>CM052810.1:341824-354595 GCA_028533885.1 Nasua narica
ACACACATGTACACACGCCCCGGCACACACACACTTGCACACACACGTACACACACCCCGGCAGACACACACATGTACACACGCCCCGGCAGACACACACACGTGCACACACAGGTACACGCACCCCGGCACACACACACTTGCACACACACGCACACATGCCCCGGCAGACACACACATGTACACACGCCCCGGCAGACACACACGCATGCACACACAGGTACACGCACCCCGGCACACACACACACTTGCACACACACGCACACACGCCCCGGCAGACACGCACGCACACACATGCACATACGCACACCCTAGCAAACACATGCACCCTTGCACACACACTTGCACACACATGCCCCAGCAGCCAGTGTCCCTGCTAACTTGGGAAGACACACCCCTTTTGGAGAATGTCAACGGTGGGATTTCACGTCTGGTTTAATCTGGCCGCAGACGTTTGACACCCTCTTCTGACAGAGATTGCCACACGCGGCCCACATGCAGGGACAGGAACTGACACTGCAGTTATGAGACGGGCGAGATGGTCACAGCGCACCGAGCTGCTCCCTGCAGAAACGGGGTCGTCTGAACTCTAAGATGTACTTACAGCCTCTCATTAAGGGAACCGTGTAACACGGTGTTTCCAATACAACATTGTGAAACGGAGGGTTCCTTTCCTGGCAACCAAATGCGTCCCGGACCTACGAGGTCTGAACTGCTGCAACCACTACCAGAAAAAGGGTCCTAAGAATATTACGTAAGCATCCTAAGTACTAATCACAACCCAACACTATCCATAGGTTTTACAATATCTTAAATTACAAAGTCATAAAGTTTAAGGTTTTCCTGATAATAATTTTAACCACTTTCGAGTTCTGAGAACTTAACATTTTAAGACTTAGGATTCTGCTCACCACGCTACAGATACTCTGTGTGCTCATAAGGCCAAAAGGGCCCCGGAACATGCCCGGGGTGCGCATGGCTTGGCCCCAAACGATGGCGGGGGCTGCCCGGCCCCGCGGGCCACGGACGCCCCCAGCAAGGGCGTCCCTCTCCGCTCTCCCACTCCCAGGAGCTTGCGCCTCCGGCTGTCACAGCGGCCACACGGCCTCGCGCCGCTGCTCCCCAGCCGAGCACCCTGAAAGGGCCCCCGGTCTGAGCTGCAGCGCGCCGCATCTCCGGATGCCCGCTCTGACGAGGCAGGCGGGCAACGCCGTCACCGCTCGTGTGCACAGCGTGCACTGTGCTGGGCACCGTGGCCGATCATCGCTGCGCGCCCTACAGCAGGGCTGAGGCTCGGACATCCCTCCGCGTGGGACGCTCCAGGCGTCCTCTGAGTTCAAAGGGCAGAGGAGAGAGCAAGCTGCTGCCTCTGCTCCACGTTCCCCGGGAGGGCAGCCTCTGAGGGGCTGAGCGAGAGCTGCCGTTTCCTCCCGCAGGGGCCCCTCTCCCCACCGCCGCACCAACACCCGCCTGGAGCGACCCACCGTGCGCACAGGCGTGTGCACGTCTCGAGGCTGCAGTCACCGTGACTCGAGAATTCCACAGCAACGCCAGGTTCTCAGCCACACGGCACCCCCAAAACTCCACCTCCCCTGCCTGCCTCCGAGCCCTCCTAAGGGGACAGGGAGCACTGAGGCAGAAGGAAAGCTGCCCTCTCCCCAGCCCGACGCGGCCACGGAGGGAGCGTCCCCAGAGATGGGCCTGCCCCACGGCCGAGCGCACGCGGGCCCAGAGCCCTTCAGGGAGAAGGCGGGTCTCTGAACAATAAACAGGTGTCACATCTCTCCGCCAAACCGTTGCCAGGCGACAAAAGGCGGCACGAGAAGTTGCAGGAAGGGCCCGGCGACAGCCAAGGGTTAAGTCACACAAGGGCACGGACCAGGTGAGCACGCACGCGGGCGTGCCACGCCCAGCACCGCGGGTCAGGGAAGTGCTTGCGGGATGGAGAGCGCACACTTTGCCAGCACTCTGGGTACGCGCGGGGTTTCCTTAGGGAGCGGGTGTCGCTTGTGTAACGAAGAGAATCCTTCTGGGCCTTTTGGGAGGGCGCACGCGAGGAGGAAGTGCCGGCAGAGAGCCACACGCGAGCTGCGCCCCAGGCCGGCCGAGCGCAGAAGGCGGGCAGCAGGTACACCGCGAGGAGGAGAGTGCACGCGGCGGGGGCCGGCGGCCGCACCCCCAGGGGCAGCCAGACGGCTGGAGGAGGAGAGCCCGGCAGGAGCGCCGGAGAGAAACCGGGCCGGACAGGTCAGACCCTCGCCAGCAGGGGCCGTGAGCGCGGACCCGCTGGGGCCGCCGGAAACCAAAACACGGCAAGGGGAAGCGGGGCCGCGGGTGTGCAGGGCCCAGGGGTGCCCGTGTTTGGTGCAGATGCAAAACAGTGCAGCCACGTCCACAGGCCACATGATCCGGGCCCCAGTCATGAGCATCAGCCCCACACCCGGGAACTGTGCGTGCAAAGGCTCACACAGCATTACAGCCGGCGGCAAAACCCCCCAAGAGACCGGCGCGTCACAACTGAGCCCGCACACGCGACAACTTCCTGTCTCTGACTGGGGGGTTCTGGTGTTCAGGGCCATGGGGACACAGAGCTGGGACCACCGGCTCGACACGTCCCCGTGCCAAGGTGCCGTCCCCAGTCCCCAGCTCTCCGGGCCCGGGCTGGTGGCAGGCAAAGGAGAACTGCCTTCCAGAGCAGAACCGCGCTTCCTCGAGGAGGAAGGGGGAGTGCTGCCTGCGTCCAGCCTGCCGGCTCGCCCTGCACATTTCAGACCTGCCAGCCCCCTTGTCACCAGGGCCAATTCCACGAAACAAGCCTCTCGCACGCTCGCAACAGCCTCCCGCAGGCACTGCCTCTCGAGAAGCCTGTAGACGTGGGGATCTGGAAACAGGCCAGACACGGCAGCAGGAAGAAGCAGGCAAAGCAAAGACACGGGCGGCGCTGAGGGCCAGGAGGGCGAGCAGAGCCGCGGTCAGGACCCAACGAACAGGGAAGAGCAGCCAGGCCCGCCTGGGAGTACACGGGACCCCCATGTGATGGGGCATCGTGGCCAGAGCCCGGGCCCAGCACAACTCAGGTGCCCGCCCATTCCCCCATTCTCGGTGGGTAGATCGGAGAGCAGTGGCAAGCTGGCCCTACAAGTGCAGCACACAGGGCACGGGGCACAGGGGTGCGGGGGCACGGGGCGCAGAAGTGCGGGGGTGGGGCGAAACGTGAGACCGGCCCCTGCCCCTCAATGCACAGCCTGCACTGGGTCTAGGCCGCAGCCCTCCTTGTGATCCCCCCACCCCGTGCTGACCCCCAGAGCGAGAGCCAGCCGCTGTCCCCCGCGGTCACTCCACAGGGACGGCTCTCTGGCACACACTGCCGGCCACGCCCCTGGGCTCCTGGACAAGCTCATGCCGGAGGGTCTGGCCGTCACACCACGACCCTCCCCAGGAACGGCCCGCAGTGGCCGCGGAGTCAGACCGCACCGTGGGGCCCCCACAGGCTCCTCCAGTGAACGGAATGACCCAAAGTGAGGGGCTCTGCTCAGCTCCACACTGGCTGAAGTTCCCCGCCACGCTCCTGAGCCCAAGGCGGAGGGGACTGCGCTGGGAACAGTCTCGACGGGCGGACCCGGCAGGACGGCGCTGGTGCGGCCCGACGGCCCGGTCCCGCTGCGTCCACGGCCAGCACACGGACGGCTGGGTCGGGACAAGTCCTCGGGACGCGCGGGAGGAGCCAGCGGCACTCAGCCTGGGCCGGCGGGGCCGGAGCTGGGGAGCAGGTCACCGCGACGTGGTCACGGGCTCAGCCCCGAGGGCAGAAGGTGAGGAGCACGGGGGCCGGCCCCGGCAGAGGTGCAGGAGCAGAGGCGCCGGCCCCGGCAGAGGTGCAGGAGCAGAGGCAGAAGCCAGGAGAGCCTCGAGGTGCAGCTCTCCTCGTCCAGCCCCGGGCGGAGCACGGAACCCGCTGGGGAGCGCCCCGGTGAGACAAGGTGCTGCGGAGCGGCCAGACCCCGCGAGGACAGGAGATAGTCTAGACCGCGCAGGCCGCCAGCCCCAGAACCCAGAACACGACCGCGAGCTCGGGAAACGGTTTTCTGGCCCCTCCACCCGCCCCCGCCGCGCCGTCAGGCCCGCGGGACTCGAGCAAGACGGGAACGAGCCGCACGAGACGGTAGCGGGACTCTCGGCAGCCCAACAATCGAGACGCCCCCGATAAACACCCAAACGAAAGATTTCCATCGTTTCCAAAGAAGCAAAGTTTGTGGACTTTTTTCACGATTATTTCTGCTTCATCGGTTTAACAAAACATGTCGTGCCCACAAGTCCTGAAATTCTCGGGATCCTGAAAGTCGTCTCACCCAAGCAATCCGCCAGCGGTGAGAGCCCTCGAGACAAACCGTCCGCACACGCCCTCAGCGGGCGCTCTGTCCTCGTGCAGGAAGCCACGAGCGAGGGGTCCACAGACAAGCAGGACGCTGCCCACGACCTCCCGAAAACAGAGAAGCCAGGAGAGCGTGTGCAGGCCCACGGCCATCTTGGGGGCGCGAGGCCAGAGGGACAGGAAGACCGGCTGAGCGGGGACAGGGCGCAGGCCGGGGGCCCTGCAGGGCACGAGGGCCGCGGTGGGTGTCTGAAGGGGGCATCCCAAAGCAGCAGAAGGACAGGGAGGGAGCCCACCTCCCAACCCGCGGCGGCCTGCTGAGCCACACAGGGAAGGGCCCCGCAGGGCCGGAGACAGCGGGCTCCTGTCCCGCTCGCCGACAACAAATGGGCGGGAACGGGTGGGGACACAGGCCCCGCTCCAGGGGCCAAGAGACCCCCGCGTCCGGGCCTCGTCTGGCTGACACGGCCAGAGCATAGGTGGCCCAACGACCTCGCTGCCGTGAGCCCCAGAGCATGAGAGCGCTGCGGGCGGCCGGTGGTCGCCCGTCTCCTCCCGCGCGGCGCCTCCGCGGCTAGGGCCCCCGAGGAAACCAGCAGCGGCTCCCGCACGCTGGCAGCCAGTCCTCGGGGTCCCTCTACGGGGGGGAGGGGCGTCGACCGACCCACCCGCACGGCCACCCTGAGCACGCACACGCGGCCTCCTGACGGCGAGGACGCTCACCCGCACACGGTGTGCGCGCCACAGGCCCGGGACTCGAGGCGGCTCGGTCGGCGCCCCGAGCAGACCCCGGGGGGGCTCACGGCGGCCCCGAGGTGGGGGAAGCACACGCCCTGCGTTCCCCACCCTTCCCGCGCCCGAATGTCCGCACGCGACGTACAAACCAAGACGAGCTCCGCCGCGGGCCCGCAAGAGGCATGTCGGGCTCAGCCGCCCCTTCTATCGGGGCCCCAGGCCGGAGCGCGCGACACATGGTCCCCGCCGCCGACCGGGACTCTCACACCCGAGGGATCCAAGGGTCCTCCAAACGGAACACTCTTATCAGCAGAATGGTATTTCAGAAAGAGGCGCCTTACCTTTTCCAGGACTAAGGTTCTGGTCTATGAAGACCTTGAGTTCCCCGTTGGCTTCAATTAGACCGGCCTGCAGAAAGCAACAAGGACAGTAAGTGCACGTCTGAAAGAGCGACACGCCGGCCCGTCTCAGGGAGGTGTAATTCAAGCATTAAAGACACACAAGGGTCACAGTCACTCAAACAAGGACAGGACACCGCAGGGGGCACAGGGCCTCCTGCCGCTGAACCCTCTGGTGGGACAGTCAGCAGAGAAAAGATCATCTGAAGATTTCCGCCTTCGAAGCTTAGCCCTGGACGTGTTAATGAAGTCGGCACAGGCATTAAACGGCCGGCCTGCGCCTGGGGCGTACCCCGGGGGCCGTGAGAATCCAGCCCGCCTCGAGAGCAGCCTAGTAACGGGACCTGGGAAGAGGGCCTCCCAGAGGCCCCCGCGCAGCAGGAGCACGGGCACAGCAGGACCACGGGATGCGCCTGACGTCCGGGGCACCCCCGCCTCGTGCGTAGGGCACCCGCACGGCACGAGCACGCTGGGGCCACCAGGGAGGGGCCGTCACAATGCACGGTGAGCAAAGGCACAGAAAGGGACCGCAGGGCCCTCCAGGACGCTACCAGTGGTCGTGTCCAGGTCCAGAGCCCATCCCCCTCCCCGGGCGCCAGCCGAGGCCGTGTGCACGCCACACTGGGCCGGCACAGGGCGGGGGGTGGGGGGATCCTGGAAACCAGGCCTCCTCCGGGCACGTGTGGGCGCCTGCTTACACACGCTCGCTCACGCACACACATACCCACCAGACACGGGCACTACACACACGCGTGCACACAAACCACAACACACATCAGCCGAGCCCGGCAAGCAAGCCTCTCCCTCCTGCCCAGGCCCTCTGACCGCTCCTGGCCCGGCGGGAGCAGCCCCAACAACGCCCAGGTGTCCAGGGCCTCAGAACCGTGTCTGCCGTGCCCTCACACCCCCGCAGCGCATCCTGCGTGTGCGGGCACCGGCCAGCCTGCGGCGCGGTCTGAGCACAGCTTCCAGGGCCATCCCGCTTCTCCGGGAAGCCCCACAGCCTTCCTGGCCCGAGCGAATGCCGTCCCGGGGCGGGGGGCACACAGCCCAGGCAGAGCGCCGTCTCCGAGCGCACCTGCGGCAGCGACAAGCTCGCCTGAGCCGCGCACGGGACAGCACCCGCCTCGGGCCCTGCGGCAGCCCAGGCACGGGCTCAGCGTCTCCACTGGGTGCACCGCAAGCAAACCAAATGCACCCAAACGCGCAATCCACACGAGAAATCAGAGCGTACACCCCTACGCGCTGAATTTACCGGAGACAGAAATCAGGCCCGCGCAGAGCAGGGGCCACCTGCACGGTCTCAGAACCCGGCAACACCCCATGGGCCACACTTCCCGGACTCTCCAAAACCCCAGCTTCCCATGGAAAAGGAGGGAGCCGAGTGCGGGCCCACGAGCAGGACCGCACACGGAGGATCGCCGGCCCGGCGGTGGGTGAAGAGGACTTGCCGCTGGCTGGGGGAGCACCAGGCCGGGCCGCAAGCAGGCTCGAAGCTCCCCAGAGCGAGTCTCAGCCCCGCACCGACGGCTGCGCCTGTTGGGAGCCCCGGGCTCCCCGCAGATCACGGGCACTGCCAGCCCCTCCCTCCCACGGCCCCGAGGGCGCTCCATCCCCGGACGGCGGCCCTGACCCGTCCGCCATCTGTCCACAGGAGAGCAGGTGCACGAGTGGACGCCGGGCACGGCAGCCACAAACACCCGAGGAGGACAGGGCCCGTCCCTGTCCGCGGGGCTCGGCCTCGGTGGGACCGGCGGGACCCGGCGGGCGCCCCGACCTGCTGCCACTGGACGTGCTGCTTCCGGCACAACGGTCCCTGGGTACGGTGGTCCTGGCCGCCCGTGGGAAGGCCAAGAATGCGGCCTTCCCCCTCCCCCCGAGCGGGCGATCGCCGTCGGCACAGCAGCAGCACAACGCTGGCAACCAGCCCCGCACAACCCAAATCGGGAACCAATCTGGGCAGCAGAGCCCCAGGTCCCCCTGGGGGGCACCCCGTCCTCCACGGAGCGAGGACTTCCTCTTCCCACCGCACGCCGCCTGCAGAAGCCTGGGCCGGGAACACACCAGCACGGCCCTTTCTGGCAAAGTCTGGGAACCGAAGAAGAGGCCAGTCCCTCCCTCCCGTCTCGGTGTCATAGCTGAGGAGTCCCTGGAGAACACAGGGACCAGGACAGAAAGGAAGACGCTGGCCGAGCCAAGAGGGTGAAGGGAGCCAGCCGAGCCCCAGACGAGAGATGTGTCCACCCACAAGCATCCTGTGTGCCCGCCGACGCCAGGGAAACCCTAACGGGCATCCCGCTTACTTGCGCTCGGTAAGACACGTCTCTGGCTCCTGAGCCCCGCCAGAGCTGCTGCGAGAAGGGGGCCGGACTTCCGCGACGGGCCGCCACCGTCGGCAAAGCCCCCCAGCACGTGAGCAGCAGGCAGGGCCCGGCGAGAGCCCGCGGGTGCTGGGGGGCCCTCGCCCCCCTCGCCCAAAGCGGCTGGCGCGGTCGGACACGGGGCCGGGCCCACTGTCCCTCGGGGCTGTCCTTCCCTGCCAGGCCAGCAGCACACGGGCCGCAACCGCCAGGCACTGGCACCCCCAGCTGCAGCCCCACCGGGGAGCTACGGACCCGGGGACCCGGGGTGTTCCTGGAACAGCGCCGCCTCCACGGGACCACCCCCCAGAGAGCTGCCAGGTCAGGGAGCACACGCGTGCGCTACGGCAAGCCGACACCTACGGGTCAGTCAGTCTGCCCAGCAGTCGGGCTGGTCACTGGCTCCCGCAGACCCTGCGCTGTCCACACTCGGGACAGCGGCCAGCGTATCCGGCGGCACGTCTTGCAGGCTCAGAAACGTTTGTGACATGTGTCAGAATCACAGGCGGTAAAGACTGCTTCTCCCAAGCGAAACCTGGAAACAGAAACACTATTTCCACTGCTCTCGTTCACGGGTGAGACGGAGAACAATGCGGAACGCCTACAAAGCCAGCCGGGGGACGGCGACCCAGTCACGGTTCAGACGTGGGAGCCGCGGGCCCCAGGCGCTCCAGCTGCGGCGGGAAGCCAGGCTCCAGGTCCAGGAGGGTTCCACGCCACCCGGCAGCCCTGTCCCCGCCCGGGGCTGGGGTGGGAGCAGAGATGGAGGGACGGGGGGAGGCGAGGAGAGGGGGGCGAGGGGGGGGCAGCCACCGTGGAGGAAAGCGCGACGGACGCACGCACGCCTTCTGGCTGCTGCCGATCTGGGCGGTGTCTCCCGGTGACCCGGCCACCCCCAACTGAGCCACAGACAGCGGCGGGACAAGCAGCGCTGTTATGTCAGCCGCCGAGCGCTGGGTCGTTTGTTTCACGGCCACAGACCACAGTAGTCAAGGATTTTTCTCTAGAACACGAGAGAAAGTGCTGCTTTTCATCGACTGGGAAGTCACTGAATACTAACTCTGATAGGAGCGCGGAGATTTGGCCCAAACTTCCCGGTGTGACACAACTGACAGAGAGGACGGATGGCGCGTCCAGGCCTCCCGGCCTCGCACAAAGACCGTCCGGGAGGAGCAAGCGGGCCCTGGGGCGCCGGCGACACCAGAGTGGGACAGACTCTCGCGGGCCCCCAGCCTCGGGCACGGACGCCCGGGACGGCTCCGGGCACCACCCAGCTCGCGAGGACGACAGAAATCACGTCCAGGCTTGACGACCAACTCGGGGACACACCTGCCTGCGGCAGCCTGTGCATCGAGCTCGCCGGCAGGTGCCCAGTCCCCCGCGGCTGGCCCCTGCCCGCACGGTGGCGGGCACAGAGGATGCGGGCATTGGGCGTCGCGCGGCAGAGGCATGGGGACGGCGTGGAGTCCAGGAGAGAAGCCGGTCTGTCCGAACCACACAGACTAATTCAGGGGCATATGGAAGGTCACCAGCATCGTGACCGGAACCCCCGCCCCACCCCCACGCCCCGGTCGCAGCCTTCCCCTCATGGTGCCTTCCGAAAACACCACCCTCTTCGCGGGACACGGAACGTCTGAGAGAGACCTCTGGGGCTGACCATGCGGGGGGCGGCGAGCCCCGACCCAGGACAGCACGAAATTACCACCGCCTTTCCTGGAAAGAGCCCCCCAGGGATCTGTCTGCGTCAGCTGCGAGACCCCCGCCGCCATCCCCCATGGGGCGGCCGCCCACCCTGCTCTCCCGCGGGGGCGCCCCCGGGCGAGTCCCCACGTGCTGGACGAGGAGAGCAGCGCGAGCCCTCCTCCGTCATCATAGCAAGACGTACGAAGCTTTACAACGCCTGCACCCGGGGCCGAGGCGCCTCCACCGGCCCGCGGCCACGGGCTTCCGAGCAGCCTCGGGGGCACAGGGCCGCCAGGGCTCCACACGGAAGGCCAGCGCAAGGTGTCCCTGCGAGGGGTCGTCAGCAGCAGCCTGAGAGCGGCCCGCCGGCGATGACGAGGTCGACGAGGGGTACACGTGGCGGGACTCCCTTCCTGAGGACGTGCGCGCTCAGACCACCGGCGACAAAGTCAGGCAACGCTGCTGTCGTGTTGAACGTGCGGCGGGGTGCAGAAAGGGGGGCCCTCGCGGAGGTCCTTCTTTACCGCTCCGTGATCTCGGGCCTGCTTCCCGCGCAGGACCCCGAGCCACGCCCCTGCCCCCCAGGACCTCCCTGCGATCTGCAACATGAACCCATCGTCGCAGCTTAGCTAGTAAATACAGCGAAGCCTCAGTTACACGGCCATGGACAAGGGCCCAGGAAGGGTCCGTAGCCCCACGACCCATAACCCTCCCGTCTTCTGCCCAGAGGCAAGACCCGGACGCACCCGAGAAGCACGGAAACCGCAGGCTGTGTTCTGTATTTTAAAAGCTATTCCTGAAACTGCAGCCGATTTTAAGATAAGTGCATAAAATGTATTTTTCCCCAAGATCTTTACACTTAAAGTGCAAACCTATCCTCCCCGTAAGAAAACACGGAAATGCTAAATGTGGGTTCTCGTGTAAACCAGGGACAGAAGCCCTCGTTGGCCTCGGCTCGCCTCAGCGACTCCCGCAGACGGGGTCCATCCTGCCGTGTCCGGACCGCACGGAGACACGACCAGCCGTCTTCTCTCGCGGTCGCTGGCAGACCCCGCTCACAGCACCAAGGCACCAGGCCGCACGGGAAGAAGCGGCACCGGGAGGCTGTAGCTAGCTCAGCGGAACCCAGCTCCAGGCTTCACCCACAGGCCGCCCGCCCTGAATCCCCCTCCCCCCTCCCCCACCCTCTCTCTAGAACTACCCCGCCAACGCAGACGTTCTCCGGGCCGGATCAAGGGCCGGCCCCTCAGCAGAGGGAGCCCATCGCTTCCCACCGCCTCTCCACGCACTTTCAGCTCCTGCACCGGTTCCTTCCTGAGCCCCTGGGCCCCTGGAACAGAAGGCCCGGGAGGCAGGCCGCCAGCTGTGGTGGGGCGGGCGGGGAAGTGCTGAGCGGCTCCCCGCGGCCACAGGAGGCCTCAAACAAACGGCAAGACTCCTCCGACAGAGTTTACTTCCTAGAAGAGGCCGTGGCCGGGCAGTTTGCCAACTGAGATGCAGACGTAATTCCAGGACAGAAGCACGAAAACATCAAAACGGGGCCAACGAGAGTCAAGGTTTCCGATGGCGTCATGGGGACGCGGAAACCTGGAAAAGCCGGCAAGGAAGAGAAGCGTACACAGCCGCCTCCCTACTGACACTCGCACAGACGCCAGCAGGTGCCGCCGCCGCCGCCCAGATGCCTGGAAGGAGCCTCTCTCCTCTGCGGACCCGGCCCTCGGCTCCGCTCTGACTCTTCTCCTGCCAGAGGCCCCTTGCGATCGGCTCGCGCAGCCCGGCGGCGGCCGGCACCCCAGCTCCGGCGTCGGACGCCCGCGCGGGTGCAGCCCGAGGCTGACGGGGTGCCCGGGAGAACGAGAAAACCCGCCCCCAGAGCTCCTCTATCAGCAGCGACCTGGTCTAAGACGGCAGGGGGGCCGCTCACAGAGCGAGACGCTGAGTGCCCAGGCGCGACCCCGACAGAAGCTCGCCGCCCCCGCAGAGCTGACACTCTCGCACACCGGCCGTAGGAAGGAGCCCGGAGCCGCGGCGGGATCCACCCCCACCCCGCCCGGTGGTCCCACGCAGACCCTGCCCCGACTGCAGAGCCTCGAGCACCACCAGCCTCGAGGAAGGGCCAGGTCCGGCGGACAGCCTGTGGGCGCCCCGCATGGGTCCAATGCGGGAGGGGGGCCTCCGGCCTGCGGAACTTCGTGGCCCTGCCCAATCCCCCCTCGGGTGTGGCCTGACCTGGTGACGAGATCTGCAAGGGCCAGGTTCAGTTTCAGGAACTGCGTCCCGCCGGCTCGTCTCTCGCCCCTTGTGTGTGTGGACCTCGCTCCATCCGCTCCCTCGGCCCCCCCGCCCCCGGATGCTCCCTCCCTCCGGGGGCATCAGCCACCCCGCAGGGGGCCCGCGAGCCAGGAACGGACGGCTGTCGCCAACCAACAGCCAGAAGAGAACGATCCCACCGTGGACCAATGAGGGACCTCGAGCCGTCCCGGCCACCCCGCCACCCCGGGTCCTGGACGGGGAGCCAGTCCAGGGGCGGCCGCAGGGTAACAACACCGCAGTTGCAGGCGGCCTGGGCACGCCGCGACAATGCCGGCCGAGCGTGCAGACGCCCCGGAGCCCGTGGCCTCCTCAACTCTGTGCACCGGGCACTTTCCTGCCTTACCCACCTGCCTTACCCTTTTCTGTCCTTGCCTGGAAAGGGCACCCCAGTGACCTCACCAAGCGATCAGATGTGGCACATTATGCAAAAAGTCTAAAGCAGAGCTAAGGTCCGTCACATAAAAAACAGGCTGCCAGTGGCCAAGAGTCGAGTGGAAACGAGCGAGAGCGCTACGCCCGGCCCAAAGCGCAGCCATGAGCCGGGGCTCCCGCCTCTCCCCCGGCGCAGGCGCCCGCCCACCAGGGGTCTGCCGCCGTCCCGCTTCCAGGGCAGGACGCGGCGGAGACAGCCCGGAGGCCCATCAGCGGGACCCGTCCCAACCGAGCACCCGCTCCCCGCGGCAGCTCCGCGACGCTACTCACAAGCTATCGCTCGTTCTGCGAGACACGCGCTGCAATACTTTGTGGGCAAAGCATTTTGTGGCAACCAGCGTCACGGTCACCCGGGGTCGCTGCCGGGTGCGGGGCCTCGGCACCCCGTGCTCAGCACCCGCGCGGCTCAGCTGCTGGTGTTTACAGTTTCCGCGGACCCAGGACGAGGGGGGGGGCAGGACCGGGGGAAGCAGGACCG
>CM052810.1:354695-382442 GCA_028533885.1 Nasua narica
GCACGAGCGGACGGAGCCGAGGCCCACGTCCACAGACCGCAGAGAACCGGCCGGAAGGTCAGAGAGCTGGCCCTGAGCCGCAGGCAGGGCCGTGATGGCTGGAGAGCCGAAGGGCAAGTCCGGACACACGCAGGCTAACCCCAAGAGCATGCTCCAGCGAGCAGCGTAGGAAACCCCCATCCTCAGGAGAGAGCCTCAAGTCCTTCCGTAGGGGCAACCTCGGAGGCAGGAGTCAAATCTGCAAATCCCAGCAAGTTGGGGGGAAAGGGAGAGCAGCGGGTATGGCACAGGGCGGGGGCAGAGCCACCCGGGTTTCTGAAATGCAGGTGAGATCTGGGTTCTCTGCCAGGGGCCGGGCCACCGGCCGCTGACGGATACAGTGCGGCTGTCCCTGCCGTCCGCGCCCCCACCACCGGTCAGCAAAACCGGCCACAGCCCCGGCCGAGCTCCCCGGCGTTCTCGTGACTGCACCCCACGGCGCGCGGTCTCTCCCGACGCAGAGATGCCGCGCCCCGGGCTCCTGGGCCGCCGCCAGAGGCTCGGTGGACATCGGCGTGCCCGTCTACCTCCGCCGGACTCCGCCTGCCAAGCTGGGCCCGGCCGTCCCCCAGCGCAGACCCCCAACGCCCCTACCTCCCGCCCGAGCATGCCCAGCGCAGGCAGCAAGGCCCTCCTGCTCCCGCCAGAGCGCAGGCTCTGGCCTCTCCGTGGCGGGGTCTCTCTCGCGCCCCAGGGTTACGGCCCTGCCTGGGCAGACACAGCCAGATCCACAGCACCGTCCTTCCCCCAAACCTCACTGCGCTCTGCACTTCACCCCTCGCCTTTTTGCCAGAAAAAAGTCCACTTTATTCTAGAGCACGTGGGAACGCAAACTGCCTGGAAGAAAAGACAACATGGCTCCAAAACAATACCGGGCTCTCCGGTGTTTCAGGAGCCGAGGGGCTCGGAGGGGGCGCCCCCGCGGAGCGGTGCAGGAGCCTGCTCCCGGCCGTCGGCCGCGCCTGAGGCGGGACGCTCGGCAGCTGGGACGCCATCGGTCAGCCCTTCCCCAGAACAGGCGTCCGTCCGCCTTCTTTATAACGCCAAAGGCTGAACCCACCAGATGGCCACACTGAGGGCTTTTCTGCTCAACCGAAGTCCACGCTACTTAACTGCCCCACATCCACCCTCCTGACCACTACCAGGGGGAGCCCCAGGGGTCAGAGGCTCCATCCACCCAGGCCGGGCTCCCGCTGCTCACCTCCCTCGCGATTTGCCCAAATGTAGTCAGGGCAGAGAGCTGTCTGCCGAGAGACGGGGCTGAGGTGAGGACCGGGGCTAAAATGCGCCTGGGACCCTGGGCTCCCGACGGCAGAGCAGCATCCCCTACACCCCGTCTGAGACCTGCTGCCCCTGCACCCCAACTCGGTTCCCGATCTCAGGCCCTGACAAGGACCGATCCCCTCACTAGGAGTGGGGTCCTCCCCCAGAGCTCCAACCAGACCGACCGCTCACAGCCACGAGGCCCCCGGGTTCTTCGAGCCATACATGACCTCCTGCTCCCAGAGCCCGGGCTGGGCAGGACATGTGCTGTGCCTGGCCCTTTAATCTTCGCTGCCCGAGAAGAAGGGACGGGACACTTGTCACCTTCACTCTCCCGACAAGTCACCGAGCCCTAGAGAAGACTCAGCCAGAGGGACAGCCGGACTCAGAGCCCACAGGGTGGGCCTGCTTGGAATCACCGCGTCTGTGCCAACACAGACACTGGTTCCCAGAAACGTCCACGGCCCCATGGCTTCGAGGGCCGGGTGGCGGGGTCCAGGCCTGCAGGCCTCCCTAGGAGTGACGAGAGCCAGAGATGGAGACTCACGGAGCGTCTTTATGTCACGAACACACGACTCTGACTTCTCTCTTGCACGGAAAATTACTGCACGGCACTTTCCTCCTTTCAGAAAGACCCCGACTTCCCTTTCAACAAAATCCATGTCCAAGGCCAGGAGCTTGAACGAGGACCACAGTCCTTACAACCTGCAGGGCGGCTCCCTAGGGCCCGGGAGGGCCTTTTCCCTTCCCAGGGGAAGGAGTGTCCAAAAGACAGAATGAGCGCGGTTTCCAGCCGCACGTCCGTCACCGCGACAAGGACCCGGACGCGGGAGGGTCAGGCCTCCGCGTCAGACAGACTGACCTGCACCTAGCCACCTCCTCGCCCTCCCGCCCCCAAAGCGAGACGGGGCCATGCAGCTCCGTGGGGGTCACTGTCCCGCCTGTCAGGGAGAGAAGAGGTACGTGCACGGGAGGGAGGCACCCCCAGGAGCCCCCACTTCCGGCTGGGAAGCATTCCAGCACCTAGGTCTGCAGGCCCGGTTTCAAAGCTCCCTGAAGTTGCAAAACCCCACGAGATTGTTTGATTTTGTAACTTCCCTCCTTCCTGAGCTGGTGCGTGTGCTGGGGCAGGGCACATCGGGGCACCCTAAAACAACGATGGGACACCCCGCAACCCACGGCCAGCCTGTGAGCCTCCTTGTGTAGACAATAGTAAGGCAGGCCTTCGTCTTTTATGCTGTATTTCACAAACAAGGTACCTCGACTTGAAAAAGAAAGGGGTTCAGAAATGCGGGAGTCCTGACGACCTCTGGGAACAACCGGCTTCTGGATGAGCTGCGCTAACGGCAAAGTGCCCGGCATCGAAGCCGCAGGGGACCTCTGACCGACCCCCACACTCGGCCTCAAGACAAATTTGCAGGTTGGACTCCATCATAAACACCGCCCTCGTCATCCTCCCTCCCTGCAAGCCAGGACTTAGGTTCTGTCAATACAGGATGAATAAGACACTGTCACTCAAATCCTCATTTTTTGGAAAAGGAAATAAAATGCGAGAAACATAAGACCCCCTTCGAGGTAGAGTCCAAGTCATGAATGCTTCCGAGCAGAGGAAGGAAGATACTGCGCAAGGCCGAGCGGACCCGACGGGCTATACTTATGCTGCCCTGTCATTGCTCAGGAAGTTACGCGAACACCGGCCGCGGTCCCGAACGCCGGCCTCCGAGAGTCCCGAACGTCACACTGAATGAAGATAAACAGAAACTTACCCACCAAACACCGCGCAGACATTTAAATCACCTAAAAACTACCTGTATTTGCCATTAAAATTCAAGATATGAAGGCAAGGCACACTTCCCCTAGATTTACAATGAAATCATCCTACATCCACCACTCCCGCTAGAGTGACAAAGGCAAACTTCATGTTCACGTTTTGCTGTGAAATGATGAACAAAGGTTTAAAAGCCTTACTTTATAAAGACTGGATGCAAATCAACAGGAAACAGACACTGAAATAGGAAAATGAGCACAAAACATGCAGAGAAACACATTTTAAAATATTCAACTTCAGTGTCAAGAAATGCAAACTAAAACAAAACACAACTTAAAATTTTACCTACCGGGGCACCTGGATGGTTCGGTGGGTTAAAGCCTCTGCCTTGGGCTCGGGTCATGATCTCGGGGTCCTGGGATCGAGCCCCGCATCGGGCTCTCTGCTCAGCGGGGAGCCTGCTTCCCCCTCTCTCTCTGCCTGCCTCTCTGCCTACTTGTGATCTCTCTCTCTCTCTAATAAATAAAAAATCTTAAAAAAATAAAAAAATAGAATTTTACCTGCCTCCAGGGAGCAAGTTTTCTGGGGAGCAAGTTTTAAACTGAATTTCAAACCAAATGCCATTACAATGAGCGCTCTGCTACAACCCAACGAAAGTAAGAATAACCCGCACAATCGCTCTAAGAAGTCACCAGACACCGTCTCGGAGACAGCGTGTGTGCACACACACGTCCGCCCAACCGCGCGCACGCCCACGACCACCGCGCGCACGCCCACGACCGGGACATCTCCCCGGACGTCATCACAGGTGGGCGCCAGGTTGGGAAGAGCTGGCCAGAAAGCACGGGCACCTCCAGCGCTGGAGATGGGGACTCGGGTGGGTCCACACGGTGGGATGGGCATTTGCCGAACCGGCAGGCACGTGGCCCTCCCTGAGGCCTCCCGGGTGGCCCGCAGAGCTGCGCTCCGGGTAGCTGGGCAGGGGCTAGGGGACACTCCACCGTGCGCCGGCTCATCTGTGCCCGGAAGCCTGGGAGCACCGCAAACAATCTAGAAGTCGGCATGTCTTTTTTTTTTTTTTTTTGAGAGAGAGAGAGAGAGAGAGAGCATGAGAGGGGAGAAGGTCAGAGGGAGAAGCGGACTCCACAGGGAGCTGGGATCCCGGAACTCCGGGATCATGACCTGAGCCGAAGGCAGTCGCCCAACCAACTGAGCCACCCAGGCGCCTGAAGTCGGCATGTCTTTAAATGACACTGGGTGTGACGTGCGTGGCTCCAGGGAGAGACTCCAAGCGGGCTGACCGGGGCGTGAACAGCTCCTTGACTGAATTTAGAGTGACGTGTTTAGGCTTGTATCCGTTTTGATTTCCCATTTTACATCACCTTCCTAATAGCCGACCACCTCCAACTACCCCCCACCCCGGGCCGAAGAACCGCACAGCTGCCGACCCAGCGGGACGGCGTCCGGGCCGGGCAGCGCGCTCAGCCCCCCGCCCCCGCGGGTCACACGACGCAGAATCAGCAGGCGCTGGGGGGCCCGCCTCTCACTCGGCGACGACAGGCCCCCAGCAAGCACCTGCTGGGTGGCCCCTCCCCGCCCGCGCTTCCCCGGGCACCCGGTCCCCCTCACACGCGGTGTGAAGCTCAGTGCGAGAGAAGCCAGGCGTGGATCCCCAACGAGACTTCCTAACTGCTCCACACTGAAAAGTAGTAAGGTGTTCCAAACGCTTGAAGAGCTTTTCAGAAAGGCGTCCCTAGAAGCCGCACCGCCAGCCAGGCCGGGCACAGACACCGCGGGCCGTTCCCCAACCGTCTGAGACACACTTTCTCAGACGCACAGCACTGATCCTGTGAGGACACCCTCTTCCCTGTTGAGTCTCACACCAGGAATTCATTCACCCAACGCTGTTCCACAGCGAGATGTTCCACGACGACACTCACTCGAGCCTGGGACCCAGTTTCCCCAGTGCGTCCCCAATTCTGAACCATGAGAAGCCCGGGTAAGAGCGAGCCGCCACCACCGCCCTCCTCCCTTGGTCACCCGCGTGCGCCCCGCTGACGCCGCTCTGCACGTCCGACGGGACGTCACTGCTGCACAAGTCAGCGTCGGATCCCACAACTCACTCCAGCCGAGACGAAGGAAACCGCACGTTGCTGCTTTACCGTGTTTATTTCTTCAGCCCTCGTTTCGCCATCGAGGTCTGGGCCTGAAAAATGATACTCAGGACGTGTATTTTCAGATTAAGCTCGTTAGTCTCTAGAGGTATCCGAGCAGGCCTCATGCCGTCAGGCCTCCGAAGCTCCAACGCACCCCTCCTCGGTCTCCAGCTCCCGACGACACCGCTCAGAGAACCGCCCACAAGCTGGACAGTCTGTCCAGACACAAACTGTCCACAAACCCATACAACAGTCCCAGGCCGGCGGCCACAGCGGGCCACACGCACGTCCCCACCACCTCCTCCAGCAGCAGCAGCAACATCCCCGCGATCTTGCCCACAACCGGCTACCTCCCTGTGCTTTACAAACTTTCACGGTACCGGACGAGGACAAGAACACGGACGTCCCACTGGGGCTCACGAGGAGCTCGGGCTCTGCCTGTGACCTCGAGAAAATCCACAAACCCCTGTGGGGCCGCACCGCACGCCCACCACGCGTGCATGCCCGCAGCTCACGCAGGGGCACACTATCGTGTCAGGTGCCCTCCCCTTCCTGCTGCGCCCGAGGGCAATTTCTAATACGACGAGCACATTTGAGCAACTACAATTTCTGTATTTTCTCTGAAGGCGACATTTACCTCCGGAGCCCTTCTCAGCGCTGAAAACGTGACTGTCTCCTCAGCCCAGCAAACCTTTCCAGTCGTGATCCGTGTCCATGCGAGCCTGGGCCGGCGCAAAACGAAACCCAGACACCTAGTTTCGCTCATCAGCACAGTCTCCATCCTTCACCTCCCAGGGCGACGAGACCCCAGGAGGGAGGGACAGGTCCACAGCTGTGGGAGCAGAGACCCATGCGGTCCGAGGGTGGCAACTGAGAGGTCGCCGTGTGCCTTGCCCGGCCAAGAGGCTCTCGGTAAGAACTGCAGAAACACTGCCCACAGCGTTCACCTACGGAGAGCGGGGCCGGGGAGGGGAGGGGTCCCGCAGGGGCGCTGGTGGGAGGCCCCGAGGGGGTGCTCTCTGCCAGCTGCACTGAGCCCCAGGGGCGGACCTCCAGGGATGGCCGTCCCCGACCACGGGGGCAACGCTGTCCCCGACCGTGGGGGCAACGCCGCGCCTGCGTGGCTGTCTTTACAGCCAAGGAACTCCCACCCCAGATCCCAGGACCCACCAATACTCTCATTAAATTCTGGAAGTGAACCCCAGAACTGTCGCCCACTGCCACCTCGGGGAGTGACTGAGCCGGGGGTCTCGGTCGTGTCCACACTGCTTCGTGCCAGCTAAGCTTTCTTCCTTCCACACCAGGCATGAACACTGAATTTGGATTTTTACCATTTGACTTTTTCCTTGCCAGCTTACATCAACCTAATTCCCGCGAACGAAGGTCAAAGGCCTACAGCCCACTCAGCTTCCTGGAGGCGGGCGGCAGCGGGCCTCCACGCCGACGCACTGCCCAGGCCGCACGGCCCTGCATGTGTCGGGCCAGAGTCGAGCCGGGGGAGCAGGGACACCTGACACCTGACGGCAGCCCACCCCCTCCTGTCGCGCACACCGCCAGGTGAAGAGACGTGCTTGCAAAATGCAACACTTGCGACTAACCACCAAGGAATCGGCCTTCTTTTCACACGTTGCTAGAAAACGCAAGGCCTTTTTCGAGCAAAGGAATGACAGTGTTTTGTTAGATACCCCTTCACACACACAGAAATATTTATTTGTGTTCTAGGAACAGAAAACACAAGGTGCCGTCGGCGTCGGAGCAGCTGGGCTCCGGGCCCCGGCTCCGGCAGGGCCCACGCGCCCACGTCCACGCTCTTCCTGTCCTCCCATTTCAGTGAAAAGAGCACAGCTTCCTCGGGGCCCGACCCTCGGCCCCTGCCCTGCCTCCCCACGCCCCCAGGCTCCCCACTGCCCTCCTGCCCCTGGGGGGGACCTCATTCCTCCCTCGCCCACTACTCCCCCAACCCCCGGCCCCTCCACGCCCCAGCCTCCCCGTTACCCCGACGCCCCTCCAGCCCCGACACCCCCACCCCTAGGCCTCCCCCGTGCCCCCCGCGCCCCCTCCAGCCCCACTGCTCCAGGCCCCCCGGCCCTGCAAGCTTCACGAGAGCGGCCGAATGGTACACCTCGCTCCGTCCGCCGGGCACGGCCCTCGTCCAACAGCAGAGGCCAGACGGACGCGTGCGCGGAACAAGCAGGTCGGCCTCGACTCGGGTGCCTCTCCCGCGCCCCCGCGCGCTGGGGACTGAGACGGACACGTGGCACACAGGCTGCGGGCCGGGCCCGTGTCGCTTCTGGACTGAGACCCGCCATAACAGGATGAGTGAAAAGATACAGGTCTTCCCAGGAGACGACACCAGGGCCCCACCAGAGCCTCAGCTCCAGGGCTTAGCCGACGAGAGTGGTCTGCGCGCCCAGCTGGCCACCCGGGGCCCCGGCACGGCCCACAGCTCCCCGCTGGGGCCAGGACGGCCATCGCTGCCCCGACCGGCCGCCCCCTCCCTGAAAGGGTGGCTTCTGCCCTTTAAACCCGGCGCACAGCCCCCGCCCCATCACCGCGGTGAACGAGCTCAAGCCATCCGGCACCCCAAACCTGCTGGTGTCCCTGGGCCTCTGCTGTAGAGAGGGAGCTACCCCGGATCCTCTTCACCAAAATCTGCCTGGCTGACCCTTACCTGTCCCCTAAGTTTGTCCTCCTTCCCTGTGGCCCCCAGAACCTAGCTGCAGAGGCTGCTTCTGCAGAAGCGCCCGCCGGGGGAGACCGCAGAGGCCCCCACGGGCTCCCAGAGGGCCTCGAGACCACAGCTGCCAAAGTCCACAAACACGGCTGCCCGGCGCACACGCCCCAGCTGACCCCACAGCCTCCGGGGCTCCTACCTCACCTTACTGAGCACACAGCACCTGTCGGGCGTCTCTGGGGATAAGTGCCAGGCACTGCGGACGGCCAGCAGCAGATGCGGCCAGCGCTGATAGCCGCAAGCTCGCATGGGGTGCAGATTCCGACCTGAACCTAAACCACTCCAGGCGGGGGGCAGGCGTGTGTTCTCGCCCCGCCGCGCTGGAGGGCAGGACCCACAGCAGTGGGTGCCCGCGGCGGGGGAGCGCGCATGCCCTGAGTGAGGCCTTCTGGGGAAGGGTGGTAAGGCTCAGCACCGCGGATGGGTGGCAGAGACAGGGACACCTCGTGGTCCAGGCAGACACAGACGCGCACATCTGGCCCGGCTCCAGCTCTGGCGACACGCACGGAGCAGCCCCGCCGATGCACCCAGAACCGCGAGGGCAGCAAAGACCCGCAGGACCCAGGAAACAGGCTGCTTTGGAACCTAAAAGTCTGTTTCTTGGAACGAACTTAAAACTATTCAACATATTCTATAATTTTGTGACAAATACAGGAAAAGCCAAAGTAGAATTTTGCACATTTCAGTAGTCACCAAATTGCGTTTTTCTGAGGCCCAAAAAATAGAAAAATAGTGGCCAAAGCAAGTGCTTGGGGCTGACCTGCCTGCTTCCCCTCCATGCAAGCAGGTGTGCAGGGTCCCTGCACGCACCTCAGACCGTGGGTGTGCAGGGCGCGGGTGTGCAGAGGGCGGGTGTGCAGGCCGCGAGTGTGGAGAGGGCAGGTTGCAGGCCGCGGGTGTGCAGGGAGCGGTGTGCAGGCCGCGAGTGTGGAAAGGGCGGCTGTGCAGAGGGCGAGTGTGAAGGCTGCGGGTGTGCAGGCCGCGGGTGTGCAGACGGTGGGTGTGCAGGCCACGGGTATGGAGAGGGCGGGTGTGCAGGCTGTGAGTGTGGAGAGGGCGAGTTGCAGGCCGCAGGTGTGCAGAGGGCGGGCGTGCAGTGCGTGAGTGTGCAGGCCGCGGGTGTGCAGAGGGAGGGTGTGGAGAGGGCAGGTGTGCAGGCCGCGGGTGTGCAGGCCACGGGTATGGAGAGGGCGGGTGTGCAGGCCACGACTGTGGAGAGGGCGGGTGTGCAGGGCGCGGTGTGCAGTGCGCGAGTGTGCAGGCCACGGGTGTGCAGGCCGCGGGAGTGCAGAGGGCAGGTGTGCAGGCCACGGGTGTGGAGAGGGCGGGTGTGCAGGCCGCGGGTGTGCAGAGGGCAGGTGTGCAGGCCACGGGTGTGGAGAGGGCGGGTGTGCAGGCCGCGGGTGTGCAGAGGACGGGTGTGCAGGCCACGGGTGTGGAGAGGGCGGGTGTGCAGGCTGCGGGTGTGCAGAGGACGGGTGTGCAGGCCACGGATGTGGAGAGGGCGGGTGTGCAGGCCGCGGGTGTGCAGAGGACGGGTGTGCAGGCCACGGGTATGGAGAGGGCGGGTATGCAGGTTGCGAGTGTGGAGAGGGCGGGTGTGCAGGCCGCGGGTGTGAAGTGCGCGAGTGGGCAGGCCGCGAGTGTGGAAAGGGCGGGTGTGCAGGCCGCGGGTGTGCAGAGGGCGGGTGTGCAGGCCGCGGGTGTGCAGGAAGAGAGGCTGACCCCGCGTGGGCCCCCCGACTGGGGCGCTCCCGGCTCCTCCCCCGGCCGCCCCCCGCCGCCCCCCGCGTCCACGCGGACCCAGCCGGGGCGCAGGGCGAGAACGGCCGCACGCGGCCCGCGCGTACTTACATCTTTTGCCATGTTACCAGATCCGTGAAATCGATGCTATAAATGTTCGCCCTCCAGAGAAGAAAATTGATTTTCCTGCTAAGAAAGACGGAAACGAGAGATGAGTAAGAATGAAACCCCCGACGGCCCAGGCACCCCCAGCGGCCCTCCCTCCGTCCCAAACCCCAGCGCCCGCCCGCGCCCCCCGACAGCGCGGACAGCCCACCGGCCACACAAAGAGCCGGCCGCCCCGGCCACCCGCGGCCACCGTGACAGGTGGGCTTCCGGCCCCGCGGGCCTGTCACCCGGCCGCCGCGCGCGCGCGCCTCCCCCGCCGGAACCGGCAGTCAGGTCAGCGCCGCCCCCACCCCGCGCCGCGCCTGCGGGGCCCCCGCCGACCCCGGCGCCCCGGCCCCCGCCCGCAGGCCCCCTGCGCGCCCTGGGCCCCGGCCCCCGACCCGCCCGCGATCCCGCCGCGCCGGGCCACCCGGGCGCCCCCGACGGCGGCGCGGACGCGGGGGGCCCGGGCCCAGGGCGCGGGAGCCGCGGAGCCGGCGCGCACACGCGGCGGGACGGCGGCGGGACCGGGGCGGGCGCCCGCGCGTCCCTGCCCCCTGCGGGACCCCGGCCCGCCGCACCTGGCTCGCTCCGGCGCGCGGGCACGGGCGGGGTCCCGGCGGCGCGCTCGGCCCCGGGGTCCCTGCCCTGCGAGGCGCCGGCGCGCGGGGCTCACCCTGCGAGCGGGCGTCGGGCGGCGTGACGTGCGCGGCGCGGCGACGTGACGTGGGCGGCGGGCCGGCTCCCGCAGCGCGCCTGCGCGCCTTTTCGCGCCTTCGCCTCCCTCCTCCTCCTCCTCCCGCCGGTGCGGCCCGCGCGCCCCGAGGGGGATGGGCTGCGCGCGCGCGGGTGCGGGTGCGTGTGCGCGTGCGCGCCGGACGGAGACGGAGAGTCTGGCGCCGGGGAAGCCGAGGTGCGCGCGCCCTTGGAGAGGGGCCGGAGGCGTGCGCACACCTGGAGAGGGGCCACAGGTGTGCAACGGGCGGGTGTGCGCGCACACTTGGAGAAGGGCAGGCGCTGTGTACGTGACTGTGCGCGTGCACACTCCGAGAGGGACAGGAGGTGTGCGCGCACCTGGAGAAGGGCCGGGAGTGTGCTTGTGCCGGTGCGCGCGCCCACTGAAGCCGGGCCAGGTGTGTGCAGCGGTGGGAGGAGGGGGCAAGTGTACGTGCGCGGGTGTACACAAGGGAGCGGGGAGGCCAGGTGTGTGCATGTGTCCATACATGAGCGTATTTGTGGGTGTGTGTTCATGCAGGCGGAAGGAGGGTAGATCTTGTGTGCACAGGCGTTTACGCGGACAGGGGTTCGGGGTGTGCACATATGGGCGTGCATGTCCCTGGAGGAGAGGGCAGTGGTGTGTGCACACTTGAATAGAGGCCAGCTGCATGCATGTGTGGCTGTACACACACGGAGGAAGGCAGGGGTGTGCACACGCGAAGAGGTGGTGTGTATGTACACACATGTACAAGTGTACTTGTGGAAGAGAAGGGCAGTGAGCATATTTGCCCACGTGCAAGAGCAGGCAAGCAGAGAAGATCGTGCACACAGGTGCGCGTGCACACAGCGCAGCAGCCCGGTGCACCTGCAAGGCCAGCGGGCTCCAGGCCTACGGCCATTGCTGCATCCCGGTGGGGTGCTCAGGAGGGGAGTCAGGCAGTCTGTTGGCTCCCCATCACTGGGTGGGCCTGGTGGGCCCTGAGCCCACCCCCCAGGCTAGAGCCCCAGCAGAGGGCGGGCTGGGGTCCGGGGCTCAGGGCTGCAAGGCTGTGTACAGTCAAGGCTGTCTACAGCAGCGCAAAGGCCTCTCTCCGGCACGGGGCAGCTGTCCTCCCTTACACCCGACAGGACTCCTGTGCACGCCTGCCTCTGCCACCAGCCGCTTCTGCTAACACCGGACTCAGTGCTGGTTTCGTGAAGACAGCAGAAAAATGCACCTTCTTTGGGCAGATTAGCACAGAATGGGCAGCAAAGAGAGGCGGACGGTGAGGGTAATGGAGAGGCAGGATCCCGCACATTCCTGCCTGCAGAATGGTCTTACTTCTCTGCTGGTGAAGTTCACGCGATCTTGGCCCCTTAGCAGGTCCCTAGCTAGGGTGTTGGAACCTGCACCCTCCATGTTGTCCCTCGAGTGGTCATGCATCCTAGCTCCATTCTCCTCGCACAGTAGCTCTTTATTTTTTTTTACCGTATCTGAATTCTCACCCCCAGGCAGCAGCTGGAAACCCCACTCCCAGCCCACGGACCCACAGGGCGGCAAGCCTCTCGGGAAGAGCTGGGGGCTCAGGAAGAAGCAGGATCACGGTACAGAATCAACCCTCTCCCCGCGAACTCGAGATTCCAGTACTTCTGGGGCACCTTTGGCTCAGGGCACGATCCTGGGGTCCTGGGATCGAGTCCCACATTGGGCTCCTTGCTCAGTGGGGAGCCTGTTTCTCCCTCTGCCTACTTGTCATCTCTGTCAAATAAATAAATTAAATTAATAAATAAAATAAAATAGTTCCAGTAATCCAACAACATTCACACATGAAAATTACCCTGAATATTTTAAGTAATGTCTGCATAGACGTCACTGAGCTGAAATCCACCGAAGGTGCTAGGGGCTCTGGCTTACCTGGGGAACGGGCAAAGAGTCGTTTGGGGTCTTTATTTTTTGACTCCCTATAATCAAACATACCACAGAACCCTCATTTCTGTGTTAAAGGTAGCAGAATTTCTCAAGTTTTGGTTGAAGATCCAATATCTTCGGCCGCTGCTCTGCCTTGAAGTCGCTAGACTGGGTGGCAGAAATGCGACCTTCCTGACGAGTAGCGCGCCTGCGAGCCCCTCATCCGCCCGACCCTCCGGTGCCCACTCTGTCCGCGTGCGGGCTCGGGGTGCCGGCCCGTCCCCATCTCAGTGGCTGCCGTTCCTCCCTGTGATGTCCACACCGCACTCTTCTGTGTTCATTAGAACAAAGTGATTAGGTCCTTCCCAGGACAAGCGCACATTTCCCAAAAGCTCCCTCCTTCCTTGTGGGCCTGCCCTGTTGAGTCTCGGGGTGATATGAATCCTTACCTCCCACCTCCCCACCCCATTAAGCTGTCCTTTAAAGAGAGAATGTGTTCTAATCCTTGGAAGTTGAAATTCTAAGTGGTTGTTAAGTATCCAATTTGCCCTTGGTTCCCTTCTTGATGACACTGGTCCTGTCTCCAGGCTTCCTGTTTCCCACCTTCTTGGGTCACAATATGGTGACATCAAGACATGGGAAGAGAGGGATGGGGACAGGGGCTCGTGGAAGCTATATAGGAGAATATTCCTAATGAGGACAAGGGACATTTTCTTTCTTTGCTAAAACATACAGGCATTTTTAGAAAACGGTTCTGCTTGTTTGTGGGTATCATAAAATATCAGTAAATCAGGGTGCTTGCTCAGCCTCAAGATGAATCCCCCGGCTCTCTCCGGAGAGGTCACCGAGCCTAAGCCCCGTTGGCAGAGGAATTCTGCAGCCCTCACCCCACCTCCATAAGACACATGGCAGACGTCCTTACTCTTCCTTACGTCATGATTCGTTTTGGAAAATTTCTGGCCCAGTTTCTTGGGAAGAGGGCCAGTCCTGGCCCCTGGTGTGTATTAGGCTCCCAGCACGTGTATCTTACGAGACCTGCATGACCATTTGCAGGCTGAAGCCACAGTCCTTTGGAAAGTGCTTCTCAGATCTGACTCATTCTAGACCGCGGCATCCAGTTCACTCGAGCTGATCTCATGAGCCTCTTTACTGTGTTTACTGCTCAGAGCCTTTTCCTTTATTTATCCTTTGCCTGCAGTGCCCGCTGGCCTCCGCAATGGAAGAAATCCCCCTCGGTCTTTGCCATTTCACCCCACAGCCCTTCTTTTTTTTAAGATTTTATTGATTTATTTGACACAGAGATCACAAGTAGACAGAGAGGCAGGCAGAGGGAGAGGGGGGAGCAGTCTCCCCGCCGAGCAGAGAGCCCGATGCGGGGCTCGATCCCAGGACCCTGAGATCATGACCTGAGCCGAAGGCAGAGGCTTAATGACTGAGCCACCCGGGCACCCGTATTTATTTTTTAAGATTTTATTTATTTTCACCCCACAGCCCTTCGGAAGGGCTCCTCCTGGGGGACCACGCCGCCCCGGCTAAGACGGCATCAGGACTATTTTCTCCGGAATCATACAACGTGAGGTGGAAACACCCATGTCGTCCTTACATCATGTCCTCCCCCCATGGGATCCCGTCACCGTCACAGGGAGGGAAAGCAGCACTGGGGCCTAACACCCCGGGTTCTGGGAAACTTGACTTCATGTACAACCAAAAGCCTTCGGTCCCTTCTCTGCTACCTGTCTGCTGGCCCCAGGATTCCGAGAGGGGCCTTCCAGCCCACCTGCTACAATGAAGCTGGCACGGAGGGAAGTCAAATGCCTTGGGTGGGTGATCTCAGCCTCTCTGATGTGCAGGTTCAGCCGAGAAATAGAGTTGTTTGGAAGACGAACCACAGTTTCCTAAGTTTTACCTTTCCTGCATTCCTCCGCCAACTGCGTGCTGACGCCGCACGGTGACTGAGAGAGAGGACTGCTGGAGCAGGACCAGTAGCCTCGCAGACGCTCTGGGCTCAGAAGCCACATGCAGGGGCCAGGGAAGCTGGGCTGCCCCCTCGACCTGCCTAGGGCGGCAGCACCACCAGGCAGCCGGCTGCGGAGACCGGCTGGTTTCAACCGGTCCAAATGGGCTTGTGGTTCCAGAGTCAGAATCCGGTACAGAAGCCTGGGACGGGCGGGCTTCGTCCAGCGCTCTGGCTTCTGGCGGCGGAGACACTTTCCGGGGGCGGAGGGGGAGGAGGGTGGCACCTGCCTCTGGCCAACGGTCAATGAGCAGATTCCTTCCACGGAAGGAGTTACTTCTGATACCTGCCTCCCAGATGCAAGTGTTGGCTGCCGAGAACTTTCCTAGACGCTGCTGAGGGCTCACAGGAGCGGGGAAGGGCAGGGTCGACCCCAGGGCCCGGATCCGGCCAGGCGGAGGAAGAGGCGACGCGGGCAGCTGGGGCAGGGGGGCCGGACGCAGGGCAGTTTTGGGAAAGCATTTCTGGCACTGGTGCTCCAGGCTGGGCAGAAAGCCGGACGTCCATAAGCCGGTGAGAGTGCGTTCTTCCTCACTACGCTCCCGAAAACCTCCTGCACAACACACCTAACCTTTCTCCAATCTAGGTTTGCCGTCCTATAGCCCGATCACAGATTCCTTTGGGGAGAACCATTTAAGTTCTTGGCTTCAGGGCTCCCGGGTGGCTCAGTCGGGGAAGCGTCTGCCTTCGGCTCAGGTCGTGAACCCAGCGCCCCAGGACCAGACCCCACATGGGGCTCCCTGCTCGGCGGGGAGTCTGCTTCTCCCTCCCCCTGCTCGTGCTTGCTCGCTCTTGCTCTACCTCAAATGAATAAATCTTTAAAAAAATAAAAATAAATTGTTGGCCTCACAGACACCCTTATAAGCCACTGATGGGAGGTTGGGGGAGCCCGACCTCTTAGTAGGGCAACTGGGTGCTATGACTCACCCTTACGGTGTCATTTGAGACAGCAATCAGGAACTCAGGACTCTGCCCCGAGACCCGCCCCTCTGTCCAGCGTCCCCCGTGCAGAAAATAAACTGTGTCCTCCCAGTTGTTCATACTAGAAACCTGGATAGAAGTCAAATACCTCATGTGCTCCAGTAACTAAAACAGTCACCAACGTGACACATCTTGAATTCTTCTCCTTTTCCCCATCTCCTCAGCCATGCCCTGGTCCCACGACTGTCGTCTTCACTGAGGACTCCAAAATAACTACTCTTGTTCCTTCTTCCCATCCCGTCCCACTCGGATCGCTTAAATATGTTGGAAATGGATCATCATGCTACTTCCTGCTTAAAATTTCTCAGTTCGCAACCTGCTTTGGGGTGGGTAAGAACCCAAGGGCACGCGAGGAGCAGACTCCGAATGAGGCCCCTCTCAGCGCACTGCCGGCTCACACAGGGTAGGCAGGGTCCCTGGGGCCTCGCGCTGGGGGAGCTAGCATGAGCGCTGGGGACAGACGTGTGTGCCCATGTGGCTAGGCTGAGGTAGGCCCCTGGTCTGTAGCGTGGTGCAGGCCCTCCGAGACCTCGCTGGCCTTCCGTCTTGGTGTCCTGCCTATTGCTGGAGGTGGGGCGTCGAGGTCCCCTGTGTTGTAGAACTGCCGATTTCCCCCTTAAACTGGTCGGTGCTTGCTTCCTTTATCTAGAAGCACTCATGTTTAGTGTGCACATATATATATGCGCATTTATTTTTTTAAGTTTTACTTAATTAAGTAGTCTCTCCACCCCACGTAGGGCTTGAACTCACATTCTCTTCAACTGAGCCAGTCGGGTGCCCCTAGCGTATATATTTGTGTTTATAATTGTTACATCTTCTTGTGAACTCACCCTTTATCACAGTCACATTATATCATTATCATTACAGAACGTCCTTCCTCTCATGTAACAATTTGTTTAAACATGTATTTATTGAGAGAGAGAGTGCATGTGTGCATGTGCAAGTTGGGGGAGGGGCAGAAGGAGAGGGAGAGAATCTCAAGCAGACTCCCCACTGATTGAGGAGCCCAGCAGAGGGCTCTGTCCCACAACCCCGAGATCATGACCGGAGCCGAAATCAAGGGCCAGACGCTTAACCAACTGAGCCACGCAGGCACTCCTCTTGTAACAATTTTTTTTACTTAAACTCAAGAGAGATTTTCTCTGTCTTGTCTGATATTAGTATAGCCACTTCACTAATATCTTCTGGTCACTAATTGTGAGTAAAATCTTTTCCATCCTCTCACTTTCAACCTGTGCACCCTTAGATCAATATCAAGTCTCCTAGACAGCGTATACCTGGGTCCTGCTTGTAATCCATTCTGCCAATCTGTGCTTTTTGATCCATTTACACAAGTATACCTTATTGGTATGCTTATATAGAGATTTATAATTAGTTTATGCATTTGTCTATTAAATCAGATAGGAAATTAAAAGTAGAGCTAAGAACCGAGAATACAATAACTTGCCCATGTATTCACCCTTACCAGAGGTCTTTGTTTCTTCCTATGGTCTCTGGCCATGTCTAGTGTCCTTCTAGAATCCTGAAGGATTCTCTATAGCATCTCTTATAGGACAGCTCTAGTGGAAATAAACTCTTCGTGCTTTTGTCTATCTGGAAACGTCTCACTTTCTCCCTTATTTTTGAAGCATAGTTTTCCCGGATACAAAATCCTCATTTGGCAGGCTGTTTGGGATTTCTCCCCTGACATTTTAAATATGTCATCCTGCTGTCTTCTGGCATCCATGGCTTCTGATAAGAAACTGGATTAGTCTCACTAAGTGATGAGTCACATCTTATTGCTTTAAAAATTCTTCATCCTTGTCTTTGAGTTTGATTATAATGCATTTCAGCATGGGTCTCTTTGAGTTTATCCTAATTTGAGTTCATTGAGCTTCTCGGATTTATAGTCCTATCTTTTATCAAATTATACACCATGGCCAAGTGGGATTTATTCCAAGGATGCAAATATTTTTCAACATAAGAGAATCAATCAATGTAACATATCACATTATGTATAGAATTATACACACACACACACATACACACACGCAAGTGTATCTGTTAGATACTTCTATGCCAATGTTCATTGCAGCATTATTCACAATGGTCAAAAGGAAGAAACAACCTAAGTGCCCATCAGCAGGTAAGTGGATAAACAAAATGTGGTATAAATATATGAAATGGGATATTATTCAGCCATATAAAGGAATGGAATTCTGACACATGCTACTACAGGGATGAACCTTGAAAATATTATAGTAAGTGAAATAAGTTAGACACAGAAGGGCAAACAGTGTGTAACTCTACTTACAAGAAATATCTAGAATAGGCAACTTAATAGAGACAAAAAGTAGATTAGTGGTTACCAGTGACTGAAGGTAGTAGAGAATGGGGAGAGGTACTATTTAATAGTCATAGAGTTTCTGTTTTGGGTGATGCAAAAGTTTTGAAATAGATAGTGGCAATGGTATTGTAACATTGTACAACATTGTAAACATTGTGAGTTTAATTAATACCACTGAATTGTACAATTTAAATAGACAAAATGGCAAATTATCGATGTATATTTTTTTTAAAGATTTTATTTATTTATTAGAGAGAGACTGAGAATGAGAAGGGAGAAGGTCAGAGGGAGAAGCAGACTTCCCGCAGAGCCCCGAGTCCGATATGGGACTTGATCCCGGGACTTCCGGATCATGACCTGAGCCGAAGGCAGGCGCCCAACCAACTGAGCCACCCAGGCGCCCTATCGATGTATATTTTATCACAATTTTAGAAATTCATAATATACCAAAAACCATTGAATTGTACATTCTAAATTGGTGAATTGATGACACATGAATTATAGCTCCATAAAACTATTTTCTTTAAAAAAGCTATAAAGGACAATTGGGAAAGATTATATATGTTCCAAAAATTAGGTAAGAGAAGACATTGTTGGGGCACCTGGGTGGCTCAGTGGGTTAAAGCCTCGGCCTTCGGCTCAGGTCATGATCTCGGGGTCCTGGGATCGAGCCCCGCATTGGGCTCTCTGCTCAGCGGGGAGCCTGCTTCCCCCTCTCTCTCTGCCTGCCTCTCTGCCTGCTTGTGATCTCTCTCTCTGTCTGTCAGATAAATAAATAAAATCTTAAGAAAATAAAAAGAGAAGACATTGTTATTTTGCTAGGTATGGCAATGGTATTGTGATAATGTAGGTGATTATCTTCTTTTCTTAGAAGAGGCATGGCAATGAACTGAATTACTAATAAGCAACATGATGCCAATACTTTACTTTTGAAAGGTTGAGGAGAAAATGTACGTGTGTCTTTCAGATGGGAGAGGAGGAGGAGAGAGAGTAAGTGGGGGGAACAAATATGGCAAAATGATAACAGTCGTTTAGATATGCGTGTATTTTACTATTTTCTCAACCTCACTATATTTTTTTAAAGATTTATTTCACAGAGAGAGAGAACATGAGTGGGTGGACGGGCAGAGGAAGAAGAGGGACAAGCATACTACCTGCGGAGTGGGGAGCCTGATGCTGGGCTCAACCCCAGGACCCTGGGATCATGACCTGAGCTAAAGTCAGACGCTTAACCGACTGAGCCACCCAGGCGCCCCATCAACCTGCATTTTAAAACTTTCAAAATAGTTGGGAGAAAGTCCCATTTTGTTCAACATTAATCAGAAGGTTCTGACCAGTGCACTAAGGCAAGAAAAAGAAATTGAGGCATAAATATTGAATAGGAAGAACTTAAACTGTCTTTATTCCTAGATTATATGATTGCATATGTGGAATGTCACAAGAATCTCCTAAAACCAACCTGTAAATTTAGCAGATTCTCTAGATATAAGACCTATGCAATAAAATCAATATGTTTCTATATAAAAACTATTGGAAAATAATTTTAAATACTCTTTAAAATAGCATGAAAAAATAACAGCTTATTGGGAATTAATTTAGATGTACAGAGATCTATAGGAAAGATATAAAACATTGCTTAAAAAAATCTACAGCAGACCCAACACCTTGGAGATATATCATATTTTTGGATTGGGATGCCCATTCTGTCCAAACTAACCTTTAAACAATGTCATCTCAATCAAAATCTCAACATTATTTTGAAAGAAATTAGAAACTTGATTTTGGGGGGAAAAATAGACTTCAATTTTATAGCAATTTTAGGTTCATAGCACAACTGAGCAGAAAGTACCAAAAGTTCTCATACACCCTCTGCCCTGCACATACACACAGCCTCCCCTGCTATCCCAATTCTGTACCAGAGTGGTACACTTGCTACGACCAGTGAACCTACATTGACACAGCAGAATCACCCCAAGTCCATGGTTCACACTGAGGTCCCCTCTTGCCCTTGCCCGTTCTATAGTTTGGGCAAATGTACAGTGACATACAGAGAACCACACTGATCGTGCCCTGAACAGCTTCTGATTCCCCTTCTTCACCCTCCCTCCCTGCGAACTCTTGGCAACGACTGACCTCTTCACTGTCCCTACGGTTTCGCCTTTTCCAGAATGTCACAGACTTGGAACCACACAGTATGTAGCCTTTCAGACTGGTTTCTTTCACTCGGCAGTAAGAGTCCTCCAGGTCTTTTCGTGGCTCGACAGACTATCTTTCAGCACTAAATAACAGTCACCTGTCCGGACACCGTGCAATCTAGTCACCCGCTCACCTACTGAAGGACCTCTCAGTGCTTCCAGGGTTTGGCAACTGTGACCGAAGCTGCTATAACCATGTCCGTGCAGTTACTGCCCAGTCACGTCTTCAACTCATCTGGGGGAACAGCCAAGGGCGGGACCGTGCGAGTGGTTCGTTTTGTCAGTGAGTGCCGCGCTGTCTTCCAAGGTGGCTGTACCCTCACTCCAGCAGCGATGCCGGAGGGCTCCCGCTGTCCGCACCCCGTCAGCACCGGTGTTGTCCGTGTTGGATTCTGGCCACTCCAACAGGTGCGTAGTCGCATCTCGTGGTTGTGTTAATCTGCAAATTCCTAATGACACGTGATGTGGAGCATCTTTTCATTATGCTTATTTGCCATACATGTATTTATGTGGGTCTGTTGCTGGGCTCCCCATTCTGTCCCATCGGTCCCTGTCTATTCTGCTAACACCACACAGTCTTGATTACTGTAGCTTTACAGGAGGTCTTGAGGAAGAATTTTGTTCTTCACATTGTTTGGGCTATTCCGGCTCTTTTGCCTCTGCATATAAATGTTAGAATCATTTGCCAAGATCGACACAAAAACTTGCTAGGATTTTGATCAGGATGCCCTGATTCTATAGATAAAGTTGGGAATAACTTTGAGGTTTCTGACTCATGAACATGGACTATGTCTCCATTTATTTATAGTTCTTTGATACCTATCATCAGAGTTTTATAGTTTTGCTCATGTAGATTTTATACATATTTTGTTACGTTTATACCTAAGTATTTCGTTTTGGGGTACTAATATAAGTGGTATTATGTTTTTTTATTTTAAACTCTACTTGTTCGTTGCTGGCATATAAGTGATTGACTTCGTGTACTACCTTGTATCCCGTAACTTTGTTATAACTGCTTCTTAATTACAGAGTTTCTTGGCAACTCTTAGATTTGCTACAAAGACAATCATGCCATCTGCACACAACGGATAGTTTTATTTCTTTCTTGCCAGTCTTTGTACATTTTCTTTTCTTTTTGTTGTTGTCGTTGTGGTTTGTTTTGTTTTGTCTTTCTGCATTACTAGGACTGCCAGTATAATGTTGAAAAGGAGGGGTGAGAGAGAATCCCTTGCTTTGCTCTTTTTTTTTAAAGAATTTACTTATTTATGAGAAAGAGAGAGAGCAGGTGAGCATGGGCAGGGGAAGGGGCAGAGGGAGAGGGAGATGCAGGCTCCCCGCTGAGCAGGGAGTCCGATGCGGGGCTCGATCCCAGGACTCTGGGATCATGACCTGAGCCAAAGGCAGACACTCAACCAACTGAGCCACCCAGACGCCCCTCCTGCCTTGTTCTTAATCTTAGTGAGAAAGCTTTGAGTTTCTCATCATTAACTATGATGCTAACTGTAGGTTTCTTGTAGGTGTTCATTACCAATTTGAGGAAATTCTCTTCCATTGCTAGTTTGCTGAGAAATCATGAATGAGTATTGGAGTTCATCAAATGTTTTTTCTGTATCCTTTGATAGGATAATGTGATTATCTTCTTTAGCCTATTGTAGATTTTAGTAATTTCATCCTTAAAAGGTTGGTAGAATTCACTGTGAACCTACATGAGGTTATTAATTATTGATTCAGTTTCTTTAATAGATACAGGCCTATGCCGATTGCCTTTTCTTCTTGTGTGAATTTTGGTGGATTGTGCTTGTTGTGTCGGTCCCAACTTATTGGTGGTGACGCTCTCCACTAGGGGTGCCTGAGGCACTCGTCTGGGCTCACGTTACTCTCAGTGAGCCCACAGACAACCCCTACCGGGGCCAATACGGGGATTGACCCTTGTATTCTTATGGTCACAGGATGCACTTCCACAAAAACCATCAGGCAACCTTGAGTAACAAGATTGCTCACTCACAGTTCCTGGAGGGTACACGGAACACCCCAGGGCCACCCAGAGAGATCACAGGTAAAGAGAGAGCACAGGAACCTGGGGCTCTGCCTTTAGTAGGATCCAAGGACAGGGTGTCTAGGGTTTTTCTGGTTCCATACTGGATAACTTAATGCGTAAGAGTGGGAATTAGGGCACAGAAGGGAGATACAGGGTCATTCAAACAGTTTTCTAGGTTACCCAGAGCTTCTGAAAGAGGGACCTTCATGTTTGGGGATGACATAGTTCCTTGTCTGGTTTTTTCCCTGGGCTGGTACCTGTGTCACACAGGTAGAGACATGTTTATTGAAGACAGATGAAAATGGATGCCTCAGCAATCAAAAGCTTAATGTCAGATGAATGGATAAAGATGTCGTATACATATACAGTGGAATATTACTCAGCCATTGAAAAGAATGAAATCTTGGGGCGCCTGGGTAGTTCAGTTGGTTAAGCATCTGCCTTTGGCTCAGGTCATGATCTCAGGGTCCTGGGACTGGAGTCCTATTTTGGACTTCTCGCCCAGCAGGGAGCCTGCTTATCCCTCTGCCTGCCGCTCCCCATGCTTGTGCTTTCTCTCTCTCACAAATAAACAAATTAAAAAAAAAAAACTTAAAAAAAAAAGAATGAGGGGTGCCTGGGCGACTCAGTGGGTTAAAGCCTCTGCCTTCGGCTCAGGTCGTGGTCTCGGGGTCCTGGGATCGAGCCCCACATCGGGCTCTCTGCTCAGCGGGGAGCCTGCTTCTCCCTCTCTCTCTGCCTGCTTGTGATCTCTCTATCTCTCTCTCTGTCAAATAAATAAATAAAATCTTATAAAAAAAAGAATGAAATCTTGCCATTTGCAAAATGTGGATGGAGCTAGAGTGTATTAGGTTAAGTGAAATATGTCAGTCAGAGAAAGACAAATACCATATGATTTCATTCATAGGTGGAATTTAAGGAAAAAATCAGATAAACATGGGGCAAGGAAGGAAAAATAAAATAAGACGAAATCAGAGAGGGTGACAAACCATAAGAGACTTAATCACAGGAAACAAACGGAGGGCTGCTGGAGGGGAGAAGGGTATGGGAGGGGGTAACTGGGGGATGGGCAGTAAGGAGGCCACGTGATACAATGAGCCCAGGGTGTTACATGCAACTGATGAATCACTGAATTCTACCTCTGAAACTGATAATATACTATATGCTAATTAAGTTGATTTTAAATGTTATTTTTTTATTTTAAATTTTTAAAAAGAAAGAAAAAAGCTTAATGTCTTTTTAAAGACATTAACGGCTTTTTTAAGAAAATGTCTTGTTGGGACGCCTGGGTGGCTCAGTTGGTTGAGCAGCTGCCTTTGGCTCAGGTCATGATCCCAGCGTCTTGGGATCGAGTCCCGCATCGGGCTCCTTGCTCTGCAGGGAGCCTGCTCCTCTCTCTGCCTCTGCCTGCCTCTCTCCCTGCTTGTGTTCTCTCTCTGTTAAATGAATAAATAAAATCTTTTAAAAAAAAAAAAAAGAAAGAAAATGTCTTGTTGTCTTTTTTTAAGAAAAAAGCTTAACACTACAGTATCTTTTAAGGAATTAGTTCATTTCATCTGGGTTATCATGTCTGTGGACAAGGAGTGGTTTATAACATTCCTTTTTTTTTAAGATTTCATTTATTTATTTGACAGAGAGAACGCAAGCAGGGGGAGGACAGGGGGCAGCAGACTCCCTACTGATCAGGGAACCCGATGCAGGGCTCGACCCCAAGACCCTGGGATCACGAGCCGAAGGCAGACGCTCAACCGACTGAGCCCCCCAGGCGCACCCACAACATCCCTTTCTTATCCTTTTAATGTCCATGGGATGTGTAGTGATTAGTAATTTGTGTCTTCTCCCTTTCTTTCCTTAACGCAGCTAGAATTTTATGATTTTATTGATTTTTCAAAGAAACAGCTTTTGGTTTCATTGATTTTCTCTACTGATGTCCTCCTGTTTTGAACTGCATTGACATCTGGTCTAGTTTTTGTTATTTACTTTCTTCAGCTTACTTTGGATTTAATTTGCTCTTCTTCTTCCAGTTTTCCGAGGTGAGAACTTAGGTGACTGGTTTCAAGTCTTCCTGCTCCTTGATCGCATGCACTCAGTGCTGGCTGCTCCCCTCTAAGCCCTGCCTGCACTGCGGGCCACGGATGAGGTAGGTTGTGTCTTCATTTTCATGTAATTCAAAATACTTTCAAATTTCTCTTGAGATTTCTTCCTTCATCCATGTGTTATTTAGAAATGTGTTGTTTGATCTCCTTGTATTTTCAGATTTTCCAGTGACAATCTGCTTTCAAAATTTATACTTAATACCAATACCTTGTAATATCGAGACAATCTTGAAAACAATACTGTTGAAGGATAGGCATTACTAGATTGGGATCCCACATTGAGACAACTGTGGTGTGGCACAGGAGAGACAGGTCAAGGAGGCGGACCAGAAAACCCCAACAGACCCACACGTTTACAGTTACTGGATTTTCAAAAAAGGCATCAATGTAGTTCAACAGGGAAAGGAAAGTCTGTCCGATAAATGGTGCTGAATATCCAGGATTTCCATATGAAAAAAATAAACTTTGATCTGTACTCGTACCACACTCGAAAAATAATTTCTGAAAGCTAAATTTAAATTTTCCAGAAGAAAACAAGACCTTGGGATAGGCAAGGGTTTTTTTTTTTTTTTTTTTTTTTAGATTTTTATTTATTTATTAGAGAGAGAGAGACTGAGAATGAGAGGAGAGAAGGTCAGAGGGAGAAGCAGACTTCCCGCAGAGCCGGGAGTCTGATCTGGGACTCGATCCCGGGACTCCGGGATCATGACCTGAGCCGAAGGCAGTCGCCCAACCAACTGAGCCACCCAGGCGCCCCTAGGCAAGGGTTTTTAAAATAAGATAAATATGGCACTAACCACAAAAGAAAAAAATACATAAATTAGACTTTATCAAAAGCTAAAACTCTTGCTCATAGAAAGCAAGTTTAGAAGACATCCCTAGACTGGGGAGCATATTCACATTAGGTAAGTCTGATAAAAACTCATATCCAGAATACACAAAGAATAACTACAAATCAATAAATAAAACATCAAGAGCTCTGTTAAAATTGTCACACAACTTGAACTACGTTAACTGTATTAAAGAAGAAATCGGAATGGCTGAGAAGCACGTGACAATGTTCCCAACTTCCTTAGCAATCAGAAAAATGCAAATGAAAACCACAGTAGGGTACCATTCCACGCCCAAAACCAAAGGGTTGAAAATAAAAACTGTTGATGAAAATGTGGTACAACTGAGGCCGTCAGACCTTGCTGCTAGGAGTGACATGTTAAAATCTCTGCAAAACCGCGTGGCATTTTCCAGTGAAGTCAAGCGTACAAGCGTTCGGGGACCCAGCAGCCCCACTCCCAGAGTACATCCAGGACAAGTAAGGGCGCGTGTCTCCCAGAAGGCCTCTTCCAGAGCGCTTCTGGGGCGCGGTGTGTAGTGGCCCCCGGGCACGGGCCCGATGCCCCTGAGCAGAAGGGAAAGCTGCCACATAGGCACACTTGGAAGAAACATCCGTGACCACAGGCAACACTCGGGGCAACTTCCTCACACTGCTTCGAGCAAAAGTCCCCTGACCCAAAAGACTCCATTTTGTGTGAGTCCATTATTACAAAGTACCAAGTAAGCAAAAGTAAGCCAGGTCACCTGTGGTTACTTGTGGGGGTAGAAATACATGGAAGAGGGCGCCGGGGGGCTCAGAGGGTTAAGCATCTGTCTTCGGCTCAGGTCATGATCCTGGGGTCCTGGGATCGAGTCCTGAGTCAGCTCCCTGCTCAGCGGGCGCCGGCTTCTCCCTCTCCCTGTCCGTCCCCAGCACCTGTGTGGGCTCTCTCTGCTCTCTCTCAAATAAATAAATAAAACCTTAAAAAAAAGCAAAAGAAATGGGTGGAAGAGAAGACCCCTCCCTGCAGGGTCTTCGGGTGCTGATGAGATCCGTCTTGACCTGGTTGTATGTTAAACAGGTGTGTTCAGGGAAGATTCATTACCTGTAAATTGGTGATATTTGCACCTTCACGTAGGTGTGTTAGACTACGTGGAAAGCTTTTTAAGGTGCCATTTAAGAATAGATCAGAAATGTAAAATACCCAGGAATAAACCTAATGAAAAAAAGAACATGGGCCCTCCTCGGAGGGGGCTGGGCAAGACGACGGAGAAGTGGAGACGTCGGAGAGCCCGTCGCACCGGTCCCAGCAGTGAGCTGGATCCCTACCGGGACACGCGGAACCCCCGTCAAATCCGCGTGAGGAGCAAGAGCCTCCGCTTCTGGATCTCTCCGCCAGCAGAAGCCAGCCGTGGAGAGGGAAAGCAGGGCGGGATCGCTGGGACCGATACCGGAGGGTAAACAAGAGGGGGAGGGAGCCACCAGAAGCGACCCGAGGACAGTAACCCCCCCCCAAGGAAAGTCCCCGGAGGCTGCGGGCCGGCATTACCGGAGAGTCCGGTTAAAGACACTTAAAACGGGCGTTAGGTTCTGAGGTCCCGCGCTGCGGCTAGTGGAAGGGGGTGGTCGCGGGAAAGGGCCTGGGGCCACGCTCCCGGGAGGGACCCCACCTGCCTCGAAGGGACTGGGGCTTCCCCCGGGGCTCGCGGCCCTGCAGCTCTCCTGTGGGAGAGGCCGCTGCGCCCGCCCCCCGCCCAGAAACCCCCGCTGGAAAGACAGCGGGGCCCGCGGCAGGGCCTGGGCGCCCCCCGCCCGAGAGAGCGCGGCACCCGGAGCCCGGAGAGAGCGGGCGGGCGGCCGAGTCGCCAGAGTGCGCGCCACCTGTGACGGCCGCGGCGGGACCGCATTTGGGGACGGGAGTGCGGGCTCTGGGCCACCCAGAGGGGAGCAGACTGACGCTTCTCCGGGCCGCGGAGGATTGCTGCCCGGACTCCCTGAGAAGGTGAAAAAGCTACGAAAGGCCAAAAACCTTCAGGGGGCGAAAGACTGAGAAGCCGGTTTCCAGAGCTCGGCCCTAGACTGGGGGGCGGGGGGCTCAACCCCGCAAGACGGACTGGAGAGCGCGCGCCAGGCCCTCCCCCAGAAGACCAGCCAAAAAACAAAGGGACTGTAACCACAGGGGCCCCACAAAATTGTAAACCCCCAACATCAGCGGAAATCAATATATTAAACGCCTGATAATACCCTCGACACAGTGTATTTCCTACATACAAGTTTACAAGTTTTTCTATTTTATTCACTCATTTTCAATTTCTTGTTCTTTTTTTTTTCTTTTCTTTTCTTTTTTAAACTACTTAACACTACAACTAGAGGCTTCATAAAACGATTAACCCAGAAGGACCTGAAACAACCTTCCTCGCCTGAGAGGAGTTATAACCACCCTCCCATCTTATCCTTCTGTCACTGTTTCTACATATTTGCTTTTGTTCTGATATTATATAAATCTTATTCCTGGGGTTCATTCTGACTAGTTTCTTTTATTTCTTGTTATTTACTTTTGTCGGTATACATGTTTGTTCGTGTTGGTTTACATACCTTATCAATCTTATTTCTGGGGCCCATTCGGGCTGGGACCTCTTCTTTTTCTCTTTCTATCTTTTTTTATCCTTATTCTTTCTTTTTGGTGGTAAAGCCCAATTGCTCCAAAACCCTCCAGGGTGCACCCTGCCTGGATCGGGGGCGATATATCCCGGTATACATCCTCTCATCCACTTCTCATCAAAATGACTAGGAGGAGGAACACCCAACAGAAGAAAAACCCAGAGACTACA
>CM052810.1:382942-400671 GCA_028533885.1 Nasua narica
GGGAGGAGGGGGCGGGCCTGGAGCCAGGGGCGGGGCGGGGGAGCCGGGGGGCGGGGCGGGGCGGGGCGGGGGGCGGGCCCGGAGCCGGGGGGCGGGCCCGGAGCCAGGGGGCGGGCCTGGAGCCCCGCAGGCAGGCCCGGGCGCGGCTGTCTCCCGCCCTCCGCTGACAGCACGGCCGTCTGTGCGGTTCTCTAAAGCTACGCGTCAGTCGGGCTCGGCCTCTGCTGCGGCCCCGAGCTCCGGGGACGTCCGAGAGTTCCTACCTGCTCTCCTGCTGCGGGCTCTGGGGACGTCCCCGGGGGCTGCCCGCCGCCCCCACTAATAAGCGCTGGAGCAGAGGCAACGTGACGGGCGCCTCCAGGAGGGGCCCCCGGGGGAGGCCCGGCGGGCTCTGCGCCCGAGAAGCTCCGCCCCCCCCCCCTCGGAGGGAGCCGCACGGCGGGTCTGCGCACCGTGGCGTCACGTGACTGTGCGCGGCGGGGCTGCGCACAGTGGCGTCACGTGACTGTGCACGGCGGGGTCTGCGCACCGTGGCGTCACGTGACTGTGCGCGGCGGGTCTGCGCACCGTGGCGTCACGTGACTGTGCGCGGCGGGGCTGCGCACCGTGGCGTCACGTGACTGTGCGCGGCGGGGCTGCGCACAGTGGCGTCACGTGACCGTTCTGCCCCGAGAGCCCGGGCTCCACGCGCCTCCCCCCGCGACGCCTGCTTCCCGCAGCCCGGCGGGGAGGGGCCGCCTCCAGCACAGGCCGTCTCCCGAGGGCCGGCTGGTCCTCCTTTGTCCTTCTGAGCATCGTAACCACGTTTAGAAACGTGTCAGGCTCCGAGTGCGCTGGACGCGCGGTTACAATCCAGGCCCGGGGCGCGCGTGCCTGGCGCTCGCTTCAGGAAGTCCGTGTGTCCCCGAGGAAACCCCGCCTTGGCTCGAGGCCCTCGGAGAAGGTGGCGGACGGGTGACGGCGCCCGTCTGCAGGGCGTGTGGAAGCGCGCCCGGGGTTCTGTGTGTGGCTCCCTGAGCTGCTCGGACATCGGCCTCGCACAGCCCTGCCGGAGCCCCGTGGCCGCGGCACTCTGCCCGGCGGCGCGGCCCTGTGGCCCCCGGTCGGGACCCCGCGAGCCGGCGCGTCACGGGCACGCCGGTCAGCCGGCGCGGCCTCGTCACGGGCTCTCCCCCGCCCTGGGCGCACGCGGCCAGAAGCAGGACGACACCTCCAACAAGAAGGTGATCCAAGGATCCAGAAACTTAACCCTTCCAGCTAATAGTAAATCCCGGTATGCAACGGTCATTTCCAAATCTGGCAAAAAAGAGAGAAAGAGCGGGTAATAAATCCCAATTTCTTTTTCCACTGCCCAGCGCGTGACCCTTCCCAGCGCACGGCTCTGCACCCCGTCACGAAGTCCGCCCTCGCACCCGCGCCCGATGAGGCCCCGCGCTTGCGCCACAGGCGGTCCTGAGATCGCGCGTGGTCTGATAACCGTGGGGGCTACGCACTGGTGATTCAGCCGTGTCAGCGGCGACCACGGCAGTGTCCGAGACGCCGGACCGACCCACCCGGATGCCATTTGTACCCCTCGTTGATCTTCGGCGCCCCCAAGCGGACCTGCCCTTTGCCACCACGGGAGCGGAAGGAGTCGGACCCGAAGGCGAGCCACGCACGCACGACAAGGGGTCCGCGTTTCTCAGGCCACGGCTGGGGAGAGAACGTCCACGGACGGAGGCTTGGGATCTGGACCGGTTATCAGTCAGGGTACTGATAACAGACCCTCGCTGCCCGGCTTTGGGGGAAGACGGGGTCTTACCGAATAGGGTCGTTGAGTTTTAGGACTGCGTGAGAACACTATCCCGAGCCCCAATTTTTGGAATACTAATCATTCTCTGCTTACTGTAAGTTCATCCATTTCTGTACGCTCGACATAGCAAGAATATTGAGGGGCCGAGTGCGCCTGTTAAAATTGACAACCTTTAATCCCGAGTGCTCACCACTTTTAGACAATAAAACAACAGTTATGATAAAACAACTTCCTAATTACATGTTTAAATACATATGTCAAGATGGGCTAATGTGAAAAACCGACAAATAGCCTAATGCATTTTTTTAAATACAAAATATCCTACTAACCACATTTCAGAAAACGCTCATCTAATTCTTGGTTGGTCCCACTTGGACAAGTGATTAGAGCAGTGCTGTAGGGCCACCGGGCCGGAGCCGGTCGAGCGTGCCTCTTGCTGTCAGGGCTGTGAGTCTGAGCCCCATGTGGGGTGCAGAGAATACCGAGTAAAGCTTAGAGAAAAGTAGAGCAGTCACCGAGATTTCCAGGAAAACTTCGTAAGCAAAGCAAAGTAGGAGTAGCACCAGCTTTAAATAAAATGCCCACATTCCCTGTTTAAAGCCCATTACAGGCTCCCTCCGGAGGCTTAATGAGAAAGAGACGGTCAGGAAGTCTGCAGGACGGACCATCGGGCTGGACAGGAGGGCTTGCTAACCCTCGCCGCCGCCCTCCGTCTAATGGGAGGTGAGCATCTATCTCACTACGTCTATATCCTTGTCACTTTGAAAGGACATTGACTGAGATCTGCACCCCTCACCTCCCCCGGGCTTTCCCTCTGGCCTCTGCCTTTCCCCTCCACTCCCCGCAGGGCCGTGGCCCCGCCCCATCCCCTCCCCCTCCTGGAGCTGGCCTGCAGGCCACCCCCGGGACAACCCCCTGCCAGGGCTTCCTAAATCACTGACCCAGAGGATCCTGCGGAATAACAGACGATCAAGAGATCGATCGATCGGTCGCTGTTAGAAGCCACTTCGCCCCGGGGAACTCTGTGATAACGTGGACCTGGGGTGCAAGCCGGGAACCCGCTCTCCAGGCCAGCTCCCAGGGGATGCTATCGGTCTGCGGACCTTGCTGTGCAAGGGCCCAAGAGAAGAGTCACGCTGGGAAGGTTCCTCCCTAGATCTCTGCTCCCGGCAAGGTGACTTGGCGACCACGGTAAGACAGGTCCTCACGAACGCCACTGCCACGGGACGGCTGAACGACGCCTAACTCTTCAGCCGTTCTCCTTTCAACATCAAAAGGGAAGACCCCGGGGCACGTGGGGGGCTCAGTCGGTTAGGTGGCTGCCTTCGACTTAGGTCATGATCCTAGGGTCCTGGGATCGAGCCCCACTTCAGGCTCCCTGCTTGGTGAGGAGTCTGCTTCTCCCCCTCCCTCTGCCTACTTGTGTTTTCTATCTCTGTGAAAAATAAATAAAATCTTTAAAAAAAAAAGGGAAGACTCCCATAGGTTGCAAAATATCAGCAGATACAAGTAAACATTTTTTTTCTTTTTTTTTTACAAGTAAACATTTCTAACAGGAACTTAATTGTACCAAAGATCCTAAAGCCACAGAATGAAGCAGAGAGGGCCACCGTTTCACAGTAAAGAGCAATTGCTGTTGTTTTGAAATTTGGATCAAACTGATTATCACTTTGAAAAATGAAGTAAGGGCGCCTGGGGGGCTCAGTTGGTTGAGCAACCGCCTTTGGCTCCGGTCACGATCCCGGATCGAGTCCCGCATCGGGCTCCCTGCTCCACGGGGAGTCTGCCTCTCCCTCTGACCTTCTCCCCTCCTCTCATGCTCTCTCTCTCAAATAAATATATAAAATCTAAAAAAAAGAAAAAAGAAAAATGAAGTAAAATAAGATCTAAGAATTAAGCTGCTCAAAACAAAGCAAAACATTACCTAAACTTTCCTTTTGAAGCATAATAATTAACTCAGAGCTGACTTAGCCAAATTTTAGGAAAGCGTGGAAGGTGCCATTTCTCGTTCAGGAGTGTATTACTTAGGGAAAAGCAGGAAACAGAGAGAAGTTAGAAGAAGAGAAGCAGCTCAAGAAGAAATACTAGGCGATGGCAGAAAGGGCGCGGGTCCTCCCAAAGCAGGGCTCGGTCTCCAGAGAAGCCCGGTGACGCTGGGCCGGCAATGCTCCCGGCCAGTCCCAGGCTGTCGTTTCTTTCTTTCTTTTTTTTTTTTTTTTAAAGATTTTATTTATTTATTTGTTTGTTTGTTTGTTTGTTTATTTCTGAGTGAGTGAGAGAGAGAGCATGAGAAGGGAGAAGGTCAGAGTGACAAGCAGACTGCCCATGGAGCTGGGAGCCCGACGTGGGACTCGATCCCAGGACTCCGGGATCATGACCTGAGCCCAAGGCAGTCGCTCAACCAACTGAGCCACCCAGACGCCCCTGGGCTGTCCTTTCTAACGACCATTTCGTCTCAGCCTCTGAGAAAGGGACAGAACAGAGAAGACGATAAAGCCAAAGTTTTAGTTCCACAAGTAAAAAGTCAGTGCATAAACGAATAGCCCTGGGGAGACCTATTCGGGCTACCCTAAAAACGGGAAAACCCCACCTGGAAACCAGGAAGCAACAGGTGCGGACAGACCCGGGGAGAGGGTGCCGGCGACAGTTCAGGAGGGGTCGCCGCCATTGAGACAGGACGGTGGCTCCTCGGGAACCAGCGCGGCTCTCCTGCATGGCCCGCGGTCCCAGCGGTCCCCGCAGTCCCCGCGGCCGCACGCGCGCCACAAGCCCACAGAGCTGAGCTGAGAAGTAGGCACTGGAGTGGACGCCGGCCGAGCCCCATTCCCGGCGGTGTCGCTCATGACCCAAGCGCCCACCGGGATGAGTGAGCAAGCAGAGCCTGGCGCATGCACTGCGTGTACGGCAAGTGTCACTCAGCCTTCAGAAGAAGGGACACGGGCACACCACCCCCCGGATGAGTCTCGGCAAAACTGTGATCGAAGGGATGAACGAGTCACGAAGGACGCGCTGCGAGTTACCCGGGGTGGAGTCAGCTCCGCAGGTAGCCATGTTTGGTGGGGAGCGTCCAGTTCTTAGGGTTAGAAGGTTCTGGAGGCAGGGGCAGGGGCTGCACGACAGTGGGGACGCCGCTAGTTCCACTGAGCTGCCAACTTAAGGAAGGAAGGAAAGGAGAGGAAAGGAAAACAGTCTGGGGGAGAAGCCCCCGGGGGTCCCTAATGAAGATCTAGGATGAGCACTTGCGTGCTTCAGCCCCTCCTTTCCGTCCGCCTGCCTTTTTTTAGAGAGGGAGGGGTGGAGAGGGCCAGAGGGAGACAGAATCTCAAGCAGGCTCCACACCCAGGACGGAGCCGGATCCGGAGCTCCTTCCCATGACCCTGAGACACAACCAACGGTCAGATGCTCAACCCACTGAGCCACCCAGGTGCCCCCACTTTCTGTCCCTTAAACAAGTGACTGATGACAAGGAACATTCATGGGCACTTGGGAGGGTTCTGGAAAGGTGGCGGGAGAGGCAGCATGGTTTTTAAATTCCTGTGAATTTTCACATAAAAACAGAAAAAGCACCTGGACGGCATAACCCAACCCAAAGGGAGCGGTCACAGTGCTGAGCAGGTGGGCACTTAATTCGTTTAGGAGTTTTGCATCTTATGTGTCTTTTGAATCTTGTGACTGGGAGTGGCCAATAATTTTCCATTCTCAAAATATCCTTTAGTGGTTGCGTCGGCACATTTACTAGAATATCCTTTCTAGGTTTTATTATCCAGGTTGTGTTGGCCTCAAAACAAATGAGGAAGTATATTTTCCTGTACGATTCTCTAAAGAAGTCGTGTAAAGTTGGTGGTATTCTCTTCATCAGATGTTTTGTAGGATGTGCACCAATCCTGGCCAATTGTTTTCTTTTTGAAAAGATTTTAAATTATGGGTTCAAACTTAAGAGTTACAGAACTACTTATGTGTCCATTTCAGTAAATCATACTTTTAAGAGAATTCCTTTCTTGCATCCAGGTTTTCACATTTACTAGTAGAGAGTTGTTGGTAATATATTCTTATCTTTCACCATCTATAGGATCTACAGTGATGGCTCCCTTTTCATTCCATGTTGGTTATTTGTTACTTAATATTTTTATAAATCTTTTCAAACAGCAAACTTCTGGCTTTATGGATTCTTTCTATTAACTTCATTTCTATTTCCTTAAATTACTGCCTGTTTAAAAAAAATTAAATCCTTCCCTCTACACTCTGAGTTTAATTTCCTGCTCTTTTTCTACTTCTCGAGATGGATGCTTTCCTTACTGATTTTCAACTCTTCCTTCTAAAATATGCATTTAAGAAGTTGAATCCTGTGAGTTTTCATGTGTAGTGTTTTCTTCATGATTCAAAATATTTTCTAATTTCAACTGTAACTTCTTCCCAAGGGTTATTCAGGAGTATACAATAGCCACACACATTTCAACCTATCAAGTTATCTTTTTGTTCTACCTTAATTGTATTTTGATAGAAATATACTCTATCATTTCAATCCTTTGAAATTTGTTGCAATTTATTTTATGGCACAGTTTATAGTTGATATTTATAAATGGTCTCTTCTTCTGAAAAGTTCTTACGTGTTCTTCAATATCAAAACCAACGTTCCAAGTATGTCCATTAGGCCATTTGTAGTGCTGTTCAAATTTCTCATTTTCTTACTGATTTTTCACCTCCTCATTCTATCAGTGGCTAAGATGTGTGTGGGAATTCCCCACTTCAATTGCAGATTTGTATCTTTCTCTTGTCGTGTTTATTTTCGCTTTAAATAATCCATTGCCTTCCATGTTAAATAAACCCTTCGTCATTATGAAATGTCCTTCATTATCTCTAGAATTACTTTTTGCCTTAAAGTTTATTTTAATGCTGACATAGTCACATCAAATTTTTTTGGTTAAATGTTTGCAAATTACATCAACTTTTATCTTTCAAATTGTTCTGTGCCCTTATGCTTTAATCGTCTCTATTGTAAACAGTATCCACAAGTTATTTTCTAAAATCCATCCAATATTTAGTTTACTTACATTTAATGCAATTATGTAAATGCTGACACATTGGCTTTCAATCCTCCATTTTCTCACGTGCTTGCTATTTGTCCTTCATTAAGCTGATTTTCCTTATGTTCTTTCTTTATCTCACGGTCTTTTGGATTGAATTTTTTATCACTTGATTCTTGCTCTGTTCGTTAGGAATTATATATAAAGCACACATTCTCTACTGTTTTTATCATGATTGTAACATACACAAAAAGAGCAAGTATTTTCTCCCACTGTTCAGTCTTTTTCACAGTATCTTTTGTCAAGGAGAGCTCTTAACCGTGACGAAGTCCAACTTATCCCCTTTTTCCATTATGGTTAGTGCCTCTGATACCTTCTCTAAAAATGTGTCCTTCAATCTGGGTTTTACTAAAGATGTTCTCCCAAGTTTTGTCGAGAAGTTTCGAGTTCTCGGTTTCTTGTGCAGGAGTGCAAGCGGGCCCACACGCGTCTCGAGCTGTGGCCCGTGCTCGGACACAGGGCCCGAGGTGACGTGGTCTCAGGCTCACCCGGTAATTTCAGTGTCAGCTGCTGAAAGACTCTTCTTTCCCCACTGAAATAATAAAAATCGACAAACGGTCTTCAGATGAAAGTAGGAAGACTTCACTACGTCATTTTGAGACTCGGGCGAAGCTACAGTAACGATGCCTGCGCTGTGGGCTGGGGGTAAACAGACCCACCAGATATAGCGGGGTCCAGAACCAGATCCGCGAGACGGCCAGCTTCTGGTTCTTACAAGGACGTCAAGGAATCTCATAACATTTACTCAGTTCCCTTACGAATCCGCAAGCCTCCAAAGAAAGGGTGTAGGGGTGACTGTTAAAGGCCGGTATTCCAACCACTGTCAAGAGTTAATAGCCAGGAAGGATTGTGAAAAATAATAACGGAGCTGACAGAAAACCCGAAGTATTTTTTAAAGCTCAGTGCTGCTTTGACTACAGCCATCTTTTACATCCGTAAAAGCACCGAGGAGCTCTACAATACAGTGTATGTCACACTAATGATGCTTAGTATATAGTACTTCAATAGTTACCAAGCGCTTTCCCTCGCACCTGCCCTGCGGCAGGAGAAGGGCAGCACCATTAATTAGCACTAACTTATAGTCTTAAACTACGTTCTGTGTACTTCATATAAGGAGACATGAATCTGTCTAACACATTTTGGGAAGGTTCACACTCAAAATCCTTAAAATACCTTTTTCCACTTACAATAGTAGGATAATAGACAGGAATTTTTAAATGTTATGTATTTACAACATATTTCTAGATAATGCCTAAGAAGTGCCGGTAAGCGTTTCCAGAAGAAGCACTTAATTCCCAAATCTCCCATCTAGGGGAGGCTCTAGCAGATGGGATAAAGAGTAGTACGACGCCAACAGAATGCTTCTTTCACAGGTGTTTCCATTCTAAAACCCCCCCGTCGGTCACCGGGGCTCGTGCCGCGACACCAGCGTGCCCGCGATGTTTGGTTTCATACGACCACCAGCCACAGGCTAAGTCCTGCAGAGTTTATCCTCTCAACACACGAGGCTGTTAAATATCACAGATTCATCAGGTTAGTGGAAAAAGCAAATGTTCTTTTTCCTCCTGGGATGCTGTAAGTCCATGCCTTTAGAACATGTTTAACTTAGACTCTCCAGCTCCTTCAGCAGCTAAAACGAAGCGGGTTTAAGCTGTCAACACTGAAATCTCACAACGCCAGCAAGGCGCGCAGGTCGGCATTCGTACGACCCTATGAAGTAGCTCAGTGAGCTTAATGACGAGAGATGTTCATGTCACAAGCTTCCATTTACTTCTCTGACTTATCTGACAAGTGAGAAACATCTTAAGTTATTAATGAAGCTTTTATTCCCACCCTGTGGGTAGAACAGAGAAGTGTTACAAGCAAAAAACCAAAATGATATTTTCTTGATGTTGAACAGCAACACGAATAGTATGTTTAGGGATACAGTATCAGGAAATGAATGGCTGAAAACAAACAAAAACACCCTGATGTTTGCTGTGAGTTCAAAACTGGAAGGATAAAAATGAAAAAGAAAACAGTAAATTACAAAAGGGATTAATCTGAATAAAAGTATTAAATAAAACTTTAGTTGGAAAGACTAAATAGAGCAGAGCCACAAAAAACTCATAAGATACACACAGAAAATAAATTAATTTGATATTAATGTTTATGGGTGGTTGAAAAATAATGTTGAAAGCATCATCTTTTTTGAAAACATTTAAACTGAGACCAATTTACTCACCCAAGCTCTGTCATACCAGCTACAAATTCCTTTTGGCTAAATTCGCACTGTGTCGCCGCCCCGGACCTCCAGGCTGGGAGGTCCAAAGGTACGACCAAAACGCTGACACTGGCGGGGTCTAGGCTGAGGTCATCACAAAACTGCTGAATCCCATCAATTCCAATTTTATTTTCATCTTGCCGGTCTACAGTTAAATCAAAAGAGAAAGAAATTTTGCTATTTTGAAAAGTACCACTAACAAGGGGGGTTAGAATCCCAGCCCGAGCAAGCACGTCATAGAGACATCAATCGCTGGACCACAATTTTCTACTGCATATGAAACAGCAACAGATAACAGTTTAACCAGAAGAAAGCCCTGCTTTGAAAATCTAGGTTACGGGAATTTAGGGGAAGAAAAAAAGAATGCTGCAACTTCTTAGAGAATTCACCATTTAAAAAAATATTTAATTTCCATAAAGTAAAATAAAAATTCCAGTTTACACAATTCTAGTTGGCCCAAAGGCAAACTGCTACCCAAACCACTGCATTGCGGGGTACCCGGCGGGCCCAGTCGGGAAACACGTGACCCTTGATCTCAAGCTCATCAGTTTGAGCCCCACGTTGGGTGTGGAGATTACGTAAAAATTTTAAAAAGTCTGTAATTAAAAAAAAATACTGCATCTGTAAAGTGTTTACAATATAAGTTTTTATCACAACGCTGCCAAAACGATAAACTGATGTTTTTCTTTTTAAAGTGATTTCATTTGCTATAATTCGAATGCTACTGTACAACATTTAGGTTGCAAAATCGTCTAGTTCATGCCTCCACATTTAATGGCTTAAAAATTCAGGCCTTCCTCACTTCCCATTTCTGGTTTAGAAATGAAATTAAGGAACTTAGCATTGCTTTATCAGAAAATCAAATAGTAAAATCTATTAGAGAAATCTCAGCAAGACCTCACCAAACTAGGTCTAGTAATTTCCAACAGAATGCGTGTATACTAATAGATAATCATGCCTTAAGTGTTAAATCTGTTGGCTATTTAGAAGATACAAATGGAAAATTTGTAGCTTATTTGCTCAAATGAAGATTAAATGTGATACACTTTTCTCTTCTTTTTTTTTTTTTAATTTCATCCATCTATCTGACAGAGAGAGAGATCACAAGTAGGCAGAGAGGCAGGCAGAGAGAGAGGGGGAAGCAGGCTCCCCGCTGAGCAGAGAGCACGATGCAGGGCTCGATCCCAGGACCCTGAGACCACGACCCGAGCCAAAGGCAGAGGCCCCAACCCACTGAGCCACCCAGGCGCCCCAAAATGTGATACACTTTTCTTCCATCATACAAAATTTAGCTTTGGTCACTTAAGTATTATATGCTACATTTTTATACAGATGTCATTATAAAAATGAAATGAAATGAAATGAAATGAAATAAAATAAAATAAAAGGTATGGCCGTAAGTTAAACAAATGAAAGCACAGGCTTCCTCCCAGCCTGCCGTCCTGTACAGCGAAAGCAGCTACCCCACGGGCTTCTGCTTCCTTCCAACCTCCTATCAGTCAACGCTCTCAAAGTCACAGATCTGCAGGAGAAGGGCAAAATTGCCCTCAATGCCCTCACCTCATCCATTTCACAGGCAATAATAGGATTTTAAAGTAACTGTGAAAATATTTGTTCATTTGCAAACATGAACAGAACAACCAACATTATATTTATTAACAGTCTTTGAACAATATGTTTATTTCTAGACCCCAGATTGCACAATGTGTGCAATTTTAAATGACAAGAATTGCATGAATAAAATTAAATGAAAAAAAGATGCTGTTTAAACTAAAGCACTGGGGCGCCTGGGTGGCTCAGGGGGTTAAAGCCTCTGCCTTCGGCTCAGGTCATGATCTCAGGGTCCTGGGATCGAGCCCCACATCGGGCTCTCTGCTCAGCAGGGAGCCTGCTTCCCCCTCTCTCCCTGCCTCTCTGCCTACTTGTGATCTCTCTCTCTCTCTGTCAAAGAAAATCTTTAAAAAAAAAAAAGATTAAAAAATAAACTAAGGAATTAACTCTCACAGAGTATTTTTTAAAGGCGTTAGACAAATTTGATTCACTTCAGGAATCTGCATAGCATGTGACTCACAAAATTAGCTTCACAACTTACTTAGCCAAAAAAACTTAAAGCACATTAAAGCTTATTAAAAACAATGATTTTTCATTTTGAAAACCAATGTTCCTTTTTCATATACAAATCTGGTCTTTCTACCACACAGTATGTTTTTGTGCCAAAGCTTGAAAAAAAAAAGGGAGAGACTGTAAGTTTCAGATCTAAATAGATTAAAATATACACTTGATATGTTCAAAAGTAAAAAATGAAAATAATACATACACAAGAATTTAAAGCCCAGGAGTTATTCTGTTTGGGTTAATACTTGTTTAAATGAGGGTTTTGTTTCTGTCTTTAAATTTTAGAAATAGAAGGTGAACCTTAGAAACTGCTAGAAAGAAAAAACAGAGTCTGACCAGTCCTGGCGGCTCCGATTCAGCAGGGAGGGGACGAGCGGCGCGGGTGGGCGCGGGTTCTCCCCAGACCCGCTCCCGCCGCACGACCGAGTGCTGAGTTTAAGGGCACAGCGCGGGCCCCAGTGTGCGACACAAACGTCTCTCCGTGGACAGCCCAGCGGCGCCGGTGTCAGCGGCTTCCAGCCCCGGGCCAGACACCGCTTCGGCCGCCTTCTCCCCACGCACCTGCAGCCCCCGCGGCCGCGGGGCCGGGACGGCGCACGGCGAGGACGCGCGGCTGCGGCGGGTGGTGCGCGCCCGGACCCTGCCCAGGGCGGGCTCCCCGCCGCGGCGCCCGCACCCCTCCCCTCTCGCGTCACCCGCCCGGCCGCGCTCCGTCACGGCCCGGGGTCCCTTCCGACGGCCCGGACGCGGCGGGCCGGCCCCGCCAAGGGAGGAGCAGCCTTCGGGAGGTCTTGGCGGAGCGCGCGCGAGGAGCGCAGAAGCTCGAGCGCGCCTCTGGTCCCGGAGCTGGAGGCGAGCGGCCGGCCGCCGCTGCTCTTCCCTTCGTACCTGCTGTCCAGCTGCTCCAGGCTCTTCGCGTCCACCGCGCCTCTCGCGGCTTCCCGGAGGAGGGGGTCCGGGCTCGGCAAGGGGTCGTCTGCGGCCACGGCTACTCTCCACGCGCCCCGCGGCCGGCCACGGTGAGGACACGCCACAAACCGGGCCCGGGCTCTCCCGAGGCGGCGGCGGGGACGCCCGGCCCGGGCTTCGTGTCCCTGCGGACGGCACGCTCGGTCCTCCCCAGCCCAGAAGGCCGCGGGGGCTTCGGAACACCGGAAGGACGGCGATCTAACGACAGACATGCGAAGCGGAGTCTTCAAACAATTATGACAATCAGTATTTTCCTACGAAATACATCGTGACCTCTACCCACTTGGATTTGCACAAAACACATTCTTTTTCCCCCGAGGTCTCAGGGAACCCCCTGCCCACACGGCGCCCTGGGCCGCGGCGAGGAGGCCGGGGTCTGAGCCCAGGGCGCCCGCCCCACCGCCCGCAGGCAGGGCCCTCACGGCCGGAGAAGCGCTTCCCAGTGTGTGAACATCAGAGTTCCCGGTTTTCCCGTGTGTCAAATCAGCAGAGCCCCTCCGACGAGAACTAGCAGGGAACTAAGGATAGGGTTAAACACCACTTACCGAAGTTCCTAAGCGGCCACAAAAAGCCCGTTATGACTAAATGCGATCACGTGCATATCAGAACTATCTGGGTACATGAGACAGAACTAAATGGAAAAACAGGGCAGAGACTGTGGGAGGTGGTAAAGAAGGAAGCTGCCAAGCAGCGGGACCATATATAGGCCGTGAGGAAACCAAACAGCCCCGGGACTTGCAGATACGGGCGGTCAGGAACCTGAGGAAAAGGCCATCAGACATGACGGTGACTCGCCAGCCTCCGGAACCGACAGAGCCGCATCTACTCGGGGTCACTTCACAGAACGACAGGGGAGGGAAAGTTTCACTTGGAAGGGTTTACGGTCACTCTTGTCAGAAGAGGACGTGAGTTGGCAAACCCGCGCTTACAGAACCACGTAAGTGGAGCACACACGCCCCGCAGAGACCGAGGGAGAAAGCGGGGAGGTCAGGGCCGAGACTTAGACACACGCAGCGCATCCAAGAGCTGAACGCAGGCTCAAAATCAGGCTCTGAGCGTCCCAGTTGCCAAACCAAAGATGAAAACAGAATTCTGTTTTCCTAAGATTTAAAAACCTACCAGTGGCCGAGAGGTGGCTCAGCTCCTCCTGGCACTGAATCCCAAAGGAGTGGCCCCTAAGGTCACTCCTGAAAGGGCGACTGTCCCGTGCCCCTCCCCCCACGGCAACCCCAGGCCCCTGAACAAGCTTCCAGAGCTGCTTCTGACAGCACCTGCCGCCTGGCAGGAGAACCCAGGTTCGGTCTGGGCAGGTCGGGGGGCGGGGCGCCGAGACAAAACCACCTTGACGACAATACCGAGCCACGATCTGCCTTTCTCAGGCTTCTGGAGCGCAGCGGGGGCCACGCAACTTGTGATCCTTGCAAACATGTAACCCGAACATGCAACCAGCTGACTGTTATTTTTAAATCACCAAATGTTTTTAAACTTTTCCCTGTAACTTCTAAAACAGTAAATCTCGATGGCTGCAACTCACATAAACGAAAACTCTTTGGGGTTCCAGCAATATTTTAAGCGCCTAGAGGACCTGGTTCTAGCAAGTCTCAGAAGTGCTGGTCAGAAAGAACTAAGGCTTCTCAGAGACAGGCTGTTGATCGACTGAGGGCTCGGGTCCCTTCTGGAACTGGTGAAAATCACAGATCCTCTCTCCAGCAAAACATGTAGTTTTGCATAAAATTTGGGGGTTTTCACAGATCACTGAAGCCTATCTACTGGTTCCTCGGAGGGGAGGGGAGGTGAAACTTAGGTTATCAGGCCCAGTAAGGCAGCTGAGGGGTCTCTGGTCTCTGTCACAGAGACCCAGCTCTGCAATGTGTAAATGACTGGAGTGCTGAGTACCAACAAAACTTTATTTACCCACACAGGCAACGAGCCTGTGGGCTATAGTTTCTAATCCTAACCCAGACTCTGGGGGAATATAGAGAATCTCTATTCTGTACGCTCTTTCCTGAAACAGAGCCAGTGAAAGGAACTAGACAAAGAGCTCGAGGTTGTATTTTGTGGTAAGACCGAATTTAGCTAAATTGGGACAGGTCCCGTATGCTCTGACAGTAAGCTGACAAAAGGGAAAGCAGCATCTTTTCTGAATGCGATGGCCTCCCCGAGGGAGCGTGGGCAAAGCCAAGGCTCCCTCAGAAACTACAGTGGAGAGAGATGTTCGACACCCACCCCGGCACGTCCCTTAGCGATGCTCGTAACATCTGCATTAGGCAAATCGCCATCAGTGCTAGATTTTAAGATTCTGTCATGGTTGTGAAATAAAATTTGGTGCACATAAACAATGAAACTCGGACATAAAAAGGAACAAAATACTAAAAAATGCTATGATGTGGATGAAGCTCGAAGATGTTTTACCAAGTCAAAGAACTCAGACTCGAAAGGCCAGATGTCGTATGATTTCATTTATATGGACTATCCAGGCAGACGACCGCACAGTCAGAAAGCAGCCCAGTGGCGGGCCCAGGCCTGGTGGGGAAGGGGGCTGGGGGTGACCACTCAGTGGACATGGGGTTTTCCTCGAGGCTCATGAAGCGGTCTGGAACTCGACGGAGGTGGTGGCGGTACAACGCCGGGAGGTCCTCGACACCACTGACTTACACACTCGAAAATACCCGATTTTATGTCATGCGGATTCTACTTCAAAAAAAGTTCAATGCAGCACTCGTAGAACCTCCGAGATCAACCAGCAAGCGTAGCATACTGCTCGGTAACTGCATTATTTCACCGGCATCACGGGGCTGATGGGTCTGCGCCCAGGAATCGCAGGCAGACGCTTGGAAGAGCTCATGTCTGGTCTTGAGGGACTTTTTCTGACCATCCCCTCTTGAAGCGTCTTCTAATCCATGTCAAATAGTTATACCAACATGTGTCAAGGAGAACACTCTCCGAAAACTCTAGAAAAAGAGCCACAGGAGTGCACGGACCACGCCAGGCCAAGTGGCTCGAATCGTTGCTGTGTAAGTTACCAAGTGGGTAGCCGGGCAGAGACCCAAACGCATCCACCGCTCCTCCTCTGCTCCAAGTGCCTCGAGGGTCACAAGGTGTTGGGGCCGCGCGAGTAGCAGCCGCCGTGGCTCTAAGCTCAGCCCACGAGTCTGCGGCCAGGATGAATAGGAAAGGGATTCTCAGTAAATAGGCAACAATGCAACCTTTCGCCTTCCAGGTTTCTCCAGAAAGTAACGGTGACAGAAACAATGACCACCGGCTAAGCACAAAGACCACGTGTGCTTCACGTCCAAAAGGAACGAAGAGGCTCAAGTTGTAATCTGTAGAAAAAGGAATTGGAATAAAGCTTTCTAGAAAAAAATGTCTCATAAACTAAAAAGTGACCAGGGACAGAAGCCAGCTCTTGATCCACGCAGAAGGGCTAAATCCATGAAAATCAGCAAAGGCCCCCATTTGGCAGGACCAGAGTCTATCCCGCGAGGTTAGCCCTCACTAAGGCTCAGCGCATCAAGGAAATCAACTTAGCAGCAGCTTTTCGGGGGCGGAGGGGGCGTGTGTCCAATCGTTTTACTTTGTTAAAATACGTAAAATTCTTGAAATAAAAATATGGACAACCCAATAAAAATCAAAAACACCTCTATAGAAAAAAATCTAAAATATTTCAACTGTGAAAAATTTCACCTCTATAACCTGGACACTAAGATTGCCCAGATACAAAACGAAAAAAATTTTTATTTTCTTTTTAAGATTTTTATTTATCTGATGGAGAGGAGAACAAGCACACAAGCAGGGGGAGCAGCAGCAGAGGCAGAGGGGGAGGCAGGCTCCTCACGGAGCAGGGAGCCTGACACGGGGCTCGATCCCAGGACCCGGAGATCATGACCTGAGCTGAAGGCAGACATTTCACCAGCTGAGCCCCCAGGCGCCCCAAGAGACAGTTACTGTGGCCATGCCCTCGCGCAGACTCTTACTACGACAAAATCTTTGGTTCGGGAGGGCCAAGGCAACCACACTGATCCAGTTCATGACATAACCCTCGTCACTCCCATTTTCTGGGGCACAGCAGGCTGGCCGGAGTTAAATCCAAGTGTCCCTGACACACTCCTGGATCTTCCACTTCCACGGTGATGGCTCTGTCCTCTTCCACAAGTCACGCTCCTGCCGCTCCACAGGGCCAACCGCAGCCTTCCCGCCGTTCAGAGCACAGGGCTCCCTCCGGGTTTCTAAGCCGGGCCTGGTCTTCTTGTTTCTCTGAACGGCCCCCCTCCGGCCGCTTCTCTGCTCCTCCTTCCCTCAAGCCTCCACTCTTGCTCCTACACAGTCCTCCCGCACCATCTCCCCCTGTTTGAAACCCTCCCACCAGCCCCCCTGACGACGAGGACAAACACGAACCTTTTCTTCCCAGGCCTGGAAGACTGCACACCCGATCCCCGTCCCCGCTCCAGTCTCCCGTGTGTCCCCTTTCTCTGCCTCTCTGCACTCCAGCCCCAGGGATCTCCCCAGTCCTGGGACCTGTGGTCTCCCACCACCTACCTGGTACCTTCTGTCTGGAGTGCCGCACCCTTCGGGCCGCCCCTCCACGTCTCTGGTCCGAGAATTCAGCCCGCGCAGGGTTAGGCTCCACGTTCCTTCGGGGAGGCCTCGGCTGCCTCAGCCCTGGGCACCCCCGCCCGGCGCACCCCCAGACTCCTGGAACCCGAGCGTCTCCCCAGCCCGCCCCGGACTGAAACACAGCAGTTTTGCCTTGGGGCCTGTCTTCCCCGCTAGGCCAGCGGCTCCGTGAAGGGCCAAACCCACATCTGTCCGGCTCTCTGTCAACCCTGCAGCTTGTCACTACCTTCCTTGCGCAGAGAAGCCTCTGATTTTATTGAATAAAGGGTGACCCCCCCCCCAACTACCATGATTTCCACTACATTTCAGACAGAGATCTAGTTCCTGGAGCCCGTCTTCTGAGCTGCCCTTCTGGTCTCTTATCGTCTTCCCCCTTCTGCACCTCCTGTTTTGGTCCCTAATGTCACCTGCTGCTCAGGTGACCAAGCCGGGAACTAGTAAGTCGGTTCTCCAGGGCGCAGTGAAGGTCCTTCCCGTCCCTCCGCCCGTCCTCCTAACCCTACGGAGTCTTGGGCCGAGTCCTGGGCTTCTAACCGCTTCCCTGCAACCCCGGGCCCTCCGGGGGGGGGGGGGGGGGAACAGCCCCGTCGAGACACACGCAGGCTCACAGCCGCGCCGCCTTCCTGCCTTCCGCCTTCCTTCCCGCCTTCCTTCCCGCCTTCCGATGAGCCCCCGACCGACGCCGGCCCTGCGCGCGGGACACGAGGCCCTCGCTGACCCCACGGCCCGCTGCCGGCCGCCCTGCCTAAGCGGGGACGCCCCACAGCCTACCTTCCCCGCCGCATCTCTGCCTGAGGGGCGACCCCGCGACCCCGCGACTCCGCCCAGCCATGTTCAGAGTCGCCCAGCCCGCGCGCCTCCCCGCAGAGGCCCCCAGCGACCCCTCCGCTCC
>CM052810.1:401171-446480 GCA_028533885.1 Nasua narica
CCTGCGCTCCCCGCGCTCCCCCCCAGTCCCTCTCGGCGACCCCTCCGCTCCCGTGACCTTCGCTCCGCGAACTCCCCCCCAGTCCCTCTCGGCGACCCCTCCGCTCCCATGACCTGCGCTCCCCGAGCTCCCCCCAGTCCCTCCTGGCGACCCCTCCGCTCCCATGACCTGCGCTCCCCGAGCTCCCCCCAGTCCCTCCTGGCGACCCCTCCGCTCCCGTGACCTTCGCGCCCCGCGCTCCCCGGGCTCCCCGCAACCCCTCTGCTCCAGTGACCTGCGCTCCCCGCGCTCCCCCCCAGTCCCTCCTGGCGACCCCTCCGCTCCCGTGACCTTCGCGCCCCGCGCTCCCCGGGCTCCCCGCGCTCCGCCACAGTCCCCTCCGGCGACTCCCTCGCTTCCTCGGCCCCCAGCGCGCAGGAGGGGCTGGTGGGAGGAGACCCCGCGGGCCACCTACCATTCTCTCTGGCGCACCCCAGCTTCTCGCCGGCTCTGGCCGTCTGCGCGGCGCCCCTACCCGGCCGCGCAGTGCTCGTCCTCGGGGCCCAAGACACCCGCCCGGGGAAGGGCGCCTTGGACAGCGACAGTTCCACCCGCTGAACTCCAACTCCCGGCGTGCTCCGGGCACCCGGACCCCGCCCCCCGGCTCCCAGCCTGCACCGCGTCGCCCGGGGGCTCACGGGACCCCACTTCCCGCGCTCCTTCCCGCGCTCCTTCCCGGCTCCGACGTGCACAGCGCCGCCCGAGGTCAATGAGACTCGCGGGCGTCGCTCCCTCCGCCGACCCGACGTGCACTGCGCCGCCCGGGGGCCGACGGGGCCCAAGCGCGCCCTCTCCTACAGACCCCGACGTGCACTGCGCCGCCCGGAGGCCGACGGGACCCAAGCGCGGCCTCTCCTACAGATCCCGACGTGCACTGCGCCGCCCGGGGGCCGACGGGACGCAGGCTCCGCCCCCTTAGGGGGACGCTCCTCCCTCTGGGCGGCGTCCTCGGCGCGGCGTTCCCGAGAGGGCGGCCGGCCGCCAGGACCTTCCCCGCGAGCGACCGCGTCCGGGTCCCCGCCCCGGGGGCGGGCCTGCCTCCTGGAAGGGGATGCGGGTCCGGCGCGACCCTGTCGGCTCCTCGGCTCTCGGCGTCGGGGAGCGGGGCCCGGGACTCAGGTCTGCCGGGCCGCGTCCAGGTGAGCGCTGCTCGCAGTTGGGGCGCGGGGCCTCGAGGCTCCCCGCTCGGGGTCTCCCCTTCCCCGGGCGCCTCCCCCGCTCCTCCTCCCCGGGCTGCGAGCGCGGCGTCCCCGCTCCTCGCGGCGCCTGTGCCCCCCCTCCCGAGGCCCGCTCTCCGCGCCCGCTCCTGCGCGGTCTCCCCCCGGGCGCTGCGCCCCGGGACGGTTGGGGCCCGGCTCCGCAGGCGGAGGCCTCGTTCTCGCCTCGGCTCTGACGTCCCTGCTGGTGGAGCTGGTCCCGTAGACGGGAGTCTCGCGGGGATGGAGCGCGTTCTGCCACTCGGCTCCGGAGGCCCTCGTTCGGCCCCGCAGCCCCCGGGAAAGGGCGGGGAGCCCCCCTGCTGGCCGGCGCCGCGCCGGGCCCCAGGAGCCGGGGGCGCGGGGGGCGGCCCGCGCGGAGCAGCCCCGGCTCTGGACCACCCCCTGACCCCCGGCCTGCGCTCCTGGTGCCTTCGCGGAGGTTCTGCGCCCGGCGCTCTCGGAGCCTGCCTCCTAGCACCCGGGGACCCTAAACCGAAGGGAACACGGTTAGCCCTGATGCTCGCTTTTTGTGGGACGGTCCGGTTATCTAGGGGTTAGGGAGCTCAGCCTTCTCATATTTGAGCTTTTTTGGGTCATTCTTTGGATCAGACTGTCTTACTGGTTCTAAATCTTTTTTAACAATATCAACTTTTTAGAAAGTAATTTATCAATGGCTGGATTCCGTAATGGAATACCGGGGTTCTGTCGCTTAGTTAACGTTAAGACTTTAAAGCTTTTTCATGTTGGTAAGAATTTTCCTTCATTCTCTTTCTTTCCTCTCTACTCATTCTCTTATTTCACAAATTAGATAAGAATCTGGAAGTTGTAGTTATAAGATTGTAAGTGTTTTATCTTTTAAGAATTAATGACTTTTGTCATTGAGTTTGTTGGTGTTTAAAATTCTCCGTGAATTAGACTGAGGTAGCTTCTTTCTGTTGGCGAGTTTGCTCCCTGGGACCTTTCCGTGATGGCGCGGCTTTTGTTCCCTGTTCATTTACTGCGTCGTGCTGAATTGGAAGCGTTGCTGGTGTCACGAAGAAACTCTAAGGTTAAACCATTCCCTGCAAACGATCTTTGTGTTTTCCTTTTTCAGAGGCCGCCAAGTGACCGTGTTGGCCTTGCAGACTGTGTTCCTGCCCCGCCCGCACCGCTGGCTCTGGGGTCTCCTGCGCAGGGCGCCAGGCGCCGCAGTCCACCCCAGGTCAGTAAGCCGCACACTTCCGGTCTTGGTTCAGCTGAGTGGGTGCGGCCCGGTTCCCCCAAATAGTGGTGCTGGAGCCTGGCTGGGTTGACCTCTGCCCGAGGGGCAGTGGCCTGCTGTACTAGTGCGGTGAACGAACTAGCTTCTTTTCAGCAGTTTGATCTGGAGAAAGTGGGTCTGGTCCAGAGGAAGGGAGACGATGGAGGACCCTGTGGCTACTCTAAGCAGAAGGTGGGAGGCAGAGCCATGTGGTTTTCAAATTTCAGCCCGTTAGAGAATTGAACAAAATAGAGGAACTGCTGCTCCCTGTTTCCCCTCCCCTTCTGCCTCCCCAGCCCAGGACTCTGGGGACTCCGTCTCATACCAGCTGTCAGAGGAGATGGTCCCTTTACATCCCCTGCCGTCCCCACAGAACTCAAAGTTAGGGGCATGTGGGAGAAATCTGTGGCTTGGGTGACTTTGCTCTGAAAAAGGCTGGTTTTAAACTACATTATTGTGCTTTGCTTTTGAGCTTTCTAGCCAATAAATGACATAACATTTATGAATTAAGATTTTCAAGTGAATAAAAGTAATGTGATTTTCATACCACAGCGAGTTAAAGGTATTAGGAATGTTTTTAAGATTTATTTATTTATTTGAGAGACAGAGAAAGTGAGAGAGAGCATGAGAGGAGAGAAGGTCAGAGGAAGAAGCAGACTCCCCGTGGAGCTGGGAGCCTGATGTGGGACTCGATCCCTGAACTCAAGGATCAAGACCTGAGCGGAAGGCAGTTGCTCAACCAACTGAGCCACCCAGGCGCCCCGGTATTAGGAATGTTTTTAAAAGATGTATTTATTTGAGAGAGAGCGTGTGCGTGCTGTGGGAGTGGGCGAGAGGGGGGGGTCCGAAGCAGACCCCCTGCTGAGCGTGGGGTCGGACACCAAGCCAGCGCCGCCATCCGCGGACCGTGACCTGAGCCGGAACCGAGAGTTGGATGCTCTGGGTTTTGGCTGAATTGGAACTGACCCAACCACCCTGGTGCCCCTAAACATATTGGGAGGTTTTTTTTTTGTTTTTTGATTTTTTTGAGTGGGCTTAATGGTGAATCCGTTTGCCTTCTTATCCTGAATAACTTAAGATATTTATTAAATATTTGTATTCTTGGTCAAGTAATCTCATCAGTTTTAAGGTAAGTTTTAGGAATCATGTTCTGCGTTTATCAAGCGAGCAAAACCCATTAGAAATTTGGCAAAGCTGGAGATATATTTTAATTAATGTTGAAATATGTGTAAATGAAACATTTGTGGGTGGTTGTGTTCAAAGTACTGATTTTGGTGTTACTCTAAATGAAAAGTAACCTTGTGTTTTACTGTAGCAGAGACATCTTGAAAACCTTTGGCTCTGGTTTACGGCGTTTCCTAGTTTAAAATAAAAAAATGTCATGGATAGGTTTTCCTTGTTCTGCAACGTAAATGGTGATCATTAAACATGATAAGGGTTTAGTGGGAAACAGCCTTTATGTTGAATTTTTAGAACTTTATTTTGAGATAATTGCAGACTCATATGCAGTTACGGGAACTAATACGGAGAGATCCCGTCGGCCCTTCACCCACATTTCCTCAATGACAGCTCCTGATCAAACAGACGGTATGAGCAGAAGGCGGCATCTATCCGATCGGCCCCGACGCGCCGGCCTGTTCTCCGTGCGCTCACGTGTGCGCTCAGATCTGTGCGCGTCTGTCACGCGTGGGTTCCTGGCCACCGACGCTGCCAGGACACCATTTCCGTCCACAAGGTCCCTCCGCCCCCTTCCCTGGCCCTGGACAGCCCGTCTGCCGTCCCCTCCCCAGTGTGTCATTCCGCGATGCTGTGTAAGAGGAGTCGTGGGGCCCGTGTGACAGGCTGTCCTCACGCACCTTTGAGATCCACCAAGGTTGGATCAGTGAATCAAGATATAGAAATTCTAGGGCGCCTGGGGGGCTCAGTCGGTGAAGCGTCTGCCTTGGGCTCAGGTCATGATCTCGGGGTCGAGGAGGGATTGAGCCTCACACTCTGTGCTCAGGGGGGGCCTCCTCCCTCTGCCCCTGCCCCTGCCCGCGTGCACGCGCATGCTCTCTCCCCTTCTCTCTCACATCGATAAATAGTCTTAAAAAAAAAAGTATAGAAGTTCTAGGAATTCATTGTAAAAACACAATAAATTTGAAGCGTTTTTTTTATAGTTGAAGGTAATAATAACAAAACACTGAAACTAAAAATGTTTATTATTTACTTAAGAAAAAGCATGCTACAATTTAGTAGTGCGTAGGATTTGGTAGCCGAGTGTGAAGGTAAGATGAAATTGAATGTATGAAGAAGGAGTGATTCATAGTTTCGAAGTCTATAAATAATTTCAGTTTCATGTTCACGATAAACTTGTTTTGGTGGAAATATTGTATGATCACAACTAAAATTCTTCGTGATTTCTCATAAAAATTAGTAAGCCCTCATGTGTCCTGGGGTAGAGTTAGAACTATTTAATTTCAGGAACTTGTTTGGGAAGGAAGCAGAGGTGAATGGAAGCATGTTGTTCCCAAACTGTGTGGCAGGTTATTTATCTCAAGTGTGAAATCCATACAAGAATCACTTTTTGAGGTCCTTTAGGGAAAATGGGAAACATTGACAAAGCTGTGGAAATCTCTGTCTTCATTCTGAAAAACACTAAAAAAGCATCCGCTTCTGAAGTAGTGATTGAATTCTTTCTGTCCCCTGGAAAATAGAAGCTTAGCCATAAACTGAGTCATTAAAATGACAGATTAACTATGTTGCTAGGCATTACTATCGTAAGTCATTTATTTATTTTTAAGGTGGTAACATTTACTTAAAGTTATATTAAAACTGTAACATAAAGTTGGGTAATTTAGATAGCATGTTCTCATGATCCTACCTTGTTGGAACAAAGTGAACTATTGTAGGTGCGTGGATTCTCTGTGTGAAGTCAGGAGCCGAAGGATTCAAAATGTATTGAAATTGAGAAGATTCCTGACTTTTAACCAGAATACTGAGCCAGAATATAATTTTTTCTTGGTGACTTTTGATTAGCAGGTGTCCCTCCCGTCCTCCAGTAGTGGTATTTTTGGTTCAGCCGTCACCAGATTCCCGGGCCGCTAGTCTTTGCAGAGTTCTTGTGCTGGTTTTTTAGAAGCTCTGTTTTGTCTCCGCTGTCATTTCTTGGTCTGGTCAGAATTTTAGAGAAAATGTCACAGTCTTATTTTTGCTGCATCTGACCTGTTTTGCCTGGGAAACCAGGTTAAACTTGTGAGAATGAGGATTATCAGTGAGACTGAGGCACAGAGTCGCGTTTCAGTAAACAGATCCCGGGGAGGGGTCTAACCGGCACATTGGACGCGATAATCCATGGGATGCTGCTATTCATGATTCGTCTATATTAGTATTTTGTTTTCTTTAAACTGCAAGTCTTGTGTAAATGGTAGGTTTGTTTTGTTTTCTTGGTGACGTGAGTACTTGTGTCCGGTGACCTAGCAGCCAGGTTCAGTGGTTTTTTAGGGCGTGGCTTGCTCGGCCTGTGTTTGTCGCTTCTTCCTTCTTTGTTCTCCGTTTTCCGACCCCTGATGTGATTGCTTCTTGGTGACCCTGCTGACACAGCTGGTGCCTGCTCCTTGATCACTCGTGCCCTCGGAGGACGCAGCCCTGGCCTCCTGGTGTGACCGGGGCACAGCTGCGGCGCCCACCGCGGCCCACGGCACAGCCTGCGGTGCGACTTCCACTGGTCCTGGTCAGGGTCCTGTCTGTGCTTCCCTTGCCAGGATCAGTGCCCTCACAGCGCCTGGGCACCTCCTAAAGAGAGGGAGAGAAGGAGCCGAAATTTGGATGATAGAAAATGTTGGAAGATTTAGTAAAGCCCTATCGATCCAGGTGTGATTGTGTTTTATGATTTTCTTTTTCTGTGTTTGACATTTGTGACTTTGGAAATTTAGCAAAATATCTAATGATTTTGAAAAGAAAACAGTGTGGTAGAGGAAGCAGATAGCAGCTCAAAGGGTTTCATTCAGAAGTCATGTGGAGCGTGTTTCCTCCAGGTGCTTCACTGCTCTGAGGTAGCAGAAGTCGATGGTATTTTCTGGCCTTTAATACGTGGACGCTCTGAAGTCAAATTGGTTTTTGTCTTTTGCACACAGTAGATTTAATAGGCATACGAGGCTAAGTTTTCTTTGGAAAGAAAAATTGCCTTTAAATTTGACATAACCTTTATTTTTTTATCTTTTAAAGGTTTTATTTCTTTATTTGACAGAGAGAGACACAGCGAGAGAGGGAGCACAAGGAGGGGGTGTGGGAGAGGGAGAAGCAGGCTCCCCACTGAGCAAGGAGCCCGATGTGGGGCTCGATCCCAGGACCCTGGGATCGTGACCTGAGCCGAAGGCAGACACTTAACAACTGAGCCACCCAGGCACCTGTTGACCTAACCTTTAGTCTCAATTCTTTCCCAAGCATTGTAGTTTAATATTCAGTGTTTGATTTAAGTCCAGGTATAGTAGTTCAGATATTAATGTTTATCTAGGAAGTATAACATCTTCAGAAAAGTGATAGTTTTCTGGATGTAATTATTAAATACTTTTAACTCTGATCTCAATAGTAATGAATCATTGTTCAGCTATATGTGACAGTAAATCTCTTTTTCAGCCGAAAATGTATATCTGAAATGCAAGCTCACGTCAGTGGAAGCCTTCGGACAGCATTGCCCTGTCCTCTGAAATTGGATCATGAAGGTATTGGGAGAAAATTACTTCTGGATGTTGCTTCCGCTGCTTCGTCTGATAGCCAGCGCTGCGGAACATGAAGAGGTAGCAAGGCACGCCATCAAGTTACACCGAGGCAGGGGGGCGGCCGCCACTCAGAGGAAGCAGTGGGTGCTCGATAGTTGCAGAAAGCTCTCTGGGCTTCTTCGCCAAAAGACGGTGGTTCTTAACAAACTGAAAAGTGCAATCAGAGCGGTAGAAAAAGACAGTAGCCTGTCAGATGAAGAGAAACTGTTTCAGGTGCACACATTTGAAATTTTCCAAAAAGAGCTGAATGAAAGTGAAAACTCAGTGTTCCAGGCGATCTATGGCCTCCAGAGAGCCCTGCAGGGAGACTACAGAGATGTCGTGAACATGAAGGAGAGCAGCAGGCAGCGCCTGGAGGCCCTGCGAGAGGCCGCGATAAAGGTCAGTGCGGCCGCTCCGAGCCCGGGAGCAGGCCCGGCGGGCACCGGGGAGAGGGCGGCAGGCGCCAGGGCTCCGGCCGCAGCGGTGCGTCAGGCCCTTGTCCGCAGCACAGCGCGTGTAGGAGCTGTCCCTTGTGCGGGCCTCTTAGCAGAGCGCCCTCTCGTGACTTCCAGGAGTGGTTCTGAGGCTTTTCTCTCTGCTGCCAATTCCCAGGTAGTTAATATAGTGACTCAAGTTATCCCAGTGAACTGGCGTGGCAATGAATATATTGTAACCACGATAAACATTTTGAGTTTCTGACAACAGTTCTTTTTAGTGTGAAGGTTAGCTGTCTTTAATGTCCATCTACTGAAAATTAAATACTAAAGTTCGTTTTCAACGAATGTATGCATTTGAAATAAGGATTTTGATGAAGTGTATTTTTGAAATGGTGAGATGGAACTATTACTGGATCAGATGTGGTATTTATAGGATTTTTTTTGGCCATCATTTATGTCATTTATTATGTGTCAGGCACGTTAAATACTCCTCTTCCTTGACTTATGATGGGGTTTTGTCCTGGCGAGCCCATCGTCAGTTGAAAATACAGGAAATCAAAAATACATTTACGGCCCCTGACCTGCCCAGCACTGTAGCCATGTTATCTAACACGAAGCCCGTTTTGTAATAAAGCACTGAATATCTCACGGGATGTATTGAATTCTGTGCTGAAAGTGCCAACAGAATGCTTGTCATTGTGTCCACCGTTTACCATGTGAGGCTGGCTGAGCGGGAGCTGTGGCCCCGACCACTGCCCAGCACCACGAGAGGGGACCCCGCTGCCTGTGGCTGGCCCAGGAAAAGATCGCATCAAAATCCGGGTGTGGTTTCTACGGAATGTGCGTCACTTTCACAGCATCGTGAAGGCAGGAAGTTAAGTGCAGCCGTCCCAAGTCAGAGACCATTGACATGTGAAATATTTCATTTTCACAGAAAGGTTATGGTACTAACACAGGTTAAAAATAGAGAGGGTACAGACTTAGTTTTCTTTACCAAAGTACAGTATATTTGGTAGAAACGCGGTAATGGGGTACAGAGCTGAGTCAGGGTTTTCGGCCCCCTCGATTCAGCAGCATGTCCCTTCAGTGTGTGTGGTTGTATGTTGGAAACAGACCTTGATGCTCTCGTCTGAAGACGTGTTACTGCCCTACTGGATCCTTTGGACGGTTGAGACATGAAAACTTGGTTTGAAAGATAGGCACCTCGTGGTATTGATTTGAGGTGGTTTTACTATAAAATCGAGAACTAGCACGAGTTTGAGCGGTGGTGACCCAGCTGTGCTTGCTGCACCCGGACTGGGCCTCACGTCTGAGACGGTCGCGGCGGCTGGGTGTGTATGTTAGAGCCGCTGGGCAGGGGTGAGTCGGGGTCTGTCAGACAGCCGTGCTTGTCCTTGGGGCGGTCCTGCTGCTTCCCTGGTCCAGCTGTGCCCCACCCCTTCGGGTGTGAGTACGTGTTTTAGTAGTAAGGGGGTAGATTTGGGGGCGCCCGGGGGGCTCAGGGGGTTAAAGCCTCTGCCTCCGGCTCGGGTCATGGTCTCAGGTCCTGGGATCGAGCCCCGCATCGAGCTCTCTGCTCGGCAGGGAGCCTGCTTCCCCCTCTTTCTGCCTATTTGTGATCTCTTTCTCTCTGTCGAATAAATAAAAAAAATCTTTTTTTAAAAAAAGAGTGTAGGTTGGATTGATAGCTTGAGCTTAAGTACAATTGCATAACACACCTGTATTGTTGGCCCCATCCATCAGTTTCCCGAGTCATGCTGTCAGCTTCTTCTGGATTAATTTCTCCTTTGTAACCTGGAACTTGTGTGGCTCCTGCTTAGAAATTTTGAGCTCAACGATCAAGTATCACAGGTGTTTTCAGAGTACAGCTGTCTGTCCGTGCAATGGTAGAATGCCGTCTGGAATAGAGTCTGCTCACTGCGTGGCTTGGTATCAGTGGGTGACCTTCAGAACTTATTTACAGTCGTGTATCACGTTTGTGGATGTGTACGTACAGATAGCCCTCCCTGAACATCTTGCTCCGCCCCGTGGTGCTTGAGTGATGTGGGGTACCTGACCTCCTCTCGTGGGCCGGAGCCAGACTTCCATGACCACAGGCGTGTTTGACCGCGAGAGCGTGTTGGCTGGCGGGGCCGGGCAGGCGCCTGAATGGAAGTCCTGGCCCGGCCTCTTTCGTAACAAAGGCCACGTTTCATTTCTCACCAATGAACAGGAAGAGACAGAATATGTGGAACTTCTGGCAGCAGAAAAACATCAAGTTGAAGCTCTCAAAAACATGCAACATCAAAACAGAAGTTTATCTATACTTGATGAAATTCTTGAAGATGTGAGAAAGGCAGCCGATCGTCTAGAGGAAGAAATAGAAGAACATGCTTTTGATGACAATAAATCAGTAAGTAGCATTCCAGGACAATTTCCTCTTGGCTCGGGCTGCTTGCAGACAGGATGTGTGGTTGAATTTGCTGGCAAGACTGTTTTTAGTGAGGAGAGAAAATGAAGACAAAACCAAGACACCGCGTGTGTCAGGAAGGGCTTAGGTCGGTTCCCTCGGTGGCCAGCCCCGTCCCGCGGGTGTCTCGTGGCTTGCCGGAAGTCCCCTCAGCACTGCGAGCGCGGGTGAGGCTACGGAGGACGCGCGAGGGGCTCCCGCTGCTCCTGACACGTAGGCAATCACACGGGTTGTGGGGCTGTCGGCCGGGAAGGGGGTGAAGACCTGGTATGTGTTTCTTGTTACAGGTTGTACCCGAGTCAGGTAGAGCAGGCGTTTGAGAGTGACAGAAATCCTAAACACGTCCACCCTTAGGTCACTTTCGTACTTGAAACAATTTTCTAATTTATGTTAACGAGCATTTATCAATCTTTCATCACATGCCAGAACCCTAGAAACATTTCCTGTCACTTCTCTACAGAATTTTTGCTCTAGAAATTGAACTTGAGAACGTTTCCCAGTTTTTAGTTACACGGTGTTGGTTATTCTCTCAGGTGAAAGGGGTCAACTTTGAGGCGGTCCTCAGAGTAGAAGAAGAAGAGGCCAATTCCAAGCAAAACCTCACGAAGCGGGAAGTGGAGGATGATTTGGGTCTCAGCATGCTGATCGACTCCCAGAACAACCGCTACATCCTGACCAAGCCCAGGGATGCCACCATCCCCCGCGCGGATCGCCACTTTCTCAAGGTCGTCTGTCTGCCCCGCCCTCGGAACCCCCACTCCTTCTTTCCCATTTCCTGGTGTTTGTGTGAAGTAAGACTGAGCTTTCTTTTCTGAGCATCACAATCGGGTGCACGACCTTCCTCCCAACAGCGATTGTACTAGAATTCCATGTTTTCTGTGACTTGAAACATTTTTTCTTCATCTTCAGTTTTTTTCCCAAAGGAATAAGGGAGTAAGGCATTTTAATAGTTAAAATGAAATTTTTTTTTTTTTTTTTTTTTGAGAATTTGGAAGTCTGTTGGAAGTGCGGAGCTACTCTGACGGGCTTGGGCCCCGGCACCGAGATGGAGCGTGGGGGAGGCGGGGAGGCTCCGGCTCCGGCGTCGTGGGTGGCTTTGAGCAGGTGGGGTGAGGTGGCCGGCGTTCCGGACCAGCTGGGTGCACGTCCGCGCCCTCTGGGGGAGCCAGGGGGGTAAAGAGGATGCTGGCTTACGGAGAGATCCGAGCTGCTTGGGCTCAGGCCACAGCGGGTGACAGGTAACAGGAGTGCCTGGGCCGGCCTGCTCGGGGAGAGCTGGCGGGGCCGACACGCGCCGTCAGGGCTCCGGCCTAGTCCCGACGGCCGGAGTTTGTGCGGGTCTGCAGGAGGGCGGCAGCCCAGGCCGAGAGGAAGGTGCGTGACCACCAGCCTCGCTGGTACTGCCCTCCGTCGTGACGGCTGGCGCCGAAGCTGGGAGGGCCCGCTCCGCAGGACCCTGGCTTCCCCTGCCGACCGGCTCCGTCGTCCTGTCCGCCGACGGTCACGTGAAGTGTCTGTGTCTCTTCTGTCTATCCTCCCCCAGGACATTGTTACCATAGGAGTGCTGTCTTTACCGTGCGGCTGGCTGTGCACCACCATAGGGCTGCCTACGATGTTTGGGTACATCGTTTGTGGTGTCCTTCTGGGGCCTTCGGGGCTAAACAGTATTAAGGTAAGAGCAGAACCGAACTGATTCGTACCCTTTGACGGAATACTAAAGAAACAGAAAGACTAAAGGGTTTTGAAGTTTTGAACTTGAATTAATAAAGATACTGGTTTCTTATAAACCATATTGAAGGAGATGCTCTATAAAGTTTGGTAAGAAATTTCTAAACTATGAGGAAGTAATTTTATTCATTAGTGAATGGATGACTTGACCAGAGAGAAAAAATCCTGTTCATGTCTTTAAATTTTATTAGTTTTAGAAATTCTGTTTCTGGGGCGCCTGGGTGGCTCAGTTGGTTGAGCATCTGCCTTCGGCTCAGATCATGATCCCAGGGTCCTGGGATTGGATCCCACGTCAGGCTCCCTGCTCAGCGGGGAGCCTGCTTCTCCCTCGACCTCTGCCTGGCATTTCCCCTGCTTGTTCTCTCTCTCTCTCTCTGTCTTCCTTCTCTTTCTCTCTATCAAAATTTTAAAAAAGAAAAAAAAGAAATTCTGTTTCCAGTAATAGTATGAATTATATTATTCAGACACTGAAAGCAACTCAAAATGCTGGATTAAACGTATAACTTTAAAATTTGCAGCATATTACGAAGCTGGTAAAGTAGCGAGGCATTATCCAGCCTAAATGTGGGGTGGTGTGAAAGCCCCAGGAGGCAGCGAGTGCTGAGGCCGCCGTTGCAGAGGCTGTTTGCCGGACAGAGTGAAGTGAGCCTCATCCCGTGTCGGCGGCACTTTGTGGTCTCCAGGATGTGTCGTCTAAACACACACAGTTCAGACAGAATAAAAGAGAGTGCCAGGAAGGAGCGTCATGAGTCCCACCCGGAAGGAGCGTTCGGCGTGGTGAGGGACAAGCAGCAGAGCCCTCGGCTCGTCCCTGCCCCGAGCTGCGGAGACCAGGGGCGGGCGGGCAGGGAGAGGGGCGGGTGCCCCGCCAGCGGCCCCACCCCTACGGCTGAGTGACGCCCCTCCCAGACAGGTGTGCTGTGGCATCCTGCAGCATCTCCGACCGGATGCAGAGAAGGTCTGAGAAAAGCCCTCATCCCCAGTCATCTGAACAGCGGGTCTGACTGGCGGGGGGAGGGGGCGGGGCCGTGCCCAAGCTCAAAACCTGGGACCTTCATGGCAGGTGCTCGGGTGGCCTGGGCTCACCGTGGCAGGGTGGCCTGTGGGAAGAATGGTTTTGGGGTTTTTTGTTTTTTTAAAGATTGATTTATTAGAGAGGGCACCACGGAGTGGGGAGGGGCAGAGGGAGAAAAGCTGACTCCCCGCTGAGCGCAGAGCCCGGTCTGTGGGATCTGTGCGACCGTGGCCTGAGCCTGGGATCGTGACCGGAGCCAAAACCAAGAGTTGGACACTCACCCAACTTTCCCAGGCGCCCCTGGGAAGAACGGTGTTAATTCAGTTTTCTGAATGGGTGACGTCCATGTGATTGAGAACAAAATGGTGCGCGTAAAAAAAAATTTTATAATTGTAGATGAAAAATCTCTTCCTGCCTTTGTCCCGTTCCTCCTTTTCCAGAGTATTTACAAACGATAGCAAATACAAATGTATTTCTCTTTCTTATTTTTTCTTCACAGCAATGATTGCTGATAAGAGTTAAGGCTAAATAACAATAAGTAAAGGCTGAGTAAGGAAGTAAATACAACTGTAGGCTACAAATAGTACAATTCCTAACAAATGTGTTGTGACTTAGAAAATACTGTAATTACAGCAGCCCGAGGTGAAAACACTGGGGTGCATCCACCAGAAGTGGGGGGTGGGCCGTGGAGGAAGTGTGATGGGGGTAAATACTATCTCTTCCCGGCAGGAAGTTGGGGGCTTGTGTTCGTTAAGGGGAGAAGAACAGGCTTAAGTATGTTAGATTGAAGTCGTAGGTTACAGCTTTGTTTTAAAAGGGAAGACAGGTAAAAGCAGTAAGGAAAAGCCAGGAGACAAAGGAGTAGGAGCAGAAACCCATTATCACGATGAGTAGAAGTGGAATAAACTTCCCTATTGAAAGATACAGGTTTGCGATGGTGTCAGGGAAAATGTACAATAAGCGAGATTCAGCGAAAATACGGTGAGTAAGAAAGGTTGAAGCGAAAGGAGAGAGATGGCAGTGACAAAGAGGGTGGGGCCCGTGCCCTCCGCGCCTGGCGGGCCGCGTGCGGGCCCCTGTGCGGGCCCCTGTGCGGTGGGTCGGGGCGGGTGTGGACTCGTGGAGGCCTGTGCTTTGCTTCCGGACGTTCGGTTCGTGGCCCCACTGGAAACCAGCGGTGTAAATGATGTAGGTGGTACCAAGTAGAACCGTGTGGAAAGCAGTCTCCGCTATCGCATGATGACATAGAAAGTAAATCACAAGCGAAAAACCAGAACAAACACGGAGCACAAGAACACGGTATCTAACCTCGTGGGGTGTGGCCAGCCGTAGCGCCCGGGGACAGCGGGCGCATGTGGTCGTGCGCAGAGCCACGTGAGAGCGGGCCCTTGGGGTTCAGTGCCATGCCGCCCTCCAGGGGGAGCGAAGGCAGGCAGAAAGGAAGAGAGCAGCGGCAGCTGCTGAACCTGAAAACAGGTGAGTTCATGATCTAGTTCTTAGGAAAAAAGATACAAAGAATCCTTCAGCTAGCCAAGAAAAAGGAAAAGAAAAGTGCAATCAGAGAGTTCAAATTATCTCAGATACAGAGGACATTCAAAGAATTAGTTCTAAAAAAAATACCGTGTTAGGGGTGGTCCCACTGGGTATATTAGTGTAAGGGTATTCTATGACGTATACGTCAGATGTGCAATAGATTAAATCGTGTGGTTTTGCAATTGTGTTTGCAGTCTGTTGTGCAGGTGGAGACCTTGGGAGAGGTCGGTGTGTTCTTTACCCTGTTCCTCGTTGGCCTGGAGTTCTCCCCGGAAAGGCTGAGAAAGGTGAGGGCTTCACCAGGCGGTGTTGTTGCCCCGATTTAATCATTATATGGCTTCAGCTTGTCTACTTTCAGTGTGTGCTCGTGATCGGGCTATCAAATTAAGCATTTTTTTTTAAAGACACACACAGAGAGAGAATAAGCAGGGGGAGCAGCAGAGGGAGAGGGAGAAGCAGGCTCCCCGCCGAGCAGGGAGCCCGATGCGGGGCTCGATCCCAGGACCCTGAGATCATGACCTGAGCTGAAGGCAGAGGTTTAACAGACTGAGCCACCCAGGCGCCCCTCAAATTACACATTTTAGAATAGGTTTAGTTTGATACTATTCTGAAAGATAAAAAATGCTAAAGAGGTTAAACTTCAATGTATAAATAGAATCACCTTTCCTGTGGCCGATTTCAAAAGAAGTCTGCGGGAGTGATGTGTTTGAGATCGCGTAACCCTAACCCTAACCCTCCAGAAAGATCGGCCTCTGCTCGAGCCTGCACTGTCGCGAGGATCCGATGTTCAGTGTGTTACCCTCGAAGAAGGTCTTTCCTTCCTCTATGAGCGGCACACTGTGATTCTGTCGTCGTGCCCTGTCAAGTGGCACCGCCTGACCGGCGGCCGCCGCCGGGACCGGGTGGGGCGTGTGCGGGACTGCTGGTGCGGATGCCAGCTCTCCGGCCGAGGGAGAGAATCGAGCACAAGTTTTTGGAAACCTGAGCCGACGCGAGGCGCTGGCTCCACGTTGTGGCACTGCCGCGGAAGGTGAGGAGTGGCCAGGTGCGTGGCCGCGCTTCGGCGTGGGTCGCGGGAGGCGCCGGCAGAGTTGTTGGTAACGACGGACGCATTAGAGTGTCCGCTGGTTCGTCCCGTGCCTCCGTGACCGCTTGTTTCTTCGTTGTCTTGTGTTTTCCTGGGGAAAGCTCCGTCTGTCCATCTGCTGATCACCATCCTGTCCTTTAGCGTGCTTCTCAAGATGCGCCTTCTCACGGCGCGTTCTGGGTTACTTCAGTGTTTTCTCCAGGCATTTCACGTGTCCGTGTGCTTCTGGCTTGACCTCCGCGCGTGACGTCCCGGACGCAGCGTGGCAAGGAGCGTGCGGTGCCCGGCTCCGCTGCGGGGTGCGTTGTGCGCGGGCGGCCCGGCGGGGCCCGGCCGGGTCTGCAGGGAGCCGGGCCCGTGGGCGGGGAGGCCGTCCTCGCGGCCGTCCCTGCTTCGTGCTCAGCATGGGCTCCTCCGGGCTGTCGTGTGTATTTAGTAGGGTGGAGTGCAGTTCCTGACGGTTCGGGACACGGAGGGCAGAGTCCTGGCTCCACGGCCACGGGCCTGGTGGTCTCAGCGGAGAGCCTCAGCCTTGGACCCCGGTGTCCTCATCTCTGCAGCTGGGGCTTTGAGAGATTAGTTTGTTGCGCTCTGCCTCTGCATGGTTTGTGTCTCTGGCCACGGTGGTAGCTGAGGTTGAAGAGGAACGTAGCTCAGCGTCCCGTGCACGTGTTGGAAGCGATCCCGTGCATGCCCTCGGCAGCATGGCGCTGGTTTCACGGCGCTTGGCCGTTGCGCTGGGCTGGGCTCCCGGAGGGCTCGGGAGGAAGGTGTGTGTGCGTCCGGTCATAGTGGGGGTGGTCCGAGCAGTGGAAGGGCGCAGGGACCTTGTCGGGTGAGCTGGGACCCGTCTCACGCGGAGGAGCCTCGCTTGGCGGCCGCCCACGGCGGGCCTGCAGGTTTCTCGCTGCCGAGTAAAGGACACTGTCAAGGGACACACTTGTTTTCCTTTCCTGTTGCGCGGAGCGAGTCGTGGGCATGGCGCAGGGCAGCTGAAGCAGCCAGCACGGTCTCGGGTCACCCTCGTGCCCCGTCCTGGGGGGAACCATTCGGTAGGTTTTTGAAATAGTTGCTGGAAGGCCCCCTTACGTGTCCTGTGAAATCACTGATTAGAAGCTGTCGCAAGCGCTGAGGTCTGGGAACTGCCTCGTCGTCGGCGCTGAGCAGAGTCTCGGTCTTTCTCTCCTGAGCGCACGGCCCGTTGTCTGCGTCCCTGCCTGGGCGCGTTCTGGCTCCCTGCCCGCCGCTGGCGCCACCTCGTCATGCCGGTCCCCATGTCTGTCTCCCAGGCCGACCGTGCCGTCTCCGTGTGCGGCTGTGTCTTCCCCTTTTTCCTCCGTATCCGTCCCCTCCGTAAACCCTTGTTCCAGATGCTGGCGGCTGCTGAGTGTGAGCCCGTGCGCACAGCTGTGTGGCCCTGCCTTGGGGACCTTCCGTCCTAAGGTTTCAGAAGCACGTGCGGGCTTGTGGACAGAGACGCGACAGCGGAGCTCGAGAGGGCCTGCGTCTGCGGTGCGGAGGCGTGGGGAGTCGTCCCAGGACCCGCTGAGCAGCGGGCTCTGATGTGCGCGGCCCGAGGGAGCGCGCGGTGGTGCAGACGCTCTGCGCGGAGCAGGAGTCTTCTGTGGGCGCTGCCTGCATCTCCCACCATCGTCCCCTGCACACCGTGCTGCTTGGGCGGACGGATACCCATCCTCCTGAGCAAAGTGTGGTAGCGAGCTCGGGAATCGTTAGCCCAGCCCTCATCTGCAGACCGAGGAAGCAGGGTGGAGAGCCGGTTACCTCCCCAAGGCGCACGGCCAGCCAGCCGGCCAGCGACGCAGTCAGCCCTGAACTCTGGGCGCCCTTGCGGGCAGGAGTACCCCCGATGCTTACAGGAGGGGCGCCTGGGGGGCTCCGTCAGTGAAGCATCTGCCTGCGGCTCAGGGCACGGTCCCAGGGTCGTGAGATCGAGTCCTGCGTTGGGTTCCCTGCTCAGCAGGGAGTCTACTTCTCTCCCTCCTTCCTACTCATGCTGTTTCTATCTCTGTTTCTCTCGAATAAATAAAACATATACATAAAAAAAAAACCAATCTTGGAAATCTTAAAATTGGGCATGCCAGCTTCCTCAGGAGCTGTGGCTAGCTCCGCAGGTGCGCCCGGGCCCTCCCGCTGCTCCTGGCTGTGACAGGAAGATGCAGAGCTGTTGGGAGGCCACCAGCCAAGACAGCCACCGCCACTGCCCGGGCGGGAAGTAGGGAGTGTGGCGTCTGAGCCTCGGAGAGGCGGCCTCGGGCTGAGCGCTCTCTGGGCGGGCCAGAGCCCCGGGGCAGAGAGCAGATGGGCCCCGTGCTCAGGGCTGAGTCCCCAGTTTTGTTGCCTCTGTCAGTCCCCGCCATTTGGTTTGGGACTTGACGGTGTTGGGAGGTTCTCGTAAATCGTTTCGGGAGGTTGGACCCTGGTGGACAAGCAGGCCGGCAGCCGGTTATGGGGCCGCGGCAGGGAGTCAGTACCCAGCCCGGGGAAGAGCCTCCCGGCTGCCCCGATTCCCAAACGCGGTGCTGCGCCACCGAGGGAAGTGCAGCTTTTTACCGAGGAGCAGAGCAGGGGAGCCGAAGGGGCGAGAAGAAACGAACAGGTGCTTTCCAGTAGGGTCAGACGAGCTCCAGGGTGATTTCTTCTGTTAGCACGTGCTGTCCCTGTCTGCATAAACGTCGGACGGTCTTTATTGTCGTGTCTCTTCGACACAGTTGAGAGCCCCGGAGAGTTGGGATCAGACCTGACTTCTCGCGTCTAACGCAGCGCCCAGTCAGCACCGAGGTCGGTGCCGCGGCGGCATCAAGGCGGGCTGGCCTCCGCGGGACTCGTGTTTCCGTCCAGGGAGGGGGAGGTAGCGCTGTCCGCCGTGGCGACGCGCTGACAGGATGAGGTTACACGTGCGCAGACCCGTGTGACACGGAGCGAGGCGTGTGTTCATCCCTGTGACGACAGCGAGTGCTAGGAAGCCGGCAGGGCGGCCCCTGTTCTTACCATGTGGAGAGCGGGACTCTGGGTCCGGGGCCGCTGAGGTGTTTAGGGCAGGGCTCCTTCCTGAAAGCCCGAGGCCCGTGACCAGGCAGCGTGTGCGCTCTGCGTGTCGTCACTGCATGTGTGTAAGCAGGTGTGTTCTCTTGAAGGTGTGGAAGATAGCCTTACAAGGCCCGTGTTACATGACGTTGCTCATGATCGCTTTCGGCCTCTTCTGGGGACACCTGCTTCGGATCAGACCCGCGCAGAGCGTCTTCGTCTCCACTTGCTTGTCCCTGTCGAGCACGCCGTTGGTGTCCCGATTCCTCACGGGCAGCGCCCGGGCTGAGAAGGAAGGTAGGCGGCGCCACGCCGGAGGTGCGCGTCGACGCGGAGGCCCGCCGCGGGCCGGTTGCGCAGGTCGCAGCTCTGCGCCGTGCCCAGGGCTCCCGGCAGTCGCGGGGTCCAGCTTGTCAGTCTCCGCCGGACTGAGCAGCGGCGTTTCCGTGCTTGAGGCCCATGCTGGGCCATGCTCATCTCCTGGGGGCCTAGGAGATGAGCGTGTCCCCGAGCTGAGACCGCACCGTGTCAGCGCCGCGCCTGCCTGGGGTCGTCACGCGTGTCCTGGGACGTGCGGCCTGAAACCGTTCCGCACGCTCGTCCCTGCCGGGGCTGGAAGCTCACGCTCTTCGGTAACGTGCGGTGACCGAGGGCGCCCGCTGCAGCCTGTGCGCGAGACGCTGGCCTCTGGCGGTCACTGGGCTTGGTGAGGCCAGAGCGGCTCGGACGCCAAGGGACGAGCGTTCCAGCCTGCCTCACGGTGGCACAGCCCGGCTTCGGCTGCGCCGCCGTGTTCTACATCACATGAACTCACCACGGTGATGATTTGTTTTTATTTTGTGAAAGTAAAAACAAGGTTAAAATGTGGTAGTAACTTCACACTGACATTTGCCTGCACCCACAGAGCAATGAGAGGGGAATATGAAAAGGGAAAACCAGAGCCATGGGGCTGGCTTCTCCGATAAGGCCCGCCTTGCTGTCCACGGAACTGGTCAGGGGCTGCGGGCTCCCGGCGTCTCCTGCGGCCACGCGGCACCCCGCTGCTTGACCCCGGGGGTTTTTCCCCAGAGGCTGGGAAACATCGTACATAGTCTGGGGTCGTCTGCTGACTCATGGGCCAGCGGGCCACGGACACAGCCTCCTGGCTTGGAACTGCACTAGCTGGTGGTCTGGTCTGTGGGGGCCCCGGTGGCCCCAGGATTAGGACCACCCCTCACAGGACCCACGGGACGGAGGTGAAGGGGGCAGCGCAGTGAAGTAGGAGAATGCAAACAACTTCCGTAAGGACCCACGTGCTGGACGCCAGTGTGCATGAGGCCGTCGCCAGCAAGGGAAGAGCCGTGACAAAGCCGGTGTCAGGATGTGGGCAGGTCTCCTAACCCCTGTGAGATGAGCATGCTTGGGGTGCTCCAACGTACATGACGGAGTCGCGCCTCTTCAGTCCGAGTAGGCACTGAGCCAGGACACCGTGCAGACAGGAGGCCTCGGACAGGAAGCCATGAGACGGGAGAGTGGCTAGGAGGCTCAGCGTGGTACAGTAGCAGCCTTGGAAGAACAGAGCGGAGGAAACGGCTGTTAACGGCAGACTTGGAGAGAGACGGGAGCCTTTAGCTTGAGCGTAGCACTCCCGAACCGAGCAGGAAGCAGGAAAGTACATGGCCTGCAGGCATGCCCCAGTACGAGAGCAGAGCCCCAGGGACAGAGAGAGGGCTTGACACCTGCCGGAGAGCACGGGCGACCCACACACCTCCACCGTGCCGGGCGGCCGTGCCCCAGAGCTGTCACCAGGAGCAGCTGCAAGGGAAGGCGTGGTCAGAGCCATGCCGCCTCCGGGGCCTGGCGGCCGTCCTGCCCCACACTGAGCCGGGACGCGGGGGGGAAGGAGCACAGACATGCGCGTTTCCGGGTTCGTGGATTTCACCCACCCCGTGCGCGGAGTGCCTTGTGCGTTTTATGGAGGGACTGTTAGGAGGAAGGCCTTTTCGTTTTGTAGAAGGCCGGCCTGGAACTCTGCACTCTGAGAAGGTGGCAGTGTTTCCAGGGCTGCAGGTTTGGGAGGTGGGTGCACATTCTGACCGTCTTGGGCTTTGTGGAAATTTACAATTAAACTCACGGGCTAAAATGCGGTACCCGCAGGACTGTTAGAAAATGTAATTTAGGGGAAGCAAAGCTTTGATTTATAATGGCTACAAAAAATGACTTAGGACTAAATCTCTGAAAAGATGTGTGTGTGACCTTTGAGGACAAAAGTACAGAATGTTACAGAAGAGAGAGTCCGTGTTCATGATGAAAAGACTGAATACATAAAGACATTATTTCTCCCAAATTTATAAACTCACATCTATCTCGGTAAAAAATCTGGCAGGTTTTTTTGCGAACCTTGGTAAACTGAGCCTACAGGTTATTTAAGAGCAACGGCCGGGAATAGCCAATGCTGATTTGAAGTGCGGGGCTTGTGCGGCAGACGGCGAGCCCTGAGGTCCTGTCCTTGTGCTCGGGCGGCCGTGCGTCCGACCAGATGGGGCGGGGGGAGGGCAGCCAGCCGTGCTCGGGAGCGGGTGGGCGGGAGCCAGTTGTCCGTAAGGACGAGGAAAAGCAAAGTCCTCCCTTGGGCCGCACACAAGAGCCAGCTCGATGTGGGTTCAGTCCCTCAATGTGATGGGCAGCTTCGGAGCCCGCTAGAGAGAGATAGATCCCTGAGACCTTGGGGTGGAGAAGATTGCTGAAATCGAGATGCGGAATCCAAAAGAAAAACGATGGACAAACCTGAACTCATGGAACCTTGTAAAACTTCTGTTAAAAAGGTATTTTTTAGCAGCTGCAGACTAGGAGAAGACGTTTGCTACGTGTATAGGAGGTGCAAGGGAGTAACGCGTCGAACACATCAAGAACTTTAACAAAAATTGAAGCAAAAGGAAACCAGTTGGAAAACAGGCAAAACATCCTGGTTGAGAACTCAGGGAAGGGCAGGTGTGCGTGATGAGCACACGCGACGAAGGACTCAGCAGTGGTTGGGGACCGCAGGTGAGAGCCAGTCCACACGTGCGCCGGCCTGCAGTCCCGCATGGGCTCAGGCCGGCCGGAGTGCGGGCGCCCACACGCTGTCAGCGGGCGTGGGGGCTGGGGCGGTCACTTTGGGGAACACTCCCACAAACAGAAATTTCCATTTCTAGAGACACGTCCTAGGAAGCTCTTCAAATGTGAAAGAACATTCAAAACAATTTTTTTAAAGATTTTATTTGAGAGCGAGAGAGTGAGCACACGTGTGAGAGAGTGGGGGGAGGGGCAGAGGGAGAAACAGAAGGCCTGCTGAACGGGACCCCGATCAGGATGTGGGGCTCAATCCCACGACTCCAGGATCATGACCTGAGCCATAGGCAGGCACTTAACCGACCGAGCCACCCAGGTGCCCCCGAAAACAATGGTTTTTGATAGCAAAAAGTTTTAAGTAATCTGAGTATTTAGTAATACAATGAGCAGTTAAATTATGGTGTGTTCATATATACTGGAGTACTGCAGATGTGAAAATGAATTAATCATTCACAATCATTATGCTGTCAAGGAAGAAATACAAAATGCAGAAGACAGCTCGTCCAATGTAGTTTACGGAAAGTTTGAAATTGTGCAAAGCCGTGTCCTCAGAGGTGCACCCTGAGAGCAGAAGGAAGTGTGGGCCCGAAGGTGATGCCCTTGTGTCTTCACATGTGGGTGTGAAGATTCTCCTTTTCCACCTCTCACGGGTTCAGTCTAGTACATTGGATGGTGGCCCAGGCCCCGAGGAGTCAGTAGATAGCTCCAGCCTCCTGCCCGATGAAGCGTCGTCAGGCAGCCAGAGGTTGTGGTAGCAGCTTGGTTATGCTGAAAGGTGACACAGGGGATGTGGCAATGGTGACTTTTGGTCTCTATCCCCAGAATGAGGCTTGCTACCAGCTGCATGATGCATGGACCCACAGAGGCCTCCCCTGGGAAACACAGGCCCGCAGGAGACCCCCACACTGTGACCTCGCCGTCCCTTTGCCCAGGCGGGCCACGCTCAGTCTGTGGGATTAGTATGGGCAGGGTAGGGCATGAGCCCAGGGAGGAGGCCGGGAGTGGTGATAAAAGGGGAATTTCATCCTGAACACAAAAGCAAGGGAAGGGGGTGTTGCCCGTAAATGTGGTAATGTCTATCATAGTGCGCTCGCAGTAGTGGGAAAATTGGAAACCTAAGTGCCCTTCGATTAGGGAATGGGTAAATTGCTGTATTCTCTAGCAGTTTTATTTTTTTTTAAGATTTTATTTATTTATTTGACAGAGAGAGACACAGCGAGAGAGGGAACACAAGCAGGGGCAGAGGGAGAAGCAGGCTCCCTGCTGAGCAGGGATCCCGATGGGGGTCTGGATCCCAGGACCCTGGGATCATGACCTGAGCCGAATGCAGAGGCTCAAGGACTGAGCCACCCAGGCGCCCCTCCCTAGCAGTTTTAAAAAGAAATCTTTAGGCATCAGCAGTGGGTAATTTTGAGACATAATGGTGAGCAAAAACCGAGTTGCAGAAGTTTTGACTATATATGAAGTTTATAATTACAAAATAAACTCGGTGTTGTCCCCAGATACGTAGCTGTTAAAACCCTCAAGGAAATAACCAGCATGAGAACTAAGGCCGTGATTGGGGGTGTGGCGGGAGGGGTCCGACGGTGGGAGGGGGGGCGGGGGAGGTGCCCACAGTGTCTCCAGGATCATATTTCTGGTCACACACCTAACCCAGTGTCTCAAACTTTTACAGTTTAGCGAAGCACAGTAATGGGTATGTGGGTGTTCCTCATATTCTTTATTTTTCTTACATTTTAAGTATTTAAAAAAGGGAATAGAAAACAGGAAAGAAATTAAATGCTATAGTAGTGATAAACAAAAATTAAACTTAATGCAAAATGCAGCTGAGAAAATATTCAAAGTGGTATCTCTAATTTTTAGTAGTTCAGGGTAATTAGCTGCGTCTGTGTTGCAACCTTACCACTTGCCCTTCCCATGAGTCACTGCAGTGGGTGCGTGTCTTTCCCATCGGCTTCCTGGGAACCGGGCTGTGCCACGCCGCCGCGCCCAGTGCCACGTTGCCTGCCCCCTAGTGGTGGGTAGTTCATGCCCACTGGATTAAGACCTTGCACTGTGAACGGGTGAAAGGCAAAGAACAGAATTTTAAAAAACATTTAGAAAATGCTGGCAGTATATCATCAAAGCTATTTCTGAAAAAGGTATGAGTGGAGATTCTGTATTTCCTCAAAGTCAAGAAGAGGTACCGTCACGGGCACAGGGCTGAACTGCCTTAGTCTCATGTGAGGACTCGGGGAGGAAGACGGCCGCTGTGAGCACAGGACCCAGCACGTTTCCCAAGGTCAAGAGAGTCCGAGGTTTGTTGAAGGCGTCCCAGTCCTCCTCCATCTGTTGCGAGGGGAGGGTCCTTGCTATTAAGGTGTGCAACCCTCAGGGACGCAACCACAGCCTGATGGCGTTATCCATTCAGAATGGTGTAAGATCCTAAGGCAAGATACTCGATTCACCGGAAATGTAACTTTTTATGGGAAATAGAAGAAGCGTCCTGGGAGATCAAGTGTGACTTCTGCTGGTGAGAAGGGATTTCTATTTTCTATAATTATGTAAGTAAGAGAAGATAAATAAACGGGAGATTCTCTTTATAAAAAGTTTTTTTGACATTTCAGATGTTTCATGTTTGCTCCCAAAGAGATTTTAGAGTCTGTATTCTGTTGAAGTGTCAAAAGTGTTTGAATTGTTTTGGAAATATGCACAACGGTTGTATTTCAACTTGGGACACTTTGTTGTTATGAACCTGTGCTACCGCTAGGCCTTTCGTCCCGCAGGCGACATCGACTACAGCGCGGTGCTGCTCGGGATGCTCGTCGTGCAGGACGTGCAGCTGGGCTTGTTCATAGCGGGCTTGCCCACCCTCATCCAAGCCGGAGCCGGCGCCTACTCCAGGTCAGCGGGCTGCGCCCCTCCGCCGCACGGCCTGCGCCTCTCGCGGCCCGGCGTCTGCTTAGAGAAATGCTATGTAAGGCCTTTTTCCAGAGAGATGTTCAGAATTCGTGTGGCGTAGGCTGGGAGCGTAGACTCCGGAGTCCCGCTGCCCGGGCTCCATTTGTCACCCTTGGACAGGCTGCTTAACCCCTCTCCTTCTCAGTTTTGTCACCCAGAAAGTGAGGGCGAGCCACTCCCTAACAGAGTAGTTAGGAGTAAATGGGTTAAAATATAAAAGCACTTAGAACAATGCCTGGACCGTGGAGTGGGGGGGGGGGGTTGCCTGTATGAAGGATTTGTGTGTGTGACCGTGCGTGTGCATGCGTGTGCGTGCACACCATCATCAGGGCATTGTCACTGTTAGTATCTCCACTGTTACCATTTTGACCGATCCTTCTTTCCCTTATGCCAATAAAATGATCCCCAAAACCTGAACTGCACTTGCTTAGGTTCACGCGGAGAGAGAGGTCAAATGGAAAAGTGGAAACATATATTTATCCAGAGAGTCTTAGGTTACGTGGTCTGTACAACCTATTACGAGAACACCAGCCAGAAAATAAATCACTTGGAAAATGTAAGGAGCCCCTTGAAATGCTGAGATCTGTCATTTAATTTGTTTGTTCCTTTCTAATCTGTATGCCTTTCATTTCTTCTTCTTGCTTTGCTCCACTGGCTAGAATTTCCAGTACTTTGTTAAGTAACATTATGGGAGTGGATGTTCTTGCCTTTTCATCTTCTTAGAGGGAAAAATCCACTCTTTCACTATTAAATGTGATGTTAATTATGGGGTTTTTGTAGATGTTCTTCATCAATTTAAGGAAGTTCCTTTCTAAGTTTGCTGACAGTTTTTATTGTTAGTGCGTGTCAAATTTTGTCAAATGCTTTTTTAACATCTATTAATACAATCGTATGGTTTTTCTTCTTTAGCCAGTTGATATGGTGGATTATGTCGATTGACTTTTGAAAGTCAAACCAGCCTTGAATACCTAGAATGAACCCCACCTTGTGGGGGTAGTGGTATATAATTCTTTTTATACATTTTATACAATTAGCTAGTCTTTTGTTGAGAATTTTTATGTCTGAGTTCACGAGAGAGATCGGTGTGTAATCTTTTCTGCTTTTGGTATTAGGGTAATACTAGGTTCATAAAATGATTTGGGATGATTTCCTTCTCTCTCCGTTTTCTGCAAAACATTGTATAAAACTGCTGTTAATTCTTCCTTAAATATTTGGTAGAATTCTCTAGTGAAACTGTCTGGGTCTTGAGATTTCTTTTAGGGGATTTTTCTTAAATTACAAATTCAATTTGCTTAATAGTTATAAGGCTTTTCAAATTATCTACTACATTTTGTCGAGTTGTGGTAGCTTGGTTTTTCAGAGCTGGTCCCTTCTGTGTCATTTGTCAAGTTTGTATGTGTAGAATTGTTTGGGGTGTCTCTTTATTATCTATTTGATGTCTGTAGGGTCTGTTTTGATCTCTATGTTGGTCGCTTGCATCTTTTCTTTTTCTTTGTCAATCTTTCTTTTTTTATATATATATTTTTTAAGATTTTATTTGTTTGTTTATTTTATTTATTTATTTGACAGAGAGAGAGAGAGAGAGACAGAGACAGAGAGGAGATCACAAGTAGGCAGAGAAAGAGGGAAGCAGGCTCCCCGCTGAGCAGAGAGCCCGATGCAGGGCTCGATCCCAGAACCCTGAGATCATGACCTGAGCTGAAGGCAGAGGCTTTAACCCACTGAGCCACCCAGGTGCCCCTTCTTTGTCAATCTTTCTAGAGGTTTGGCAATTTTATTAATCTCTTCAAATCATCACCTCTTTGTTTCATTGGTTTTTGCTCTTTGTTTTTCTGTTTTTATTTTTTTGTTTTGTTTATTTATATTTATTTATTTATTCTATTTTTAATCTCACTGGTTTCTCCTCCCCCTTTTTTTTTCATATTTTTTTTCCTTTCCTCCTTTCCTTTTCCCTTTGATTTGTGTTTGTTTTGCTCTTTTATTTTTGTAGGTTCTTGTGCCGTGAACATAGATTTTTGATTTGCAACCTTTTTTCTTTTCTACTATATTTAGTGCTACAAATTTTCCTTGCAGCACTGTCTTAGCTGCATTTCTTGTATTGTGATATATTGTATTTTTATCTTTATTCAGTTCAGTTATTGTATAAAACATTTCCTTTGATGCTTTCTCTTTGACCTATGGATTATCTAGAAGTCTGTTCATGTCCAAGTGTTCATGGAGATTTTCCTGTTCTCTTTGTCTTACTGATTTCTAGTTTGATTCTACTGTGATCACAGAACCAACAGTCTTTGTACGATTTTAACTCTTGTAAATTTGTTGAGGTTTGTCCTTAAGGCCTCGGATATGGTCTGTGGTGAGCGCTCCCGGGTCACTCGAAAACAAAGTGTGTATTGTGTGCAGGCCTCTGCCAGGGCTGCAGACCCCGGGTCCACACACCGGCCTCCCTCTTGGTGAACCCGTGTGGAGCCTTCCCCTGGGAGGGCCCTCGAGCCCCGTGGGTCCGCTCCCTGCGTGGTCTGTCGCATGGCACCCGACGTCTGTGCCCACTGCTGCTGCCTTCAGCTCTGACCCCAACGATGAGTTCTCGCCTGGTGCTCACACCTGTTCTTCTACTGAGAACTTCTAAACCAGAATTTTAGACTAAATCGTTTCCTAAATGAGATGGACTGCTAAGTTTTTAAAAACTATAAGTAAAAAATATGTGTACTCGTTGTAAAGACTATAACCACACGATAGTGCCTTTCTTCTGAAAGCATTTTGACTGCGATCTGGAGCACGTTCTGAGAGGGGAATAGCGCTCTAAGAAGAGCGCAGCACCGAGCCCTATTCCCTGAGACTCAGCGACACACGCGGAAGTCGGGGTCCTGGCTTGGCCGCCAGGGCCTGTTTTGCTGCCCGTCGCTGGGGTTGCGTAGCCGGACCTGAGCGCGGAGCCTGCAGGGTGCTGGTCGCCTCAGGAAGGAATTCGAGTGGGGATCAGTTCCTGGCGAGGACTTCAGTCACCCGTCACTGAGCCGTGGGAGCTGCAGTCAGGGGTCCTCGTGCCCCACAAGACGTATTTGCTTCAGAGTGGATGGCAAAACAGTCGAGCCTCCGTATTTGATTCAAAGGATTAATTTGAACTGAGTTGTTTAGATTTAATGTGGTGGATAGGTTTTTAGTATTTGGAAATAAAGATGATTTGGGAGATTTATTTTGTAACATGTCCAAGAAAAACGAGTGGAAGCCCGTTTTATTGGGTGTTAGGGAGGGGTGCTCTGGGAGGTCTGGAGGTGACTGATGCCCCTTTCTTCTCTCCTAGCGTCGTCATGGAGACGCTGCGGATCCTGGCTTTGGTGGGTCGGATCCTCTTCTCGTTGGCTGCTGCTTTTCTCCTGTGTCTCGTCATGAAGACTTACCTCATTGGACCGTATTATCGGAAGCTGCATGCGGGAAGCAAAGGGAACAAAGAAATCCTTATCTTAGGAATCTCTGCTTTCATCTTTTTAATGTTAATGGTAATTCTCAAACTACCTGTTATTTACCTACTCTGACTTGAAAGCTTATGATTAGTTCTTTATCTTTTTAACAGTAGTTGAAATATTTGAAACACATGGTCATATTTTTATTTTATGCACAGTCATTACCCCTCAGTATTAACACAACGAGCTAAACCTGTTTTTTCCCATACTTTTTAAGATTTTATTTTTATTTGAGAGATAGCGAGAGAGTGCATGAGCAGTGGGGAGTGCAGAGGAGGCAGCTGGTTCCCCGCCAAGCAGGGAGCCCGATGGGGGACTCGATCCCAGGATGCTGAGATCGTGACCTGGCCGAAGGCAGACGCCCAGTGGCCTGAGCCCCCCAGACGCCCCTGCTGCCGTTCTCTTAAGCACATGGCTACAGTGGCACCTCGAGTGGGGCCCCGCGGGAGGTCTGTATGGCCTTGAGAGCCATGTGGACTGCCGGCATCAGCAGCGTTACACGGTCTTAAAACTTTGGGATAACTCTGTGTCTAAAGCAGATTAACAGTGTAAGACAGTTTTTAGTTCTATTCGGTGACGACGGAGCTGGTCAGCAGTGTAACTTCTTTTGCCGTAATGTGAAAAGGTGTAAATGAAAATAGAAGGTTCATTTTAGAAGCAGCCTTTTCCTTATTAAAAGGACGTGCTCCTTGTGCGAGAACGGGGGAGCTGCCGTTAGACCCCCACCGACAGCCCACGGTGCCAGCATCACCTGCAGCCCCGCAGCTGCGCCTCTCACCTGGGCCCCCGAGAACGAAGGCTCGGGGTCACGCTGAAGCGCGCATGTCCACGTCCACAGCAGCATGCCCCGGGTGCCCTTCAGCAGGTGCCTGGTTCCACCGCTGTGGTCCGTCCGCACCAGGGAAGACGGCCCAGGTTGAAAACAACTGGTGCGTGAATCGCCGGGGAGTTATCCTGAGCAGGAGAACCCAGTCGTAAAGGTTGCATACTGTGTAATTCCATGTATGACATTTGTGATGATAAAATTTCAGAAGTGGAGGGAAGATGGCTGGTTGCCAGGCGTTGAGCGGGTGGGGGAAGGGTCCTTGTGACAGACAGTCGTGTGTGTCTTCACTGTGTTGCGTCTATATCCTGGCTGTGGTCTCGTGCCCTCATTTAGCAAGATTCCGCCATTGGGGAAGCCGAGAAAGGGGTATGTGAGATCTCCTTGGATTGTTTTTTACAACTGCAGCTGAATCTACACTTCCCTCGAAACAAAAAGGTTAATTTTAAAAGGTTAATTTTAATTTAAAGGAGATTAACAAAAACTATTTCCTCGTATATGATTTAATTGTCCAGTAATATTTTGTAATCTTGGCGGAAGTCTAAGATTTGCTTCTGCTTGAAGCTGCTCATGTGTGTTACTTAATTTTTCTTATATACCTTTCTCTGTTCTGAAGTATTTGTGTCTTTGAAAATAACATCCGGCGAAGTTGTGTTACCTGGATGACTTCCACGCTGTCTCCCCAGTGGCTACACATGTTGAGCAGGTTCTGCTTTCTTCCTGAGCCGCTGCTCGAGTCCCCACGCGTGTCAGGTGCCGGGCATCTTGCTCATGAGATTGTCTTGGAGCTCATGCGCCCTCATTGCCGTGAGACAGTCCCCGTGTGTCACAGTTCGTCCTCTCTGTCGTTGGATGTCAGGCTTGGTTCCCGTCCAGGGCTCCCACTCACGTGCTCCCGCGTGCTCCCGGGTGGGTGGTGGGTGTGGGCTCGCGGCAGCCGGTGTCCAGCTGTGTGTGCATGTGTGTGTCCGTCCGTGTGTCCCCGGCGCCACGGAGCGCTTGGGGTCTCCGCAGCCTTCCGGCCCCGTGCGGTGTCTCCTTGGGGCTTAGGCTCTGTGGACGCCCTCCTTGGGGCCGGCCCGTCGGGAGTATTTTCCTGCTGCATTGGTTACTTCTGTTACTCATTTTTGAGTAAAAAAAATACATTCTGGGAAAATTTTTGTCTTTTTTTTCTTTTTACTAAAATGAAATTCTTATAACTGAGCCATTTTAACCCTTTTAATTGAAGCGTACAAGCCAGTGGTTTTCAGCATGTTCACAGCACCGTGTGACCCTTGGCACTGTCAGAACCTCACTGTCAGCCCTCCCCAGCGCCCCGACTCCCCCAGTGTCACCTCCCCCCGCCACCGTTCCGGAGTAACCCCGCCTCTGCTTTCTGTTGGCGCGGACTTGCCTGTGTGTCTGCCGCTCGGAGGTGGCGGCACGGCTTTCCGTACGCGGCTCCTTTTATGGCAGAAATTCTGTGTCCCATATATTTTTGTTAGTAGCTTCCAGTCTGTGACTGACTTTTCCGCTCTCTTCATGGCATTTTTTAATAAACGGAAGTTCTTAATTTTCATGTACTTTAAGTTTCAATTTTTGTATGGATAGCACTTCTTTGGTCCTGCGTAGACTTTGCCTCCCCTGGGTCAGAGGCACCCGTGTCTTCCTCCGGGTCGTCCTGCTCTGCTTTCTCATTAGATCTGCGTCCGTCTGCAGGTGGCATCGCATAGGGCTGTGGACAAGGATCTGTGTTACCACACGCATCTGTCCACGCCACACTGGGGCGCAGGGTCACCTTGTCCGAAGACAGGAGGTGTGTGAGTGCGTGTGTGTGAGCGTGAGCATGCGTGAATGTGAGCGCCAGTGAATGGGTGTGAGCGCAGGAGCGTGGGTGTGAGTGTGCGTGCGAGTGCGCTGGGAGCGTGAGAGCACGGGTGTGAGCGCTGGAGTGTGGGTGTGAATGCGCGTGCGAGTGCGCTGGGAGCACGAGAGCAGGAGCGTGGGTGTGAATGCGTGTGCGAGTGTGCTGGGAGCGCGAGAGCATGGGTGTGAGCGCAGGAGCGTGGGTGTGGATGCGCGTGCGAGTGCGCCTGCGCTGGGAGTGTGAGCACGGGTGTGAGCACAGGAGCGTGGGTGTGAATGCGCGTGCGAGTGCGCCTGTGCTTTGTGAGTGTGCGAGCACGAGTGCATGAATGGGCACAAGAGCGTGGGTGCGAGTGTGGGTGTGTGAGCACAGGTATGCAGGTCTGCCTACGTGTTTCCGGCTCTCCGCTGCTCCCCCTGCCGGCTCGCGTGCTCTTCCCGGCGGTAGCGCTGTGGCCCGCAGCCTTGTCGGTGCAGGCGGTCGGCTCTCTCCCTGGTCTTTCCAGCATCCGCGTGAGTGCGCGGGGTCAGCTTGGGGGTTTTCGTGCCGCCGCAGGGACCCGGGCGCATGCAGGGAGGCCCGTGAGCGCGCTCCGCGCGGCCCGGCTCTCCCACGCGTGGTGTTCGGCGTGGCGGCCGCGCGTTCTCTCGTGGGACTCGTCCCGGCCGCCGGGCGTGTTTTGGCGCTGTCGGGAGGCGCGTTTCTTTCGCGGTTCTTTCTGTTGGCCGCAGGCTCCTGTGGGTGGTTTCCCTCCTCAGAATAAGAAACGCCTGCCTGTCTCACCTCGTTCTGTGTCGGTAGCACCTCGCCAAGAGGTCTCCCTGGGGCTCCGTGTTTGACCGCGGCCCTTCGAGAGCGCCCGGGTCCTGACCTGTGCCGCGTCCCCTGCGGCCCAGTCCTCTTGGGCATCGCCCTCCACTGCCCTCCGAGCACTCAGCCGGAGTCGGGAAGAGTTTTTACGTGAACGTGCTTTATTGCCAGCGTTGGGCATGTCACTGAGTCAGGGTAAAGAAAACCTGTCACAAATATTTAAATTCTTAAAAATATTGTTATTCAAAAATTTGAGTGATTATTTCAAATATTTTAATTTTTTTTTTCTCTATATGGCAAATTCAACTCCCGTTTGCTTCCTTTTGTGTCTCCGCTTGTCCCCACGGAGGCCCCTCTGGAGACATGAAGATGGGCCTTTGGGCGTGAGCTGGCCCCGGCCAGAGGTATTGCTGGTGGCACTCGTGAGTGACATGTGGCCCTCCCCTCTCGCCCAGGTCACGGAGCTGCTGGACATCTCCATGGAGCTAGGCTGCTTCCTGGCCGGAGCGCTCATCTCTTCCCAAGGCCACATGGTCGCCGAGGAGGTCGTGTCCTACATCGAGCCCATCCGTGACTTCCTGGTTATCATCTTCTTCGCATCCATAGGTAACTTTTCTTGCTCACGTCAGGACGTTCACGCGGTACTTGTGGGACAGGTGCACGTGACCTCTGTGACCTGCTTCCGTATCTCTATTTACGCGGCCAGGACAGTTCCACAATAGTTGGGGTCTGCAGAGAAATCTGGTTAAACAGGGGAAACCCGCATTCGGGGATGTTAACTTGTTGGTCAGTGGCCACTCTCTGGGGGTGCTCAGATGCCCTCGAGGGGACGACCCCACCTCCGACCCCATGGGCAGGTGCAGGTGCCCAGCACGTTGGCAGCTTAATGGGACACTTGGGAGGAAAGTTTGATTCTGATACCAGGAAATTCAGCTTCTGTGTCGAGGTACGCTGCTCTGTCGCCGCCCCTTTGTCGGGTGTCTGCCCCTCCCGCAGGACTGTGACCCTACCGCCTTCTGCCCAGAAAGCTCCTGTGCCGCCCCTGCACTCGCCGACGGGCTTGGCGCCCCCCCAGCAAGACCGAGACCGTCAAAGAGCACGGGGCGGCTGGTCCCGAGGGCGGGGGCGCAGAGTGGGAGGCCGCGGGTCCCGAGGGGCGGGGGCGCAGAGTGGGAGGCTGCGGGCCCCGAGGGGCGGGGGCGCAGAGTGGGAGGCCGCCCGTCCCAGGCGAGATGAGACCCTTCGCGGCTGTTTTAGGGACGGGTGTCGATGCTGTTCCGAGAGAGAGCCTTCACGCCGACAGGTGCCCCTCGCTCTGCCCCCTTGCCTGTCCATCCCCGTGCAATCCCTTGTCCTCTGTCCTTGTGTCTGGGTCTGTGTGTCTCTGTTCCTCCGGCCCCCCAGGTGCCCCCATCCTGCCCACCCCCTTTTGTCCGCTGCTTCTCCAGGCGAGGACCGCGAGGCCGACAGGTGCCAGCTCCCTCTGACTAGGTCCTGGGCCACTCTCCCCCGGGGGCCACATCGCCCCGACACGCGTGTTGCTTGAGTCCTGCCTGCAGGGCCGCAGCAGCGCGTGCTGGCTAGACGTGGAAATCGTGCACGACCCAGCTGGCACCTGAGTTCGTAAATGCCGTGTCACTGAAGCACCATCGTACCCGTTCTTTTGTGCAGCATTGTTTTAAAGATTTGATTTGAGAGCCCGAGCAGAGGGAGAGGGCGAAGCAGGCTTCACGCCGAGCAGGGAGCCCGACGCGGGGGGCTTGTGTCCAGGCCCCGGGAGGTGTCTGTGCCTCGCGTGGAATGTTTTCACAAAGGAAAGTCGTTTGGCCGCTGCTGCTGTGCCATTCTGCCAAGGGCGGGGGCAGAGTCTGCTGGCGGATGGCCCTTGGCACCCGGCCGCTGTCCCTGCGGCCGCCGGCTCCAGGGCCGCCAGCGTGAGCCACACATGCAGGCCCACGGGGTCGCGCTCACGAGGTGCGCGCGCAGGTGCGGGGCGAGGACATAGAAGCCCGGGCATCACGGACTCGTGACTGAGGACGAGGCGGGTGGGCCCTGCGGGAGTGACCGTGTCTGCCCTCTCCTAACAGGCCTGCACGTGTTCCCCACTTTCGTGGCGTACGAGCTCACGGTCCTGCTGGTCCTCACGCTGTCGGTCGTGGTCATGAAGGTACGGAGTCTTCCTCTCGGTCCTTCGCTGTTGGCTTGGCGCCTGTCAGTTTTGACTTACGGGGCACGAAGCCTAACTTCCTACCCGTAGTGACAGCGAGTCTGCAAAGCCCCCGCGCAGCCGCTCGCCCAGAGCCGCTCCTGCCTCCCAGCACTCTGGGGACCGGGCAGGATGGGACCTGGGCCTTGGGCTGTGTTTTCCTTCATTGGCCTCGGAATCGGGTGCGTTTGAGATGGGGAGTTAGGAAAGTGGGGCCCGGAGAAGCGACTTCTGGGTGTCCCGGGAGGCCCCTGCCCTCGGACGTTCCCCCCGAGTCTCCTGGGCCACACGCCCCACTAACAGCGCGCTCGCATACGTCTCGTTGTTGCTGTGTTTTGAAATTATTATGAGATTTTTGGCCGTTACGTTAGCGGCTTATCACAGAAGGCTCTAACTCGGGGACAGCCCGGTGGGAGAGGTGCCGCGGGCGGGGGCCCGGGGGTGGGCCGTGGGGCACCCATGCCTGTCCACACGCCTCCCAGACGTGCCGTCCCACAGCTGCCGAGCAAGCCCTCTCTGCTGTCTGCCCTCCCTGCCCGTAGGTTCTTGAGTGGCCCATGTTAGCAACCGTCTCGGGGTCCCGTTTCCGTTCCGTAGCGGTCTGGCTTTGTAGATTACAGAAGGGGGCTCGAAATAGGACTTCCTTTTCATTGGGGAGGGGAGGCGCAGAAGGGGAGGGAGAGAGAATCTCTGGCAGCGTGGAGCCCCACGTGGGGCTCGATCTCACGGCCCCACAATCAGGACCCGAGCCAGAACCAAGAGTCAGACACCGAACCGACAGAGCCGCCCAGGCGCCCCTGACTTGAAGCGCTTCCACTGGAAGAGCCCGAGTCCCAGACGGTTGTGGCGCTCGCCCCACGGGTTCTGGGCCGCTCGCCTCTGGCCTTCGCTCACAGGAGAGGGACACAGTTGTCTCGTTAGACAGTCAGGTGTCCTGCAGCGCTCCCGGGACGGCTGCCGTTGACTTCGTGTGGGGCAACCCAGCTGTCCACTAGGGAGCCTGAGCCCTGGCGTCATCGGGCGTGATTTTCTGTCCGCCGCTCTGTGTCCCCGGGCGCTTCTGCACGTGTCCCCAGTGTGTCGTGCCCGGCCCTAACGCGGACGCCCTCGCAGTTCGCCCTGGCAGCTCTGGTCTTGTCCCTGCTGCTGCCGAAGAGCAGCCAGTACGTCAAGTGGATCGTGGCCGCGGGGCTGGCCCAGGTCAGCGAGTTCTCCTTCGTCCTGGGCAGCAGAGCACGCAGAGCTGGCATCATTTCTCGGGAGGTGAGTGTGCGCCCGCCTCGTGTGTGTGTTTGCCCCTGGCGTCTGGTGCGGGGCTGCGCTCTGCCTCTGCCCCGGCGTGGAGGGCTGACGCCGTTGTTGCCGCCGCCGCGGAAAGAGAAGACCCGGGTCTGAAAGGTCCCCCGCTAGCTAGTGCTCGGCCGTCAGCCTGCCGGGAGCCCTGGCCGTCCTGGGACCGTGTCGGCGAGCGGTGTCCCTGCGCTCGGGTCCGAACCCCGAAAGCACTGAAAGGGCAGAGCTGGAGGGTTGTTAGGTCAAAGTCCCTGGTCGGTTTGGGCTTTTTTCACAAACTACGTTGCAACATTTGCCTCCGTGGAAAAGGTGAGTGAGTTGCGTGAGAAACGCTTCTGAAGACACCACATCAGTTTTAGGGAGTTGGAACAAAAACTTGAATAGAAATGGTGGCGAACTTCTTACGTATAAAATACACGGAGGTTTTTCCTGCATATCAACATAGCCGAAAGCTTGGGGTTCTTTGATCAGCTCCCTCCTTCCCCACCACAGTTTGAAGCGTGCAGGGCACTGGGCCCTCCGCGTGGCACCGGAAGGTGAGCCCCTACCCCCATTTGCCTCCTTCCCCTTTGTCTCTGGTCCGTCCATCCCGGGCCTGGCTTTCTCACCTGCCAGATGCGTGCACGCCCGTGTGTGGGTCCGTGTGCACGCCCACCGGCTGTGCCCTTGCCTCGTCCTCCTCTCTGGTTTCGTTTATTTGCCTTTTGAATACTGGCCGTGAATTAGAACTTGATGAATATCGTCTGATGACCCCTGGTTGTCACTTTAAATTTGGCAAGCAGGACGTTTGTGCTTGCCCGGGACCTGTGGGCCGTGGCCCCCATCCCAGGGGTCAGCGGGCCACAGTGTGCAGTCCACCGTGGTAAGAGCGAACTTTAGAGCAGGGCCAGTGTGAGCCCCGAGTGCTCTGAGAACCGGAGACGTCGCTGCTCCAGTGAGAGCAGGGTGGACGTAAAGGGCCTCTGCTGTGGATAAACGGGTAAGTGCCGGGCCACGGTGTAGGAGCGGCCGGGAGACCGCACGCGCTTCCCCCACGGACTCGGAGCCGTGGGGACGAGCTCGCCAGGCCCGTGGTTCTAGCTTAGGAGCGGTCGGGGCACTCTCAGATTGGGGGCTGGCGCATGTACAAGCTCGTGAATGGTAGTTTCTACTCAGACCTAACCGGACCCCAGCACCCCCTGCTCGGAGTTCCGTTTTGCCCTTTCTGTGCGTGCCTGTGTGGACGTGTCGGGTGGGTCCGTGAACTGGGGCGGGGGTTTGCCTGCTGCCCCCTTCCAGCGAGCTGGCCTCCCGGGGGCACCCTGTTGCCGGTGAGCCCCCCTTTCCCCGCCACGAGCTGCCTCCAGTGTCGGGTTCTGCACACCTACCCCATGGTTTGGGCCGAGGGAATACAGAAGCTCCTCGTGGTGCGTGGACGTGCTGTGCGCATTCAGGGCTCAGTGCTTGGCCCCCCGTATCCACGGGTGTGAGGAAGGTAGAAGGAGTCTCGGGTTTGAAGACGTGACGGCTGAGGGCTGACGTCTGTGCGCAGGCTCCGCCGAGACCCGCACGGACGCCGCGTGCTCACGGCGCCCGGGGGTGACCCGCGGGCTCCCTGTGGCTCACGCCCGTGTCCCCGCGCCCCTGGCTCTGCGGGGCGTGCGGGCCGCCTCTCGGTCCTGCGCGTGTCCACCGTCAGTCTTGCCCGTTGCAGGTGTACCTTCTCATCCTGAGCGTGACCACACTCAGCCTCTTGCTGGCCCCGGTGCTGTGGCGCGCCGCCCTCAGCCGGTGCGCGCCTCGGCCGGAGAGACGGTCCAGTCTGTGAGGGTGGCGGCCGGCCACGCGGCTTCGGAAGGGAGACCCGTGTGCGGCCACGCGTCCCTGGGAGACTCCGCCTGGGCCCAGCGCTCCGTGGAGGGGCTGCCGGTCGTGGTCTCGGGCCTTCCGGAGTACTCGCCGCCTTCAGTCGGCCGGGCCCGGCGTCCGGAGGACGCTGCGTTGGACGGATCGCCGGGACTGTTTGCCTGGATGTGCCTTTTTTCCTGAAATTAACGTTCATTTCTATCGTTACTTCCTCAGTTCACGATTTTTTGGTTACAAAAAAAGCAGAGAGGTTATTTTATTTATTCAACTTTTGAGTTGTCATCTATTGGTCAATATTTGTTATTAAACATTTCTGTGATGTGAAATTTTAATTCTGGCAGTGAGTTTGGAAAGTTACTTTAGTCCTTACTGTCCGTTTTCTAAAATGACAAATATCTTCTAAATGTTTATTTGTTTTTTACAATAATTTTAAATAAAACACTCTTGTCAGTTTCTTTCATGTTATTCTTTTAAAATATTTGTTTTGAATTACGAGAACATGCATGCTTTAATAAAGATCACTTACGATCAGAGGAATTAATTAGTATTTATTGGAAGATTTTTTAGATTTTTGTGTTAAACTAATCTTTAAGTTTTCAAAATTTAGGATGATTTGTACCTTGTCACGTTGTTCTCTAAGAGACCAAAAGAATGGCGTTCTATTTGCGAAGCCCAGTTGTCACTTTGATTTTTAAAGTGTGTTTTGGCTCCTCTCTGGCCCATTTCAGAGAAGTCGGGGCTGCAAGATCTGACCCTCACAGACTTCCCTGAGGGGGGCCATGCGTGGGCGGCGTGCGCTGCGGGAGCGTCCTTACAGCCCGGGGACCGCCGCCTGGGGCACGACGACGACGACGTAGGGCAGACGCGGCCGAGTGAGAGCACTCGGGGCGGAAGAGGCGGCGTCCCATCTGCAGTGCGTCCGCGAAGAGATGTGGCCTGGGGGTCTCTGTGTCTCACTCAGCACGTCAGTGTCCTTCCCTCCACGCTGCCGCCAGGTGGGGACCCGCAGGCGGGACATGCTCTCTGACCTGCGCCACCCCCCTCCCCGTGCCCCGGAATCCACCCCAGCAGCCTCTGGGGTGCCTGTGCTCTCCCTTCGGATCCCCAGCCCTGAGGGCAGAGCCCGGAGCGCAAGCCGTTGTGTCGAGTCGAAGAAAACCTACCGGACGTGTGGCCGAGTTTTCCCCAGAACATGGAGTTGATGTCACCGAGAGAAGACGCCCAGAGGAGCCGCCTCTGGACGGGGTCTGCCCGCAGCGCACCCTCCCTGCCGGGCCCCGGGACGCGGCCTCTTCACCTTCCGCTCACCCCTCAGGGCCCCTCGTCCACACCCCTGCTGCACAGCCACGTCCCCACTCTCCTTCCTCGTCCAGACTTGGGGAGTTCAGCTCTCTCCTCGCCGCCCCTGCCGCCGCCGTCAGCGTCTCCTCTGTGCGCGCAGATCGTCCGCCAGAGGAAAGCCTGCTTGCCGACCGGGCCGCGGGACGTCCTCACCTAGGCGCCAGGTTTGAGTCTGTCCCTAGTGCATTGACATCTGAGACGCACAACTGGAGGGAGGGTGGGGACGGCATCTGCTGATAGTGACCGCCCCGCTGGGTCCCCCCCACGCCACCTGGGTGGTCACCTGTCACAGCAGGAGCGCCAGCCCGACCCCCAGCTCTTCCCACCTCGGTCGCTCGCGGACCTGCTGGCAGCCTCAGGCGGCCCCTCCTTCCCCGGCGGGGTCAGTCCCGCCCCCAAGCCTCTGGCGGGAAGGCACCCTCGTCCTCCGTGTCCTGGCGCTCCGCTGAGCACAGGGAGCAGGGTCGGCGGAAACCGCTTCCCCGGTTCACGGGCCGAAGCCCCACGTGGAAGAGCCTCACTCGGCCCGAGGGGGCCGGAGGACGACGTCCCGCTCCGTCTGGCGGGGAGCATGAGAAGGTCGGTCAGGAGAGAAGCTTGCTTGGTTTGCTAACGCGGCCGACGCGGGGGCATTCGCACATCGCTGACCGCGGACCGAGCAGGCAGGGCAGGGTGCCGAGCGCAGGCGGAACTCGCGGCCTGGGGGGAGATGCGCCAGGGAACGGCCAACCCCGCGGGACAAAGCAGGCGGGTCGGGGCGGCCCGGAGCGGCGCGGGCGCTGGGCTAGCTGTGCTCAGTGGCCAGAGGTCAGCGCGTGACGCAGCCTCCCCACGGCTCCCGGGCCGCGGGTGCCAGAGGTGGCGGAGCAGAGCCCCGCGGGGGGAAGGCGGCAGCACTAATCCGAGCTGCCGGAGCCCAAATGGGGAGACAGCGAGGCCTTGGCGCCCCGGACAGAACACGGGGGCAGCTCCCGCTTCGGACCCCTGCGCCCCCTGCGCCCCCTGCGCCCAGAACGGTCAGCGCCCGGGAAGGGGCGGCCCAGGTTCGGGACCAGCTGCAGGGCGCAGGCGCGGTGGGGCTGTGGCCCCGGGCCTGTGGGAGGGGCCGAGACCCCTCTGGGCTCAGGCGGGGGTTCTTCCAGGTGAGAGGACAGGAGCGTGCAGGTGAGGATGAAGCAGGTGAGCGTGGGGTGGCAGGCCGCTGGGGTGTCCTACTGCGGGACTCCTGCCGGCTCCCCGTGGCCCTGGGACGTGGCCGCTGCCCGCCCTTGGCCCTGACCCCTCAGCATGAGGGCCGGGATGCTCCCGCTGCTCGTGGCTCCCAGGCCAGACGGCCCGCGCCTGCGCCTGCAGGCCGGGGCCCCAGGGCGGTCTGCCCTCCCGCGTGCTGGAGCCCCAGCCCCTCCATACGTCCTTACCCGTCTGGGGAGCTGAGTCCGGCCTGCCCTCGCCTCCCGGCCACACCCCACGCCCTCCCACCCCGCGCCTGCCCGGGCCGCGTCCGCGGCTTCAGGGACCTCTCGCAGCGGCGCCGTCGCCAGCACTGGGCCTCGAGGTCGGCTGTGCACAGTCCGGGTCCCTGCACACGAGCCGGTGCAGAAATCCGCGGGCCCTTTTCCATCAGCTCATCCAGAAAGGGCGAGGCATGTCTTTCCTGGGGCCAAGGAGCCCGGTGCCCTGCAGGCGCTCGGCCGTCCTCACCTGGCCAGAGGGGCGAGGCCTTGGCTTTGCTTTAGGGACGGGCCGCGCAAGGGTGCAGCGGGCGCTGGCCGAGGACAGGGGCCGTCCCCAGCTGCTCCAGGAGCTCCTGGGGGCTCGGGCGGACCCTCGCCTGGGGGGCCTGCCGACACCGGCCTTTGAATGCGCCTGAAGAACGAAGAAACGTGTGCACGTTATTTAGAAATTTGGGGTGAGCGTGCGGGGGGGAGGCTGGGCGTGCTGCGCGGACGCGGCTGCCTTGTCGCGAGCTGTTCCTCACAGCGGCCGCACGGTGTGGTCGCCACAGGAAACAGTCGCTGCTGGGACGCCCCTCCCCCGCGGCCCCTCCCCCGCCTCCCCCGCAGGGGCTCGCTCCCTTCCCCGAGGGGCCGAGGGGCCGTTAGTGGCGCGAACGCTTTCACAGAAGGCTGTGCTCTGTGGTCTTTCACTGAACCGCGTGTTTCTGACTCATTTTGGTGCTGAGTCTGAGGCAGATGTCCTCACCCTGTGCGCCCCGTCCCTTCCCGGAAGACGCTGTAGAGAGAGCCTCTGTCACCACTGGTGTCCCAACGTTGTCACCACGGAGTAGTTTGGGAAGAAGACGCAGGGGTTCCTCACGTGCGGCCTCGGGGTCTTTGGCTCCTGCAGAGACACCGAAGGGATCCTGTGTGCGCAGGTGTGTGTGCCAGGTGCTTCTCAAGAGGCACGTTAGCGTGTACCTGGTGGCGGTCAGCATGTGTCACCTTCTCCACGAGACACTCAGGAGCCACAGAACATTCTGCAAGGGCCCGTGTTGAGGCGCTAGTGCTAGGGCAGGGGTGCAGGGGTGCAGGGGTGTAAGGAGTGATCAGAAAGCGCCTGACCTGTGGTGGGTGCGGCTGTGTCACCGACGGTCTGCGGGGACGCCCAGTGGCGTCCGTGAGTCCAGGATGACTTGGAGCTGTCCACCCAGCACGGCTCTGCCCGGACAGAGTCCAGGTCCTGCCGGTCGGGACCGGGGCCTGAAAATGAGTGTTTGTAGCACATTTCTGGGCAGGGCTGGTGCTGCCAGGCCGGGAGCGCACGAGAGAGGCGGCTGTCCGGCGGTGATGACCTTTGCTGACGGCCCACGTGAACCCAGATGGCGAAGACGAAGGGCTCTGTGCCGGGAGCACGGTGGGACCGAGCCGCTGCAGCGCTGGGCTCGGAGGGTCACCGAGCAGCATCCCTCCGGCAGCGGACTCTGGTGGAGGCGACGTCCCCTGGAGTGGACGTGGCCGTGGGAGCACCGACACCCAGCGAGGAAAGTAATGGGCCCCTGAGTCCATTTTGCACACGTGTGTCCCATGTGCGTGTTGGCCAGTCAGAGAGTCTGAAGAGAGTCCAGGAGGGCAGAAAGCAGGTGCTTCCTGGGGTGGGGTGGCCGTGGGGCCTCGAGAGCAGCTGGGGCGCCCGGGGGCCAGTGCTCAGGAGACCCTGGCTTCCAGCACCTTCGGCCCCGACCCGGTGCCGGCGGGCACCACCGTGGGCGTCCAGAGCAGAGAGGGAGGCTGGCGTGCGACTGCGTCCCGTCCGGACTGGGGTGCAGGGGCGCCTACTGGGGGAGCACCAGGCGTCAGTATGAAGCCACCAACTGTAACCTCTTCTGGCGGAACCGGGGTATTTAATGAGGAAGGAATTAAGTGCGGAGAAATGACCCAAGAACCTAGCGGGTGCACACGGGAGGGAAGGTGGGTGTGAGCAAGGAAGCGAGTGTTTTTAAACAAAGGGGCTCGTGATTTCGGGACGAGGAGGGTCCGGGAGGGCGGCCATCACGGCGGCCATCACGGCGGGCGCTGTGCCCTCTCTGCCTGTGTCGCGGAGGCTCGGCGGCTCGGGGCGGCCGTTCCTGGGGGACGGCCCGTGGGAGGCGCTGGCACCTCAAACCCACTTCAGGGATCCAAGCGTTGCCTCGACACGGACCCCTCACGTGGGATGTTGGATGATGTTTGGGGATGTGCTTCCCCCCCTAAATTCCCTTTTCTTCCCTCAAAACGGACTGCTGCGTCTCGGGGTGCATCACAGCCGCCGGAGGACAGAACCAGCCTGCAGGTCTTCCTGAGGCTTTACAAAAGCTCTCCAAAGTGGGGGGGCCTCCCGAGAAGGTAAGAGGAAGGGGGATTTGCCCATCGAGATGGAGGTCGGGGCGCGGTCCTCGCGGGCGAGAGGACAGGACCCGGCAGCCCCGTGGGGGACCCCACGTGCCCATGGAGTCATGGCTCCCGGCCACGACCCAGTGCCTCCTGGGCGGAGAGGAGAAAACCCCAGGAACAAGAGGAAAGCTCTCAGGAGCCCAGGGGACGGACGTGGGCGCTGAGCACGGGCGGGCCGGCCAGGGACGCCGTCTGTCACCCCCTGGGACCGGGTGCCCGGCTCCGGCACGCGGCCTGCCCTCCGCAGGTTCACGCGCGCTTCCAGGCTCCTCGGCCGAGCTGCCGTTTTCCCACAAACCTGTACTTGGAGCGTGAAGGTCAGAGAATGACGGTGGACGCAGACCCAGGAGGGTGACCAGTGGAAGGTAAGCTGAGATGGCGGTTGGGGGATGGCGAAGTCTGGCCTCGCCATGGGCGCTTGTGAGGCCTGAGGGGTGGCCCGCCTTCCCCGCGGCTGCTCTGCCTCCTCAAGGCCCACCCTCCGCCGTCCGCCCCTGACGCCCGGGAGCCGCGGGGGAGTGATGGGGCGCGCTTCGCCACCATCGCGTCCTTAGTCCCGACCCCGCCGCACGGTCGTCCAGCCCCAGGGACTTCCGGAAAGTGCCTGCGGCAGCCGCGCAAGAAGGGAATTTCCGGGCTGGACGAAGGGCTACGGGCGCCTGCTTGCAGGTCTGCGGGTTCGTGCTTCCCCGTCAGCTTTCCCAGAGGAGCGAGAAGGGAGCGGGCCGCTCCCGCGGGCTCGGGTCTGCCTCCCGCCCCGCGAGGGTGTGCTTCAGTGCTCCGACGGCACGTGCTCTGGGACGCCGGGTCGCCCCAGGAGCGAGTCCTTGCAGGCACTGAAGGCCGGAGCTCCCCTTTCGCCCTCTCCCGGGTGCGTGTGACCCCCTGAGCAGTTCCAGAACCCACTCGCGTCTGCCGTTCGTGGCGGCCTAATTCTGTCATCCCGTCCCCTTCACGCTGACGGTTCTCGATGCTCCAACATCCACGGGTGGACTGACTCGCAGAGAGTTTGAGTCCCCAGAGGGGGCAACGGGGCCGGGCCCCCGAGGCCCCAGCAGCACTCCGCGTGTGCCCCTGTGTGCGCCCATCCCCGGCCGAGTTCAAGGGGCGTGAGCTGTGTTAGGTCTGGACCCTCGCCTCTTCCCCCGCACGCGCTCGAGCCTCGGCCCGCCGCCCGGTGACCCTGCCTTGTTACCGTGGCCCCAGGACACGGACGCAGGCTCCTCTCTTGGGCCCTGCGTCCGCGTGGCTGCAGGACGACCAGGGACAGCTGGGATGGGCCCCGAGGCTGCAGACGTAGACGGCGGCCTTTCCAGTGAGAGTAAGTGAGCGAAAGCACTTTCTTGTGCTTCTGCACTTGTGGATTTAAAAAGGCACCTTTACGTCCCTTAATGGCGGAAAGCCCGGAGCACCTTTGGAAACCCCCGGGAGTCCTATGCTGAGCTCTAGTGACCTCTGCTCTCGGCCCGTAGCAGGCGAGGGACTCTCATTTTGTCCCACGATGTTTGTGATGAAAGGTGAGGCGGGCGGGGGCAGCTGCTGCCCAGGAGCCCACTTCAGAGCGCCCGTCTCCCCCGCGCCTCCGCGGCCCTGGCCGTGGGCTCCTCCGGGCCGCGCGCTGTGCAGGGCTGACCCCCTGCTGCTCCGGGCGGGCCCCCGGCCAGGGTTCCGGTCAGTGGAGCGCTGAGGCCAGCCCCCCAGCACACAGGCTATTCTCTTGCCCCAGCCGCGTGGGGGGGACGGAAGCCCGGCGCCGGGTCACCAGTCGGGCTGGTTCTGTGGCCGGCTCTCCAGAGAGAGCTGAGGGGGCGCGGGCCCTCTTTCCTCCCCGCAGCCTGGGGCTCCGAGACCGTGGTCAGCGGGGGCTGGTGGGGTGGGGTGGGGGGCTGGGTCCGGGGACTCTGGGGACATCATCTGGATGCCACGTGGGAAGAAAGACGGAGCGGACGGGTCTGTGTGAGGTCCCTAGGTGCTTGTGCGGAAGGAAGCCTTCTGCCTGGGAGGCTGGGGGTCCCCGCGTGCCCCGTGGGGGTCACGTGGGTTGTGGGAACGCCCCACGTGCTGTGGCCGTGGAGCCAGTCTCGGGGAGAAAGGAAGGGCACACTGGGCTCAGCCTGGGTTGCCCGAGGCTCCCCGCCGCCGCCCACAGCCCCGCCTGACCCTGACCCCCGCTCCGGCCCCAGCCTTGCCCCCTGCCGCCCCTGGGGTTTGGGCCAGACACCGGCGAGGCCCGGGCAGCCAGTGAGAACCTACACATTGCGTTGGTGACCCCTGGAGAGAGTGAGCGCCGGCCGACCCCGCGGCTCCGTCCTCGCCGGCTGCACTGGCCCCGACACGGGCCTGCTCTCCATGTCCCCCTTGGGTTCCAGTTTGGTTCCATCGGGGCCTATTTTCCTGCGCCCTCGGCAGGACAGACCTCAGCCCTGCGGGACTGCAGCCCCCGCCACCCACACACCCCTCTCCCTCGCCCTGTGCGTCCCAGGCCCCCCGCCCATCCCAGCAGGCTCCTGGCCACTCTGGCCTGTTTCCTGTGTCTGCCGGCCAAAGTTCGTCGTCAGACCAGACGGTTCAGAGGGGCGGAGGGAACCCACAGACGCCCCCGCTGCCCGGCGGGCGGCCCCTGGACGGGGGCCCGGGGTGGGGGGTACCTGAGGCGCCCGAGGCAGGCGGGGCGAGCTCCCAGCTTCGGGCTTTGCACCGGCCCTGGGGCCAGATCGCCCATTCCCGGGAAGAAGCCAGAAACCTGGAACTCTGTATAGAGTCCTGTGAGCTGCGAGTGTTGGCAACGTTCTTTGCTCTTATTGTTCCTTTTTAATCTTGGGTGGGGCGAACCGTCCGTTTGCAGCTTTCGTCCTTAGAGACGTTTTCTGGATTTTTAAAACTAAGATTTTGTTTTATATATATATATTTTTAAAGATTTTATTTATTTATTTATTTATTAGGAAAGAGAGAGAGTGAGAGAGAGCATGAGAAGGGAGAAGGTCAGAGTGAGAAGCGGACTCCCCATGGAGCTGGGAGCCCGATGTGGGACTCGATCCCGGGACTCCGGGATCATGACCCGAGCCGAAGGCAGTCGCTCAACCAGCTGAGCCACCCAGGCGCCCTTGTTTTATATATTTACATGGAAATACAGGAAACGCCAGACAAAGGAAAGAGTGCTTCTAGATTGCACCACCTCAGATAACTATATATGGTGAGAAGGAAAAGCAGTCCCAAGACCTCCGGACCCTGGTCAGACCAAAGGGGACCGGGGCCGACGAGGGCGGAGGGT
>CM052810.1:446980-481085 GCA_028533885.1 Nasua narica
CCCCCCCCCCCGAGGTTTATACTGAGGACGGATCCCCCACCGGGGTTTATACTGAGGTTGGTATCTAATCATGTTACTGGCATGAACGCAGGAAAATATAATCTATAATGGAGAAAAAAATCAATAAATCAAGATGGATGAAGCCTGAGAGAGATGTTAGGGTTATCAAACAGGTTTAAAATAGTACGTATTCCATAGGTTGGAAAAGTCAGTTGGATGTATAACAGTCACATTTCCATTTACAGACATTTGTTGCATCTGAGTTTCCAAATGCATTGGCTGAAATTATATTTTTCAGAGGAAAATATTTTTCAGAAGAAAAACTTAGTGAGTCTGAAGGCACAGCAATAGAAACAACCCAGAATGGGACACAGAGAAAAAAGAACCCGAAAATATGAAAAGAGCACTGGTGAGCCACAGGTGACTTGTAGTGACCCCATGTGCCTGTGACAGGGTCCCTGACAGACCAAAGGGCAACAAAGAAATGATTTGAAGACATGGTGGCCAAAATCTCAGAAGATAGGAACAGACATTTCTCCAAGGAAGACACACAAATGGCCAACAGACAGGTGAAAAAGTGTTCAACATCACTCGGTGTCAGAGAAATACAAATCAGAACCACAGTGAGATCCCACCTCCCACCGGTCAGAATGGCTAAAATCAGCAAGTCAGGGAACAACAGATGTTGGCGAGGATGCGGAGAAAGGGGAACCCTCCTACACTGTTGGTGGGAATGCAAGCTGGTACAACCACTCTGGAAAACAGTAGGGAGGGTCCTCAAAAAGTTGAAAATAGAGCTACCCTACGACCCAGCAACTGCACTAGGGGGTATTTACTCCAAATATACAAAGTTAGTGATCCGAATAGGCACATGCACCCCAATGTTCATAGCAGCAACGTCCACAATAGCTAAACTTTGGAAAGAGCCCAGATGTCCATCGACAGATGAATGGATAGAGAAGATGTGGCATATATGTGTATGTACACACACACACACACACACACACACACACACACACAATGGAATATTACACAGCCATCAAAAACAATCTTGCCATTTGCAACAACGTGGATGCAGCTAGAGTGTATTATGCTAAGTGAAATAAGTCAATCAGAGAGATAAATACCATATGATCTCACTCATGTGGAATTTAAGTAAGAAAAACGGATGAACAAAGGGGAAGGGAAGGAAAAGTAGGATAAAAACAGAGAAGGATGCAAAGCATAAGAGAGTCTCAACTCCAGGAAACACTGAGGGCTGCTGGAGGGGAAGGAGGTGGATAACTGGGGGACGGGCATGAAGGAGGGCATGGGATGGAGGAGCCCTGGTGTTAAATGCAACTGATGAATCACCTACCTGTACCCCTGAAACCAGTAATACACTATATGTTAGCTAACTTGAATTTTAATAAACCCCCCAAAAAGAAAAAGAAATAGTGGCCAAAAGCCCTCCAAATTTGATGAAAACAAAACCTACAGATTGAAGAAACTCAGTAATTTCCAAGCACAGGAAGCACAGAGAACACTACACTATGGCAGGCGGCAATCAAATTTCTCCAAACTAATAACCAGGAGGAAAGTGCGCTGTGTGCCGAGAGCCCCTCGAGGTGGGTGCGGGTCTCCTGTAGGGAGCAGCGACACACAGGCCCACAACTTCGCCCTGGAGTTCTACTCCCAGAGCGGCGTCCTACAGAAACAGCGGCCAGGTCGCCTTTTTCCAGGCAAAGCTCGAGGCTTTGTCCCCAGCAGTCACGCTGTGAGAAAGGGTAAGGGACAACCATCACTCAGGCGGAAGGGACCTAACACGGAAAGGAATCCACACGAGAAGGACTTCGATGGAAATCGTAATCACGTGGGTAAATATGGAAGAATCTGTAACTTACTCTTGACGTTTCTTTGAAGAATCACTGATTTCCAAACCTCGTCCTGCAGGTTTCCTGAGTGCTTGCGAGCAGCTGTCAGACGCAGCCCGGGGGCGGGGGCGGGGCCGGGGCGGGGCGGGGTGGGGGGTGGTGCAGGGGCCGGGGGGCCGAGTCGGGGGTGAGTTACAGGTGGGCGCTACTAACGTCACAAAACGGCTGTAACTAATAAGGAGGCGGAAGACAGAGTGCAATCATTTAGAAATATTTGCCGGAAAGTATGGGAAATGTGGAAATATGGGCCAGTAGGGACCCGTGTCCCAACCCGGGATGCTCTGTCCCTCGGGGCTGTCCCTCAGCCTTGGAGTCCTCCCTCTCACCAGGGGAACCATTCCCTGTTCCGAGGGTGCAGTGAACTTCCCTGGAGCATCACATGGCCTCACCGACGCCAACACTGGTACAGCTGCCCGTGGAGAGAGAATGGGTCTCCTCGTGAGCGTGGGGAACTCAAGCATGAGTGCCCCCCTCGGCTTCAGGACCCACAACCATGGGAGACCAGCGCCCGCTACCAGCACGGGTCCCCCTGCATGCCTTCTTTACAGGGAGGGAAGCACCAGCCCCGTGTCCCTGTGTTACATCCTCCTGGGCAACTCACACCAGAGAAGCTGGCCAAGGTCTGAGGGCCTCCTTTTGGTGGTGGGCGCTGCCCTCCACATGGTGGGAATCTTCACCATTGGCAACTGATCTCACTGCTTAGTAAGATTCAACCCAAAATAGCCAGACAAGAGAGAAAAGGAAGCCAAGAACAGACGTCAGACTTGACCCTGATCCTGTCAATAATCACATCAAATGTAAATGGTCTAAAGACTCCAAGTAAATGGCAGGGGCTCAGGTGGGAGGAAAAGCACATCCCAGCTCTAGGCTGCTCAAAGGAAATGCACTTTACATATGAAGGCACAGGTAGGTTAGGGAGAGGAAAGGTTCACCATGTGAACACCAGTCAGAGGAAAGCTGGCATGGCTCTGCTAATTATCACAAAAAGCACGTTTTGGAGCAGAGACCGTTGCCAGGGGAAAAGAAGGCAATTTCATCATGACCATGCACCTGTTCCCCAGGAAGACTCAGCCGAGCCAAGCATTTGCATGCCAACAATGCTGCACGATCTGGGAGGCTGAGACCCATAGAACTGCGGATTGAAGAGACAGACACGTAATCGTGGGCAGAGAGTCTAGGGCCTTGATATTCACCTTGAAAGACTGGGGAACGAAGGGCAAATTAAACCCTTCAGATCAGCGTGGAAATCAGTGCCACAGAAAAACTGCAAAATAACAGAAAATTGATGAAACCAAATGATGGTTCTTGAAGAAGAGGAACAGTTGATGAACCTGGGGCCAGACTGATCAGGACAAAGGGGGAGACCCAATGCGCCAGTGTCCGGCAGGAGACGCGACCTCTCTGCACATTCTACAGGAAATAGAGGAATGTTATTAAAAATTTTGTTCCAATAAATTTAACAACTTAGATGAAATGGACAAGTTCCTCAAAGGACATAAACTACTAAAGGTCACTCAAGAGGAAATAGATAATCTAAATAGCACTCCATCTATGCGAGAAATTACAAAAAAAAAAAAACAACAACAACCCAGGTTCAGACGGCCTCACTGGGAAATTCTACCAAACAGATAAAGAAGAAGGAGAACCAATTGTATGTGACTCCTAGGGAACTGAAGGGGACACAGGCTCCCCAAATTCATCCTGTGCTCCAGAAGACTGTTGAAAGAATAAAACAGCAAACCACAGATTGAGAGAAAATATTGGCAAAGTACACATCCAATAAATGCTCCGAACTCTTAAAACTTAATAAGAAAACAGGCAACCCAAAACAAAAATGAGAGAAATATTTAAGCAAGCAATTCCCCCAGGAAGAGATGGGGTGTTCAATAGGCCCATGAAAGCACGCTCAGCTCCATTAGTTTTTAGGAAACAAAACATCATCACAGACACTGAAGTGGAAGGACTGACCCTGAAGACCGTGGGGGGAACATAGGACATGACCCCCCAGCTCGTTCCGAGGAGAGCACTCATCGGTCAGTTGAGCTAGAGGTTCCATCCGAGGTGTCCGCCCGGAGAGAAGAAAGTGTGTGTCTGTACAAAGGTTTGGTTAGTGTAACCGTCCCTCAGAACAATGTACTACTTAAAATATAGCCTATGAGAAATTATACCAGTTACCAAGCATGCTTAGATTCAGCCTTAAGAAAAACATGTACTGGCAATGATCCTCTGGGGGAGAGGACGATATACGTCTTTGAAGCCGGGCAGCTGGGGACGCCAGGCCCGCACAGGGCGGATCGCCGCCTGCTTCACCTTTCTGTTATCTCCCCTTCCCCGGAGAGCACCCGCAGTTAGTTAGACGACCCTCGTTTGGGTTTGCTCACTACAGGTCATGCACTACGTGACCAGACATATTTTGCTTTTCTTACTTATCTGCAAAACTCACGGTCAATGTGTGACCTACTCTGGCTTCTTTGTGGGTTGTTACCTACTTTCTAATAAATATGAGACTGAGGAGTTGTTCGGGGAGACGGTCTTTTCTAGGTCGTCCTAGACGGTCGTCCCCTGCTCCCTTTCTCTTGCAGCTGACTCGTTTGTGCCTCCTTCTTCTCCCGTGCGCCGTCAGGCGGCGGCAGGTGAGGGGAGTTCACAGTGTTGTTGTCGCCGTCACCCCCCAGTGCAAGGGCGTGGTGGCCGCTCGTCACACCCCGGGACCCCGAAACCGCGCAGTTGCTCCGTGGCAGGTACCGGTCAGCAGAACTCTCTCCACAGAGAGCGAATGTGCCCGGCTCCAGCACGCGGTCTCTGCGGCTCTGTGTGCCCCGTTTCCCCAGGAGAGCACGTTAGGAGCACATCCCAAGCCGCCCACAATTCTGTGTCCACTGCCGGAGCAACGTCCCGACATACGGACGCTTTGCAGTCTACTCACTCTTTGTTCGTTGTCGGGCACTTGGGTCGTTTGCCTATTTCCCACTCCCTTCAATGACCCCGTGATCAGCGTTCCACAGGCGTGTTTACGTGTTCGGGTGACTCGCGGAAGTCAGCTGCCAGAGGCGGGCTTCTTGGACTTCTGACACTGGGCCTTCCGTGTTCCGTGCAGGTTCGGGGTTTGGCGCCGCCACCAAAGCCATGTGCATCGGCATGCGGTACTGGAAGCCGGAGCGCCTGGAGACGCTGGTCGAAGTGAGCGTGGAGTGCGGCAGGATGACCCACAACCACCCCACAGGTGACGCTGCGCCCGGCGTTCGCTTGCCCGTCGGCCATCGCGGGCTGCTTACGCTCTGTCGTCCACCTGAACTCTCGCTCGGCGTTGAGCGAGGCGATGCTGCAGCGGGCGAGCCCCCGGCCGGTGCCCCGGGGGAGGGAAGCCGGGCTCTGGGCTGACGTCACGGGCATCGCTTTGTGTCACATGCGCTGGGCAACTTCCGCTGCCAAGTGCTGCGCCCCCTCCCTGCCCGTGCCTCAGTTTCCCCACCTGCCATGGGGATGACTGTGGCGCTGGGAGCCGGGCCTCCTTGTGCGTGAGCTCAGAGTGGGTGGAACCGCGGGCCTCTTGGCTTGTCCTCCTGGAGCAGAGACGCGAGCGGCTCTGTGACCACAGGTCCGTCACACGGAGCGAGGGCAGGCGGGGCCCCGGCGCTGACCACGAGTCGTGACCCAGAAGGGCTGTCAGCTCCTCTAAGTTTAAGACAGAATGACCTGGGCGCCTGGGGGGCTCAGTGGGTTGGGGCCTCTGCCTTTGGCTCGGGTCGTGATCTCAGGGTCCTGGGATCGAGCCCCACGTCGGGCCCTCTGCTCAGCGGGGAGCCTGCTTCCCTCTCTCTCTGCCTGCCTCTCTGCCTACTTGTGATCTCTCTCTCTGTCAAATAAATAAATAAAATCTTAAAAAAAAAAAGCGACTTGAAACTCCCACACCCGTAACCACCCTTCTTCCAGGGTGGGTGACACCCTCCCAGCCCCGCGAGCCCACAGACCGCCGCTGCTGCCCTGAGGCTGTTCCCTCTTTCAAGGCCACTTGTCTTTTCTTCCAAAGACTTTATTTACTTATCTGAGGGAGAGCGCGGTCCGAACCGGGAGAGGGAGAAGCAGGCTCCCCGCTGAGCAGAGAGCCTGATGCGGGGCTCGATCCCGGGACCCTGAGATCACGACCTGAGCCAAAGGCAGAGGCTTCACTCGGCTTAGCCCCCAGACGTCCCCTCAAGGCCACGTCAATGTCACTGAAGTGGTGTGGCCACGCTGTGCCCTCCCGGTGACACCCTCAGGGGGTGCCAGCGGCAGGCGGTGATGGCCTACGTCCCTGAGACCCTCAGGTCCGTGTGGAGGGCAGAGAATTCGAGCAGCTGGCGGCGTCTCCGCTGGCTGGGGAGGGCTCGGTGCTGAGCACCGCCGGCTCGCGGCGCCCGTGGCGGCCGACTGAGCCCGGGAAGCCTCCGGCCGCGACGGGCCGAGGGTCTGCACACAGTCCGGGGAGCACGAGACCCCGGGTCGACAGTCCCGACCTCTCAAGCACTGGCTGTGGATTGTCCCCTCTTACAAAAGAAATGTGTCCCACGATGTGTTTCTGATGACAGCCTTGCGGGAACACGGAGGGTCCGACGGCGCACGGGCAGCACCGGGGAAGGCACGTTGGCACCTGTCCAGCATTCCGGACACTGCTGGCTGCAGGCCTCGCAGTCCTATTATGGAGCGCCTTCTTGACACTGGATACCCCGAGGGGGGTGGGGTGAGGCAGGGGGTCAGGGCGGTGACGGGTCTGAGAACCGGACACCCACTCCCAGCCCGCGGCGGTGCCTCCCGGAGCGACCGGCGAGCCCCCTCGAGCATCCCTGAGACCACGTGCCTCTCTCTGCGTGGCTGTGGCCTCCGTGAGCCCCGGGCTGGCCTGGCGGGCACCCATGTGTCCCCACGCCAGCCCTGTGTGCAGGAGACGGAAGGCCAGCGCGCCCAGACCCCCAATGTCCTAATGCTCTGCCCCCCCCACAGGCTTCCTCGGGTCCCTGTGCACGGCCCTGTTTGCGTCGTACGCCGCGCAAGGCAAGCCGCTGGAGCAGTGGGGCCGGGACATGGTGCGCACCGTCCCGCTGGCCGAGGATTACTGCAAGAAGACCATCCGGCACCTGGCGGGTGAGCCCGGCCCCTTCCTCCGCTCCCCGTCGGGCCGGTGCGCACTCGGGGCGGGTCCACACGGACCAGGTTCCTGGATGGCTCGGGGTTGGGTCCCCACAGTGAAGCCGAGGCTGACCCCACTGCCCGGGGACCCGCAGCCAGGAGAGCCGGCGCAGCTGGAGCCCTGCACCCCGACCCGGGCCTCCTGCTGCCCGACGGCGGCCGGAGAGACGAGAAGGTGCCCGTCGGGCTCGGGTGCCAGATGGTGCTGGTGTCGCCCGTCCCCCAGGGAGGGATGAGGGACGCCCACACCGACGTCCACACTGTTCCTGCAGCTCACGGGCGGCCGTGCCGCTGGCGACATCGGCACCCAGAGGCGTCTGCCTGTCCCAGTTACCCCAAACCCGCAGTCAAAGGACGTGCATCCCCCTTGGCCGCCCGTGTGGGGTCCGCCGGCTCGTCCAGCGGAGGCTCTAGGGATGGCGGTGTCGCGGGTGGCCGGGCGAATGGTGGCCTGACGGTTTCTCCCTGGGCAGCCAGCCGTCTGCAGGGCCCTCCCTCTGCGGGGCCCGGAGCTCTGGGCGAGTGTTCGGGAGTCGTGGCCTTTGTCCCGGGGCAGGGGGCTGCGGCGGTGCGTGCGGAGCAAGCTTGTGCTCCTCTGGGCTGCCCGAGGCCGAGGTCTGGAGCCGGGGAACCCGCGGGTCACTGTCACCTCTGACAAGTGGAGACTCATTCTAAACGCCCCTCGAGAAGCTTGCAGAACAACCTAACCAGGGGAAGTTCGCCCGCTCATAGTGCTGGGACACTCTCGTGCCCCGGGCCGCGTCCTAAAGGGAAGCAGAGACCCGCATGTGCCCCGTGAACGGGATTACAGGCCACAGCTGGCCTCACTCTCGCCTGGCTTGAGTCACTCTTACCCCGGGGCTCTCTGCAGTAGGGGGGCCTGCCTGTGGCCACGTCCTTCCACCGGGGACAGACAGGTCAACAAGGCCAAGTGTGGGCCACGCGGTGTGTTCCTGTTGTGTTGGGGACGGTCCCCAGAGCTCTGGCTTCCCCGGGGTTTCCCGAGGGGCAGCCAGCAGGGGCGCTCCCAACGGAAACGCGGAGGACAGGCATCGGTCACAGGACAGGAGACTTTGGTCTTTCTGGTTAATTTTGAATGTGTTCAATCTGGGGTTTTATGACCTCCTAGGACACACACCGCATTTGTAATAGAAACCATCTGGAGACGAGAGTGTTCGATTCTTCCAGGGCTGTGTGCTCAGTGGCGACAAAGCCCGCGGGCAGCAGAGACAGTGGCGAATCTGTTCCCGTGTTTCGGCCTGGACGTGTGTCCTCAGACCGATGCCTGCCGGCCGGGAGAGAGCAGCCACACGTAGGCCGGACCCTGGGCTCTGCTGGGGGGCTTCCCGTCTGGCCCTGTCCCCTCGCCCCGACCTTAGGGCGGCTCTGCTGTTAGTTTCGTAAGGCGGCCCCGGGCCAGCTTTCCCAGGGGCCTGCGGTTCCGTCAGGGCCCGGAGCACACCCCCCCCCCCCCCCGGTCCCAGGGCCTGTCTGCGCCCCCGTCCCTGCCCCCTCCTGCGAGCAGCGGCTGTGCCCCTGAACCAGGGGTCTCCCTCGGGCTGGCGAGGAGGTGCTGTGGGGTGCGGGCCCAGCCGCCCGCCGGAGGGTCGCCCAGGGCTCATGCGTCTGCGCCTGCGCCCGCGTAGCTGCCACCACCACCGTCCTCTCCAGCCGGTGATTGGGAGGGTCCTTGCGGCACCTCTAGGCTTGCGGGCCGGGGGTCGGCCGGGAGCACGGAAAGGCCTGCGCCCAGGCCGCGTGTGTCCAGGAAGAGGTACAGGCTGAGAAGTTTCGGGAGGACGCTGTCCGGACAGCGGGCCGGGCCTTGGGTTCCGAATAGAGTCTAGCGAGGTTTAGGGTCGCTTCGCCCCCGTCTCCACCTTCCTTGCTATGGTCTCAAGGTAGCAGCGGACGCAAGCAGGAGCCACAGGGCGTCGGGGCGGTGGGCTCAGTCCTCCCCCTCCGGCCTCGCACAGCCCCCACGCCCCAGCCGGCGGCCCTCGCGAGCAGCCCACCCTGCTCTCTCTGTTTAGAATACCAGGAGCACTGGTTTTACTTTGAAGCTAAATGGCAGTTTTACTTGGAGGAGAGAAAAATCAGCGACGACACGGGAAGCAAAGCCGTCTTCCCTGACCACTATGACGCGGAGGAGAGGGACAAGGTAAGTCTGGCCATGTCGGGGGCGGGAGGGGGGGACAGGCGCTGACGAGAAGCCACTGCGGCCGGGCTGTTTCTGCTGCATGTAGAGCACGGCCTGGGGGCTCCCCCCGCAGCAACGCGGGGCCCGGAGCAGCCGCAGGGGCGGGGTGGAAACCTTCCTGGAGGAAACATGTTTGAAACAGATAAAAGCGTATCTTTCCATTTTCTCTCATTAAGAGCATGGTGTGTGCTAGAAAACTTGAAAATAGGGTTGTTAAAGATGTTCTGCTTCATTTCTTCTAGGGCTGCGACTTAAAGTCGTACGTGATGAATAAGTTGTGCCCGCCGTTGTCCTTCCCTGTGCGGCGAAAACCCCGACTGGCTGACATTGTCGGCATCGGGTTTGGTAGCACAGGGACACCCTGAGTCACCGCGGCTTAGCCAAGATACGCACTTGTTACCCATATGCCCACGGGTCCCAAAGCTGAGCCAGAAGTCCCTGCAGTGAGGAGCCGAGGACACTTCTGGGGGCCCCTCTGCCTGCTGAAGGCACCACTGTGGTCCAAGCTGGCTGCCCCAGCCCCAGCTAGCACGCCTGCATTCTAGGTGTCAGGACGGTGCCGGGGAAGATGGAGGGCCAGCCCCTCCTCCTCGGGTGCTCCCTACTGCCCCTCTGTGAGCCCCCACAGACCTTGCCTGGATGCAGGAAGGCCCTGGGGTGCAGTCCTACAGACAGCGCGGCTGCCCCAGACCGAGGCTGACAGTCCCCAGGGCACGGCGCCGCGACAGGCCCATCTCCACTCCCGGCGCACCCGCGGGGCTTCATTCAGCACCACCACCTGGCCCTGCCTCGGGCCTTGGCGCCCTCTGGCCCCGTGCTCTGCTCAGACGAGGGTCATGTGGGCTCCGCCACCATAGACTTGGCGGCTACCCCAACGCGTGGCCGGTTGGCTTGTCTTTGCGGTGTCTGCATCCGTGGGAGCTGCGAGAGGTGGGTCTTTCCTGTGCACGGTCACCCCCAGCCCTGGGGCAGTGCCTGGCATACAGGTGGAGCTCCATAAGTGCACAGCCAGTAGGTGAACACAGCCAGTAGGTGAACAGCTGTGCCCTGGAGGAACCCAGGAAGCATGGGCCCCAGCGACACTGCTTTACGGTCGCCAGGAGCCTGAGCTCTAACCTGAGCTCTGGCCCTTCCTTCAGGCTTACCGGAAATGGAGCTCGGAAGGCCGAGGGGGCCGACGGGGCCACGACGCCCCCATGATTGCCTACGACGCTCTCCTCGGAGCCGGGGACAGCTGGACGGAGCTCTGCCACCGGGCCATGTGTCATGGAGGTGGGACTGCCTTCTTTAATGGTCTTGGGTTCCGGGCGACCAGCACCCTCTTCTTACCCCAAAGCACCCTCCTGGGATGTCCAAGGGCCCGGCCTCCTGCCCCCCAGAATGCGTGTCCTTCTCCGGGTGGGGTGCTGCCTCGCGTGGCCGTTTTCCTGAGCTTGCGAGGAAAGGGCATCTGGGGGAGCTGGGGTGCACGTCCCTCCCCTCCAAGGCCGCTGGGCTAAGAGTGGGGGTCCTGCTTTGGCGGCCCCGCACAGTCCTGTGGACCCTGTGGCCGGACAGAGCTCTGTGTGCTTTGCTTCAGCAGTGCGGGTTCGAGCCCTGCAGGGGCGGCCGCGAGGGTCCTGCAGGATCTCCCCTCCCCTGGTGCCCGCTCTCTCCCGCGGGCGTGAAATGAGGGGATTCCCGGCGAACACCACCTCGCGCTGGGCACGGAGTCTCCATGGGCATCGGAGCCCCTGGGTTCCCGGTGCTGAGGTGGCGAGGGCCAGCGCCGCCCGCAGATGTGGGCTCCCCGCACGCCCGGCCCCCAGGCAGCACGGGCATCCGCACACGCTCACGCATGTCTGGGTGTGCAAGGAGGGGGGAGGGGCAGCAAGCCCCTCTGGTCGGTGCGCCCAGAGCAGAGCTGGGGTTGGGTGCCGGGAGGGGGCTGCCCAGAGGGTCTCTAAGACGGGCCCTTGGCAAGAGGAACCCACAGGCTCTGGCTAGTGCCGTGTCCCCGCGCCCCGGCCGTCCGCCTCGACCCCGGGGCCCCTGAGGACCCGTGTTTCTCGTTCCAGGCGAGAGCGCGGCCACGGGGACCATCGCGGGCTGCCTCTTCGGGCTGCTGCACGGCCTGGACGCGGTTCCCGCGGGCCTGTACCAGGCCCTGGAGCAGCAGGAGGAGCTGGCGCGCCTGGGCGAGGCTCTGTACCGCCTGTCCACGGAGGAGAAGTAAAGACCTCCCGCCGCTGCCCCTGCTGCCGCGGCCGCGTCCCACTCGGCTGCCCCGCGGCCCTCCCGGTGTGCGCCACGCCTCGCGGGCCAGAGTCACAGTTAACGCTCCCCTCCCCCGACGTCGGACCCCACCTGCCGTGGCAAATGCACCGTCTGTCCCACGAGGACGTTTGTCCTGCCCTCGCACGGCCCACGCGGGAGGCCCCGAGCCTCCGGACGCGGAGGCACAAACAGCCTCGGGCACGATCGGTGGATTGCCCCGGCGCACCCACCACTAACGCGCTCGCTCACGCGGGCCGACCACACTAACCGGGACGGTCCCGCCTGCTCCCGGCCGCGCACGCACACGCTTAACCTCCAGCCCGCGCTTTTAATCACACTAGTTCGTCAAACCAACCCCTTTGCACCGAGTGCCTGAGAAAACCGGGAAATAAAGGGTCCCCGTGCGTCCCCCGCATCTCCTTCCGTGTGGTCTGCGGCTGTCGCGCGGCCTGCCAGGCCCGGGGTCAGCCACCGCCGGCTCCCCCGGCTCGCCGCTAGGGACATGGAGCCCCTCCCGGTGGCTGGGGTCTGTGCCCGCGAGTGTAGAGAACGCTCACTCTCGCTAAAAATAACGTCGGACGCAGTCCTTCTGAAGTAGCGTCTGGTGTGAATAAAAGAGCAGTTGGCATCTCACGTCTAACACGGCGCTTTGGCGGCTTGGCGGGGCCAGCCCGGCGATGGCCGCTCTCTCCTCGTGGATGGCGGCCCCCGGGGCCCGCGCGGTCACCCCCTCGCTTCCCAGGAGGGCGCGAAGGCTTGGCGCCAGCTAGCAGGCAACAGGTCCAGGGGGCGGCGGGCCAGGAGGGTCTCCGAGTAATGGACTAACCTTTGCTGCTGCCGCTTTTCCGTGGGAAGAGACAGAAAGCCGGCGCGGGGGGCCCCTCGGCCGGGCCGCCCAGGTTGGGGTTGCGTCGCGCCCGGCACGGCCTTCAGGAGCTCAGGCCTGTGGAGGTAAGTGGGCTCGCCCACCATGGCGGCCCAGGGACGGGGCCCCGGCCGGCGCCAGGACCCCTGGTTCCAGGGGAACCCAGCACGTCCTTGAGAATCAGGAAGGAGGTCTGCTGCAGGCTGACAATAGGATGTTTCCACGAAGGTTCCCGGGACCCCTGAAAGGAGGAGACTGTCTCCCCATCTCGCGGCAGAGAAATGCGCACGCTGAAGACGAGTCGGTAAACGTGGTGAGGGAAGCCCACCCGCGCGGATTCTAACACACGTAACCCTTGTGCCTTCATCCTTGGCCCAAAGGTGACGCACACACGGCTTCCGAAATTCCTGTGCCCTGCGGACGCGGTGGTGTGTGGAGAGCGGGAGGCCCCCCAGCCCGCAGCCGGAGTCCCGCTCCCAGGCCCCCCACGGGCCCCAGAACCGCCCCTCGCGTGTCATGGGGGAGCGTTTGCACACGCACACACGCACACGCTCCCTGTTGGCATTTGTGGACCCCGTCCTTTCACCCGCCTCACTTTCTCGTGCACCGTGATTCACGTAGCTCAGCTGTTCGTTTCTGGGGTGACGCGGGCCCCTCCTGCGGGGACGTCCCATCTCCGCGGCAGCCCGCAACCTCGCTTCCTGCGTGCGGGGGTCGGGCGGGGCCCGGTCCTCCTCGCCTACAGGGCGTCCCCCCCACGCTCCACCGGCCCGGCCGGCAGCCCGACCGACCGTGAGGGCACCGCTGGGCTCCTTGGGAAGGGCTTGCTCTCCGGCCGCCCCCGTGCACTCGGGGAGAGGCGCCGGCGCCTGCCCGTGGCTCTGGTGTGGGAGCGGGTCCCCAGCTCTGCTCACGCGCATCTACACTTCAGGCTGATTTGATTCATTCGTGTCCCCAGGGTCTGCATTCAGGTTTTGAACCCTTGTTCCCAGTGTTTCGTATCTGGAAGCCAGACCGGAGGTGGGCTCAGCAGCCACACTGGCCCTGTGGCAGCCGGGCCACCCCCCGGGAAGGCCCGCGGCGAGCCCCGAGGGGTCCACGCACAGGGTCCAGCTGCCCGACAGCCTCAGCCCGGTTCTCTGGGACCGACCCCTCCGTCGGGGGTTCCCCAGGTCGGGGGTGGGGCAGCAGCAGGTGCGGCGAACGCCCCCGCGGGGCACAGGGCGGGGAAGCTGTCCGTGGGTGGGGAACGTAAACCCAGCCGGCCTGACCGTCTGGCCCCACTTCCGAGCTGCCCACCAGCCGGCCCGGCGCCCTGACACCTGTCCCCGGGCCCACGGGCGCCTGGAGCAGACGGCGCACGAGGCGTCCACGGAGGGACCGGGAGACCCCCCCCGTTTCCAGGGAGGCCGTTGGGGACACAGGGCCCTCTCAGGGCCACAGCCCATGGGGCACGGACACCAGGGAGACCCCAAGCCCACCTGTCGGACCTCGGCGCTGCGTCCAGGCTGTCCCATTGAAATAGCTTGTTTTCAAATACATCGGAACCCAAAAAAGCCACAAAGTGGCCCCGAAGTCTCCCTTCACCAGCTGCACCAGCCGTTTGCCCCGGACACACGTGCCTGGCGTCTCTGTCAGCGAAGCCGACGGACGCGCCCCCCAGTGGCAGAGCCCCGGGAACGAGGGAGGGGCGCCCGAGGACCCTCGCCCTGCCTGCGTCTCCCCCGGGGCCTCCATCAGCCGGGGCTGGACCGACGGCCCTCTCTCCGTGGGGCCGGCCAGCCGGGGGGCTCGGGCTCCCTGACCCTGACTCCCGCTGTCCCGGCTGCACCACCCTCGTGGCTCGGGCAGCGGCAGCGGCCCGCTCAGGGAGGCGGTCCCCCGAGGGCCCGCAGGGAGCGTGTGCGAGGGCGCGGGAGGGCACAGGCCATGCGGGGCGAGTGGGCAGCAGGGGGCAGGCCTGGCCCCAGGCTCCTCCCTCCGAAACGCAGGAAAGGGTGTGCGCAGGTCACTGAGGAGCAGGGGCCGCCGTGGGGGGACAAGTGTGGGAGCGGCGCTCTGGGGGTGACCCTGGCGGGCTCCTCCCCCCTTTCTTTCTGAGGATGCACTTGGTGGGCCCTGGGGGTCCCTGCTGCCATGGAACTCGGCCGTCTCCCCAACAGGGCCTAGGAGACCCCATATCTCAGAGGAGGACACGGGCCCAAAGGACGTCCCCTCACTGCCCGAGGACACGCTGACACAGATGGACCCGAGTCTATTGAAAAAGCCAGCGGTGAAGGCCTGGCACTGCCCACCAGGAAGGCCCCACCGAGACCCCCGAGGGACCCGGTGCTGCCGGCAAGCCGGGGGCTGTGCTGCACCTGCCCCCACAGCGTCCCTGGATCTCCAAGTGACCTCCCGGTAGCCAGAAGCGCCAACGGAACCTCCAGGAAAGCCTACCACGGCCGTACTCATCGCACCGGCCCCAGAGAAATGTGTCCCAGTCCTGTCGTGTCGCAGGCCGGCAGGTCAGCAGCCCACCACGAAGCCACGGACCCCAGACCGCCTCTGGGAAGCACCGACTGGACGGAAACACGCTGGCTCTGAGGCGCGAGGCCTGATGCCGCCCGAGACGTCCTCCCCTGCGCGCACAGGGCCCGTCCGTCCAGCGCAGTTGAGGCCGGGCACGTGCAGCTCTGAGAAGAAAGCGCAGCGCTGCCCGCAAGAGTCCAGGTCAGGCAGCCACGGCGGGCCCCGTCAGGGACCTCACCTCTGTAGTTGCTCCCGCACCGACCTGTGGGAGAACTCACGGCCCGGCCCTTCCGATTCAGTGCCTGCCCGGCTGCCAAGGGCCATGTCGCTACCCTGCAGGGAACACTGAGGAGCTCCTCGGCACCGGTGGGGGCAGCATAACCCGGCCCCTGGGAAAGGCTCCGCTGAGGAGGGCATTTGAACTGGGTCATGAAGGATGCATAGGAGTTCGTCAGGGGTGTGGCTGTTCTAGGAGAGAAAGCTCAGTGTGGGGCTGGCCCAGAGCACAGGAGAAGCTGAGCGACAGCAATGGGCGGGGCGAGCGGGAGCCGGATGGGGCCCCTCCATGGGGGTCTGCTGGCCGTCTGCTCCTGCCAAACCTCACTGCAAGCCCCAGAGCACGTGGGTTTCCCACCCACGTGGAGCCAGACCTACCTCTGTGTTTTCACTGCGCTTGCATCTCAGACAACGATGGAGGCTACAGCGATAACGACCTCAGCTGGGGGCGCCAGGGGTTGTGTGCTCAGGCAGTAACCTCCAGAGGGTCCAGGTGAAATCCCAAGGGCAGACAGCGTGAAGCAGAGAGAACAGCTTGTGCAAAGGCCCTGGGGTAGGAATGAGCTGGGGACCAATCAATAGCCAGCACAGCTGGAGCAGAGTGCAGGGTGGAGTGGGAGGGCCAGGTGGGCGAGCTCGCGGCCTGAGCCCTGGGAAGCGCGTCTCCACAGGGCGGGCAGGATCCCAGCTCACCTGCGTGGGGAGTGCGCACTGCACAGCCGTCTGCAAACAGAGCTCGGCGTTTCTCCGGGGGCAGGGCCTCCCCAGGGTAGAGGGACCGGGACAGAGGTGGCGCAGTGCGGGCGGGGTCGAGGAGGGTACCGTGCTCGGGGCGGCTATGGGGAGGAGGCCGCGTGGTCACGCTCTGTGCTCGCTGCCTGGGCGGCGCTCTGAATCGTCGTCCTCACACGACCAGCTGGTCCTGGGAAGTCCCCGGCGTCAGCCCTGCCCCCGGCTGGTAGGCAAACACCGTCGCGATGAGTCCCGCCATGCTTCCTGACACAGAGGGGCGCTCGGCGTCCAAGCTTGGCGATCCTGGCGGGAAGCGTCCGGTACCCATGGCAGAGAAACGGGGCGCGGTCCGCACCGGGCTGCCCTCAGTCCGTGCCCCTTCCAGAGCTGCTGCCCATCGGACCGTGCCAGGGAAGCTGCAGGGATGCACAGGGCCTCGTGGCCGGTCCTCAGGACCTGGGCTCAGACGTCAGAATGACCCCAGAGCTCTTTCAACCGCAGCCCTGGCGGTAAACGGAAGGGCCAAGTGAGCAACGGCCCCCAGCAGGGCAGCCGGCGGTGTGGCCGGCCCCTCTCGGAGGCCCTCATCGGGGCCGCCCCAGGCCCCGCCCGCACACTGAGGTCCTGGGCCCCGAGGCCCCTGGGTGGGGCGTGGGTGGCGGTCTGTGTTGTGGCCACCCTCCCCCTCCGGAGCCGGATCCACACGATGACGGGTCCTCCAGGCCACCGCACGGTGACAGTGTCAGCCTGCCGCTCAGTCCCAGCCGCGAGCTCCCCCAGCACGGACAGGCCCTGTGCGCACCAGGCCTGCAGACGGGGTCGGGACCGCGGCTGTCGGCCCCGAGTCGGCCGGGCTGGGAGAGCGCTGCAGCGGCCGAGGCTTCTGCGGGTGTCTTCCAGAGCGCGGGTCCCAGAAGGAGGGACACGAGCGTGGACAGGCGGGCAGGACGCAGCACGGGGAGCTGGTGCCAAGAACTCAGGGCCGCGGCCTCACCCGCGGAGCTGGGACCCGGCTCTAGACCCTGTGCACTGGAGAGGCGGCTGCGGACGGAGGGGGACGCGGGGTTGCAGAGCCCGGCCAGGCTGGCGGCAGCTGCCGGCTGTGGGGGCGCGGGGAGGGCCGTGTGTCATGTGCTGTGGGACCCCGTGTTGGCTGCGTGCAGAGCTGGGCGTCCGGTGAGCCCCCACCCGTGTCGCCGCCCGGACGGCGATCCAGTCCCGGAGCCGCGCTGCGGCCCCGTGTGTGCTCAGCCGTGGGGAGAGAACGAGGTGAAGGGAGACAGGCCCGGGCCGGCACAGGGCCCCCGCGGGGCACCCGGCGAGGTCAACGAGGCGGACGGCAGGTGTCAGTGAACCACACAGAGGAGGCGCGGGGCCGCCTGCTGTCCCGTGAGGCTGGGAAACAAAGCCGGGCGGCCAACCAGCTGCCCACCAGGCTAGGAGCCCCGGACCCTGGCGCCCCGTGGTGACAGGTCAGCAGGGGTGCCTGTGCTGAGTGGGTCCCTCACCTGTGGCCCCTCCGTGTCCCCGCGGGTCCCCAGCCACAGCACCTCGGGCTGCCTAGGAAGGTGTGGAGACGGAGCTCACGGGCTCTGGAGGAAGCCTGGGTCGTGGAGCCCGGGTGGCCGCTGACCACCCACCATGGCAGGAGAAGCGGGGTCTCTGGTGACCCTGCCGAGGGCGAGGGCGAGGGGACGTCCGCAGGCCTGGGACGGCGGGGAGGCAGGCGCGCGGCAGGGCGTGTCGGAGAGCCAGAACGGGGAGAGCCTCCCCGATCCCGGGGCCGGGGCCGTGTGGGCGTCTCGTGTGCCTGGGGAGCCCCTCGGCGCTCCCGCTGCTGGACGGGCACAGCTGTGGCCCGGGGCTCGGCCGCGCTCGCCCTGCGGCGCGGGACACTCCCCTGCTCAGGAAGGGGTTCAGGTCTCTGTTTTGTTCTAGGAGCCGAATGCGCCAAACCCACCGTCGCCTGAGGTTGGGAAAGAGCCCGACCTATCCCGGGGGTCCTCAAGGTGGGGTCCCTGAGCAGCCGCTGCAGCTCGGGATGCCTGTGGGAGCCCTGGCGGGCGACGGAGTCAGACGCGGTGGTGGTGCCGCCCGCGCTCCGGGTCATCAGGGTCGTCGGGTGTCCAAGGACACTAGCCCTGCCCCTCGGAGCAAACTGACCGCACTGCGTGGCCCGGGGGCTGCGGGAGCCTGCGGGGCAGCGGGGCCTCAGTCGTGTCCCCTGGAAGTACTTGCCGGCCTGGGGACCGGCTGCCGGGACGACCACCCGCGGCCCCGGGCGCCTCCTCACAGCCGTGTAAGGGCACGTGTGTGGCCTCTCTAAGCGGAGCTCTCTTTTCCGGGAAATGCCTAAAAACACGAAAAGTATGTTCGTGTGTTTCCTTCCAATGTGGTGTCCAAGTCTACACGGGGCCGGGCCGCTTGCTGCCGCACCGCCAGCCAGGACGACGCTCTCCCTCCCGCGGGCCCGGTGTCGCACGCTTAGGCCGCTGCCAACCTCTGACGTCCTCCACAGCCGTGCGAAGACCGTCGGGGCGGGCTGTGGTCCTTTGCTCGGCAGGTCGGTCATCCGCTTGGGAGGGATGGTCAGCCGGCAGAAGGGCTGGGCTACGTTCCGGGCGCCCCTTCGCAGACGTGCCGCAGCCCCCCGGGGACGACCCTCCCGTCAGGGAGGCTGCGCAGGAGGCCGCTCAGGCCCCATCCGGTTCTGAGACCCACCCCAGGGGGCCTGTGCGCAGCGGGGTTGAGGTCAAGGGCCTGTGGCTGCCGTGCTGATGACGCCTCCTGGGGACGGGGGCTCAGGTCCCTCGGCCACGGGCACCTCTGGGAGCACCCTGGGGTGCCCCGGAGCCCGGCCAGCCTCATCCGCTCTGCTCAGCGGCGAAGACCACTTCCTCCGGCTCCGGGGGCCCACCGCCCTCCGGTCCCGCCCCCCACCTTCCCCAAGGCTGAGGCCCCCGTGTCGGCCCAGGGCTGCGGTCTGTCTGCAGGTCCCGAGTGGGGACACAACCACGGCGCTAACTTCATCTCTCACTCCTGAAGTTAGACGAGCGCGGAACCCTGCCGACAGCATTAATTCTCTACGCTTACTTTTTGCCTGTTTGTACAAGTGTAATGTCTCCATTACGAAAACAGTCGAACGCCGCTCAGCCACATCTGCTTTCCCAAGTGCTTCCACAGCGCTACTAACGCCACTTCCCGGAGCCCGCGGAAGGACAGCGGTCTGGCGGTATGCATGAACGGTGGCCCGAGAGGCGACGCGTGTCCCTCGTCCCCGCGTCTCCAGCCTCCCAGGCCTCTGTCCTTCCCCGGGACTTTCAGGGTATTTGAAATGCGATTGCTTCACAGGAAATGCTCTCTAGAGTCACCATGGAAAAAACAAAGGTAAAATCTATGACGACTGATTTTTTTTCTTCCTGCAGCTCCAAGCGCGGCAAGATTCGTGGCGGCGAGAAGCCCATTGACGCCCAAGCCCTGAGGAAGAAGGTCAGCAGTGTGGCGTGCGGCCCGGCTGCCCGGGCCGTCCTCGGCAGCCTGCTGCTCTACGTCACTGGCCTCCAGGACAGGCCCCCGGGGCCGCCGCCCACCAGGAGGGCAGAGGGCGCGGAGGGCAGGGCCGGCCGCTCGGCCGAGAGCGAGGACGCCCACCGGCGGCCCACGTGCTTCCAGCTCCTGCAGGCCAAGTTCATGGGCACGGGCCGCGAGCCCCGGCTCAAGAAGGCCCGGGAGGTGGGGAGGCTCATTTCCAAGGACAAGCCGGGCCCCGGCAGGAGCTTGGTGACCGCCACCATCAACAAGCTCCTGGAGAAGGCCCGGGAGGGAGCCGGCCGCCCCACGCAGGACCGGGAGCTGCCCCCCAGCCAGAAGCCCCGGCAGGGCCTCCCCGCTGGGAAGGGCACCGTGAAGAACATTCTGAAGACGTTCTTGGCCGCGGAGGAGAAGGCGGTCTGCGAGGAGCCCCTAGCGGCCAGGGGGCCTCCGCCCAAGCCCGCCAAGAGGGGCTCCGTCCTGTCCAAGCTTCGGGAGAAGTTCGAGCAGAGTGGCTGTCTGTCCTCCGAGGCCGCCGTGCTGCCGCCCCGCACCGAACGCGGGAGGAGGAGGGGGGACCCGGCGAGGAGGAAGATGCACCGGCCGGAGACCCGCGCGCTGCGCACGGCCACCGCGGCCAGCACCTGCATCGGGACGCCGCTGGCCCGCTTCCTGGCCTGCACCGCGGAGCCCGTGCTGGCCTTTAACATCGCCACCGTTGTCTGCGGCCCCAGGAGCTGGCTGTCCCACTGCGCCAAGATCAGCCACGCCCGTCAGGGCCGCGTGCCCAGGGGCGCAGCGGGTGCGTCCCCCGGTGTGGGGGACATGCCTGGTGCGGGGCCTGCACAGCCGCCGGCACCCTGGGCCACGGCTCCTGGGGACAGCCTGGAAACGGCGCTCCTGTGGGAGGGGCCCAAGCCGATCCCAGGGCCGGCCCCCTCTCCTGCCTCCCACGGGGGTGGGGCCCTTCCTGGCCGCGAGCCCCAGCGACGTGCCAGGGCAGTGGGAGGTGATGGGATGGGGGACGCCCCCTCAGGGGACGCTGCACAGCACACCGCTGCGCCTGGGGAAGCCGGGCGGGGCCTGTGGCCTGGGCTCCCGGGTGCGGGAGCAGGGATGGCCCCCGAGGTTGCGCTGATGGTTTGCGGTTCTGAGGACGAAACAGAAGGAGTGAGTCTGGGCTCGGAAGGAGACCCCCTGTTTGCCGTCCAGGAGACTTTCCCGGAACAGAAGGTGGCGGCACGTATCCCGCCACTTTTGGCGCCTGCGGTCCAGGCCCTGCGAGGGGCACAGTCAGCCCTGGAGTCTCCCCAGGTGACTGTCACCTGGCCAGTCATGTACGAAATGCCGCCAGCTCCTGCCACGCTGCCCAAGGCCACGGAGTCTCCCCACGTGACTGTCCCACGGCCACACACGTACCCGGTGCCGCCAGCTCCTGCCACACTGCCCAAGGCCACGGAGTCTCCCCACGTGACTGCCCCACGGCCGGACACGTACCCGGTGCCACCAGCTCCTGCCACGTCGCTGAAGGCCATGGAGTCTCCCCACGTGACTGTCCCACGGCCAGACACGTACCTGGTGCCACCAGCTCCTGCCACACCACTGAAGGCCACGGAGTCTCCCCACGTGACTGTCCCACGGCCACACATGTACCCGGTGCCACCACCTCCTGCCACGCTGCCCAAGGCCACGGAATCTCCCCACGTGACTGTCCCATGGCCGGACACGTACCCGGTGCCACCAGCTCCTGCCACGCTGCCCAAGGCCACGGAATCTCCCCACGTGACTGTCCCACGGCCGGACACGTACCCGGTGCCACCAGCTCCTGCCACGCTACTGAAGGCCACGGAGTCTCCCCATGTGAGTGTCCCACGGCCGGACACGTACCCGGTGCCACCAGCTCCTGCCACGCCACTGAAGGCCACGGAGTCTCCCCACGTGACTGTCCCACGGCCGGACACGTACCCAGTGCCACCAGCTCCTGCCACGCCACTGAAGGCCACGGAGTCTCCCCACGTGACTGCCCCATGGCCAGACACGTACCCGATTCCACCAGCTCCTGCCACGCTACTGAAGGCCACGGAGTCTCCCCACGTGACTGTCCCACGGCCAGACACGTACCCGATTCCACCAGCTCCTGCCACGCTACTGAAGGCCACGGAGTCTCCCCACGTGACTGCCCCACGGCCAGACACGTACCCGGTGCCACCAGCTCCTGCCACGCTGCCCAAGGCATCAGGTGCTGGAGACAGAGGTTCTAGTCTTCTGAGCAGTGGAGGCGGGGGTCGGGGTGGGCTTGAAAGCGCTCGACTGCTGTCCCCCACGGGGACAGGCGGGGAGAACACCAGCACAGCCAGCACGGCTGAGGGCCCCCTCAAAGCTCTGAGTGTCCCGCCTGCAAGGAGCGCCACCAGCGCGGGTCAGGACCTCCCAGCGACAGCCCCGCAACAACGTCCGGCCCGGGAAACAGCAAACACGCATGGCTTTAAGAATTCAAAGGCGCGCCAGCGTCCTGAGGGTCTGGCAGGAGGGGACGCGTGCGAGCTCGTCTGCAAGAAGCTTCAGTGGCAGGCGGCAGGCGACAGGCTGGTCCGTGGGGAGGACGCCCCGCGGCATCACGTCACAGCCTCGGAGAATCTACGGACAGGGGGCAGCCCCTTGGGCCCTGGCCGTCAGCGAGAGCTGCCTGCCCAGGCGGGACACCTAGTGGGCGTCTCGGCAGTGCCTGGGGTCACCCCCAGCAACAGGACCCGGTCTGATAGTCCGACCGCTGCGGATGAGAAGGTCCCGTGTGAGCGCGAGCTCGGGGGGCCGCCACGAAGGGCCTCTGCCCAGCCCAGTGCGCAGGCTGCAGGGAGCACCAGCCCCGGCCTCGGCGGCCACAGACCCGCCGCCCTCAGCGAACGCCCTCCCGGAGCCCCCAGGCGGGCGGCAGCCACGGGGGCCACGGAGAGTCGTACTGCACCCGCGGCAGGTAATGTCCCGAAGCCCGCAAACAGCGCGGCCAGAGAGCGGAACCCGGCGCGTGAGGGGGGGGGCCGCCCACCTCCAACGCACCCCAGCCTTGCCGCCGCGGCCCTGACCCCCGACCGCCCGCACGGCTCCGCACCCGCTGGGCCCGGCGAGCACCTGCTCGAGGGCGGCGCCGGTGGGGGCTCCGGGCAGCGCCGGCTGGAGACCCCCGAGTCCCCAGCAGCTGTCCCACTGCAGGCGGCAGGCGCCCCGCTTGGGCCGGCCGAGCCGCGAGTGCGTGTCGTGGCCAAGAGCAAAGCAAAAGCAGTGGCAGGAGGCAGAGGGGCCCCAGCTGTGCGCGGGAGCCCCCGGGGGGAGGACACGCCCCAAGTCCCATGGGGGGCTCCCCCCACGCCCCAGGGCAGGGCTGCAGTGGGACCTCCGCCTTCCGAGAACCAACAGGCCGAGCCTGTCCTGCCCAAACAGCAGGCTCCTCCCGGCGCTAGGGCTCCCCGCCGGCCTCCTCCACCTGGAGCACCAGAAGGGCAGTGGGTACGCGGGGCGCCCCAGAAGGGGCCCGGCCCCCAGGCACACCCGCTATCTGCGTCCCTCACGAGGGCCGGCATCCAGGACGGAGTCAGGGTCGGGGACAGGCGTCTACCACGGGCAGGCCTGGGGGCGCTGGAGGAGGGGGCTGCAGGGCCTGTGAGGCCGGACGGTGCCCTAGACAAGGGGGTAGCTCTGTGGGGCCAGGAGTCTCAGTCACGTGCCACAGAGGGTCAGACACGGCCCGGGGAGGTCAAGGTGGGCCCCGGTGCTGAGATGGGGGCCCCCGCGGCAGGGACAGGTCAGCAGGGCACTGAGACAGGCCCAGAACGTGCGCAGGGGCAGCGGGCGAGGCGTGCAGAGAACCCCCCTTGGGGACACAGTGCCCAGGCTGGAGAGAACCGGGCACCTTCCCCCCCGGAGGAGCCGGGACGCCCGGCGCAGGCCCAGGCCGGCAGGATCGCACCCCGCTCCTCGGCAGGCCCCGCCGACAGCTCATCGGAAGCAGTGCCCACTGCAGGTGCAAGCAGGGGGTCCCGGGGACCGGCTCCCAGGGGCGGCCGGGCAGAGCGCGGAGTGCCACACCAGGTGGGAGAAAGCCAGCCTGCGGTGGGCAGGAGCCCGCGGTCCTCCAGCCCCGAGCCAGCGCCTGGCTCCGCAGGGCCGGCAGCCAAGCCCGGGGGCTGGGAGATGCCCTGTGCCGCAGCCCAGGGGGGGCCCCCAAGCCCCCCGGAGGCAGAGAGCGGTGTGTTGGAAGGTGAACACCGCCGAAGGCAGGCACGATTTGCCAAGTATAGAGCCCAGAGCTTCGGCGACCAGCGGTCCTTTGATCTGTCCTTCAGACCAACAGTTATCAGGGCCAACGACACGTTTGAACTTCCCAAGTGAGGCCCCGGCTCCCGACCACGGACGGGCCTGGCACCTCGGTCTCTGCGCCTCGCCCAGCTGCTTTCCTCGCACGCGCGCGTCCAGGGTGCGGCGTGGCGGACCTGTTTCCCTCTCGGTAACTGGTCCCCGGAGGGTCTGCGTCCCCGACCTGTGGAGCTCTGCACCATCTTCCCGGGGCCACGTGGCTTCTCCTCGGGGACAGAAGAGCAAGGACGGGGGATGCCCCAGGACGTCCAGGCGCGTGTCCCCATGGGTCCCGTTCTTCACGGTGCTCCAGGGTGCCCAGGCCCACACCGCTATCTCCGCATGGAGCCGTGTTGTTTCCGCAGCTTCGCGTTTGCTGCTGAGCCCTGTGGGCATCTCTCCGGTCCCGTCTCGGTGGCTCGGGCCACCGCGTCCCGCCTCCCCTCGGGGCCTGGCCGCCCGTCCCTCCGTGTCCCGGCCATTCGGTATTTTTCCCGTGTTTGTCAGTCTCTAAGTCTCAGTCTAACGCGTCTGCCGTCTGCAATAGTTGGATACCGTTTAGAAGCATAAGGAGGGGAATAAATTCCCAGGTAATCACGTGGCCTCAGGGTAATTTCTGCGACTGTGGCTGCTTCTTCCTCGCTGTCTCTATGGCACGGCCACACCGGGGGTCCCATCTCATGTCCGGTGTCAAACTCTCACCACTCCAGCGCACCAGGGGCAGGCCCATCGGGTGGCCTCAGGACAGCCGCCAGCTCCGGGGGCGGGGGGACGGCGGGACGGCTGCCCCACACACGCTGCTCTCGAGCCGCCGGGCCGCGGAAGGGGGCTCCTGCCCCCGAGGCACGCAGTGCCGCCGGCTGTCCTTCAGGTGATGGACGTTCTAGGCGACGTCTACTCGTCCTGCAGACGCTTCTGTGACGCTTCAGGCTGGCGCGTCCCCATGGAGAAGGTGCTTTCTGAGCGGAGCTTCGGTCCCTGCTCAGCCCTCACCCTGTGCCGACAGGGTCTCGGGGCTGTGGCGCCTCCTCCCCGGGCCGCCGGATGTGACCGTGGCGCACAGAGGTTCTCGGGGAGCTAAGCAGGGGGCAGAGGGTCCATGCGGCCCACTGCCTGCCGCCCACCCCTCAGGCCAGCGGTTCATAGTCCAGCAGCTGGGCACTTTCCACAGCTGTGGGGTCCCAAGCCCAGGAGTCCCGAGGGGTCGCCAAAATGTGCCGGGCCTCCTCTGGCAAGCAGAGACTGTTCCCGGCGTTCCACAAGGGCCCGTGGCATGACCCTGTGTGACAGCCGCCTGTGCACCCCGTGCTGCCCACGCCCTTGTCTGGGCATCTGGGAGCTGGGGGGTGGGGGGGTGGGGGGCACTTCGCCGGCCACGTCTGGCTCCTACTTGGGGTCGAGGGCCAGTGGGGGACAGGGGCTGTCCCACCTCTGCTGGAAGAGAGGGTGTCCCTTTCTTGGGGGCTTGCAGGCTGGGTGGTCTGGTGCCCCCGTCCCAGGAGCCTCGGGAAGGCTACTTCCCGAGTAGCGGGCTGGCTTCCTGGAGCCGCAAACCCGCCGGCGCCAGCGCCCACGCTCGTGCTCGGGGCCCAGCAGAACCCCGTGCCACTGTCCTTGCGGGAGCTGGAGGGAGAGCCGTGTGCCACCGCGCCTGGCAGGGCACCGCCTTCCTCACTGTCCCCCTCCTTCCTTCCTCCTCCAGTCCAGAGAATCTGAGGCCGTTTGGCAAAGAATGTGATGACAGAAGAGATAAAAATATTACATTCACTGAGTGTTCCCTTTTTAAAATAAACGGTAGGGCTGTGTTGCTATTTTTAAATAGACCAGAAAGTCTGCCGGAGGATGCTCAGAGGGGTTGAGTCCACGTGGGAATCAGACTTTCCTCCAGACGCAGCTTCAAACAGTCCGCGCACCCAGCTGGGTTCCACGCCCGGCAAGCGCGGGGGTGGCGACCGTGACCTGCTCGGCCAGGGCGCCCTGCTCCCAGTTCACCAAGTCCGGCTGCTGGTCTCCAGAGCGGCTCGCCGTCGCGGGGCCTGGATGGGGCTCAGCGTGCGTTCCCGTTACACGGAGGCCACGCGGGCCGAGGACCCCCACGGGAGCAGGTGCCTTGGCAAGGGGAAGGCCCCCAAGCCCGCCCACGTGGGACGCCTGCGGCAGAAGGGTGGCCGCCCGCAGGCATCGGAACCAGCGTGGGGTGTGTGAGCTCGTGGGGCAGTGGGTGCCCTGCGAGCGTCCCCGCAGCTGTGGACACGAAGGCCTGCTTCAGTCCGCGGACCGCCTGGGCCCAGCCTGCCACACTCCCGCGGAGTATTTGTCGGTGAAAAATCTCAGCAGCCTACTTGTGTCTCAGGTGCTCCATCTGGGAATGGCGGGGCTTAGGGTCTACCAACTCCGCGTCTCTTCCTTATTTGAGTTTCAATCTTGTAATTACGTGATTACGTAATAACCCCCAGCTGTTTGATTCCATGTTCTCTTTTTACCCCCTTTTGTACACAAATATCTCTAAAATGGGTTTCTTGGGAAAAAACTACTTTAACTATATTTTGTTGTATCTGTTGTGTTCTTCTCTTTGAATTTTTACTAACTTTATTCAGTGGGAAACAATTTCAAAAACAGAAATAAAAGATGTTTCCTATCACAGGCAAGGTGGGGTCATCTTGGTGCGGCTGGGGGTGCTTCCCTTAGGGCCGGGCGCTCAAGGGGCCGGGCTGTCAGCCAGAGGAGTCTGGGCGTGGAGGGCCCGACGCGGGGCCACCACAGGGCTCCCGGAACTCTGGGGCAACAGGTGAGGCCCACCCGAGTGCCTCACCCTTTGGAGACCAGGGCTCTCAACCGCACCCCTGGGCAGGGCCCTTCCAGTGGCTGCGCGTGCACGCACGGGCTTCTCCAGCCCTCCCCAGAGCCGGCCCCTGCACTAGACCTTCCGTGGGGCTCCAGGACAGAGCCCCGCAGCCGCGGGAGAGGTCCGTGTGCGTGCGGGTGCACACCTGTGGGGGGGCCTGGGAGGGGGAGACGGTGGGTGTGCGTGCACGTGCCTGCTCCTGTTTTCCCTGCCCTAAAGTGAAACCACCGCACCTGCCCTGGTCCTCGTAGGCACTAAGTTAGGGCCTGTGTCACCAGCACTAAACACCCGCCCCAGGAGCTGGGCGGGCACTGTGACGTGTGGGCGGGGCCTGGGATGGAGGGCGGGGCCTGCAGAGCTCAGGCCAGTGGGAAGGAGCTCGGTGATGGGGGCGGGGCCTGAGGCGGGGCGGGGCCCGCAGAGCTCAGGCCTGCCGGAAGGAGCTCGGTGATGGGGGCGGGGCCTGGAGCGGAGGCGGGGCCTGCAGAGCTCTGGCCAGTGGGAACGAGCTCCGTAACGGGGGGCGGGCCCGCAGAGCCCCCGCCCTCCGGAAGGAGCACGCTGATGGGGCGGGGCCTGCAGTGAAGGGCGGGGCCCGCAGAGCTCTGGCCTGCAGGTGTCGTTTGGGGACGGCCGGTGGAGGCTCGGTGCTCCCTGTGGGGGACAGAAGCGCCCCGATGCTGGTCTGGCACTCCTGGGCTGCCCGCCGGCCACCACGTGACGGGTCTGCTCCGCCCGCACTCTTGCGGGCGAGAAGGGCGTGGGCACCGCGCATCCCCGGGCTTCAGGGTCCAGGCGAGGGGGTGAGCGGTGCGACGCCCGCAGACTCACCCCGCCCGTCCCCGCGTGAACGACCACACCCGCGTCCGCGCCGCCGCGGGCTCGCCTGCGCCCAGCCTGGGGGCCCTTCCAGGTCCCCTCCCGGTCAGCTCTGGAGCGCGCCGGCCAGTCAGTATCTGTGCCCCGAGAGGGCTCTGCGGGGGAGCCCCCAGCGCCTGTGCGGGACTCGCCCTCCTCTTCTCGGTGGCTTCAGCAGGTCCCGCTGGCACGCTCCGAGGGGACCTTTCCTGTCCCACCGTCTCCGAAACAGAAGAGCCCGGCTGCCCACGGAGCCTCTGGGCCCGTCTGACCCCACGTGCCCCAGCCCCGCACACCTGCAGAGAAGCTCCTGCCCCGCCCCCACGCTGGCCTGCCCAGCCAGAACCGCGGCCAACAGCCTCGGAGGGAAGACAACCAACCAGACTCTGCCTTGCGCCTACACGGGCTCCGGCTGGTTGCCCCCAGGCTGCCGCAGGACCCGCGGGACACGGTGTCCGGAGAAGAAGTCCTCCGCAAAAGGACAGGTCCCTGGAGGAGCCCCATCCACGGTGACAGACAGCAGGAGGGGCCAGGGGCCGGGCCGGTGTTTGCGGGGCCCAGTTTCAGTTCGGGAAGGTGAGAACGCTCCGGAGACGGCGGTGGTGCTGGCCGCACAATTATGGGAACTTGTTTAAGGCCCCTGGGCTATTCGTGCACTTAAACCCGGGGCCAGTGTTAGGTCCTGTGTGATGCAGAGTTGAGCCCAATTTTGAAAGCGGGAGAGGTCGGTGCGTGGCCTTGGCGTCAGAGGGCAGGAAGGGTGTGCATGTGCGTGGGGGGTGAGGAGACGCGGCCTGGGGCGGCTCAGAGCCCGCCGCGGAGCTGCCCGCCGGAGGTGGCACCTGAGAAGTGTCAACAGGCCTCTAGAAATAACCCGCAACCTCCCGCACACCCGCCGGTCTCCGCCGTGGGTGCTCTCCGCCGTGGGTGCTCGTGTGTTCACGCTGCAAGCAGCGCCCGCCCCCCCCCCCCCCCCGCAGGTCCCGCACAACCAGCGCCCCTGTGACCGATTCAGCGCTCCCCCGTGCTGGCGGAGTGGGGACGCCTACCGCGGCTTCCACGACATCCCCCCGGGCCGTGGAGGCTCCCGGCCGACCTGCGGACCCTGCGGCCCTTCTCCTGAGACCCTGGGGCCTGCTTCGCTAAGGCAAGGGGGTTGTTTGCAAAGTTCGGAGCGAAAAGCACAGACACGGAGGGCACCGGTGCTCTTCTCTCCAACAAGGACTCTCAGGGAGAGAAGCTCTGCTTACCCCCGGCTCCCCGGATGTGGGTCCCGGCGTTCCCGAGGTGCCCAGGCCAGGTCCGGGCTGCGTGGCGGCCTGCCGCACAGAACCCAGGTGTCAGCCCCACCTCAGTGTCCGCGCGGTGGCTTTCCCTGCGTGCATGACGGTCGCGTCATGAACTGGGGTCTTTCTTTACATTGTTGCTCTTACGCTCAAAGTCGACACCGCTGTCACTTTTCAGCAGCAGGAATATTTCTGAACCCGACTGCGTTTGGAGATCCAGCCTTGGGAGAAGTGAGTGGAAGTAAGACGCGTCGGTAGGCTGAGCCCCGATCCCACATGGCGGGTGTCCTAATGAGAAGAGATCAGGCTGCACGTGCACGGGGTGACCCCATGAGGACACGGGGAGGAGACAGCGACCGCACGTCCAGGGCCAGCCCTGCCATGCCTGGATCTGGGACTTGCAGGCTCTGGGACTGTGTGGACAGGAATGCCGCAGTCCTCACCGTCGGGGCTCTAGTTCTGTGTCCTGGCGGCCGGCTACGAACACTGGAAGGTGGAGGGTCTCTTACAAAGGGAAGATTGGGAGGGGGCGCCTGGGGGCTCAGTCGTTAAGCATCTACCTTCGGCACAGGTCATGGTCCCAGGGTCCGGGGATCAAATCCTGCATCTGGCTTCCTGCTCAGTGGGGAGTCTGCTTCTCCGTCTGCCCCTCCCCCTCCAGATGCTCCCTCAAATAAGTAAATAGAGCTTTTTAAAAAAAAAAGTCCATCTTATCTCATTATGAAATAAAACTTGGTTGTGGGTAACAGTCCCTCAAAATTGTCTCCAAAACCAAGTTGTAAGTCTCTTGCAACACCCACAGGGTGCTGGACGCCTGACCCTCAAAGTCTGTCCTGAGGGCAGGAGGAACCCCAGCGAACCTCAGCGCTCGAGTCTCCGCCCATGAGCCCCCGCTCCCTCTTTGAATCTGGGCTCGCTGCAGCTCCTCTTCCGCGGCACGGTGGGCCTGCCATCTTCTGGAAAGGACTTCACGGAGGAAGCCTGCGGTGACTCCCCTCGGGGCTGCAGAACCTGCTCTCCAGGGAGAATGTGCACGAGGCGCCCAAGTCTGGGAGGGTCCCGAGCAGAAACACGAAGCCCGGCGTTTGCCAAGCGCCCTCCGCACAGCAGGCACCCGCGAAGCCCCCTCCGCCTCCTGCTGGATCTCCTCCGGGGATGAGATGACCGGCTGGCCGGGGTCACGTGCCCAGAAGTGCGAGCTGGGGACCAGCACAGCCTCCAGGACCCACGTTCTCCCTGCAGTCTCAGGAAGATGGTTCCCCCAAAGAGAAAGGCCCCATCTGGCGTCCCCAAGGCCCAGTGCGCTGGGGCAGACCCAGTCGTCGCCTGTGGTCCCAGGATGACGATTTCACTCCAGCTCCGGGGCCGACCTCCCCCGCAGGGACGGGAGGGGTGTTTGCTGTGGAAGGAAAGCACCCCGGGGGCAAGGCCCACACTTGGCCAGCCAGGCGGCCGCTCAGATGCAGAGATGTGGGCATTTGGTGGGGCCCCTGGAGACCCCGCAGCGCCCCCAGTTCCTTAATCCGTGCCAGCAGAGCTGGGTGTGCTTCTTCCGGGCTTCTCCAGGAGGACCCTCCGCCCGGGCAGGCGGCAGGGGCGCAGGCTTTGTGCACATTGGCCCTGAGCCCCAGTCAGCCTGGGAGGCTGTGTGCCGGCCCGCCCGGACCAGGAGGCAGGGCGGCAGCCAGGCCAGCGGGGGGCAGAGCCCGCAGAGCCCATTCTGGGCCCTCCTGCCCCCACTCGGGGAGGGCATTACTCCTTTACTGGCTATATACGTCATTACAGAAACTTTCCGACGTGAAACCCGTCCGTGGACCCAATGCCCAGCTCATATCTCTGCTGTGGCATCATCCCCCGCCTCGTCCTTTTCTCTCTTGCTGGAATATGTTTGAAGCTAACTCTAGACGTCATATCGTTTCCCCTATCGATGGTCTCCTTCAGTGAAACAGAAAGCAAATCTGGACTTCGTACTTTATTCGGAAGGATGACGGTGGTCCCATCTCTGCAGCCTCTGGTCACCCGAACCAGCCGCCCCCGCGGCCCCTGATGAGACCGGGGTCCCCGCGTTGTACAAGCTTGTCAGAGCTCCTGAGAAGAGCAGAGTCTCTGAGTCAGGGTCCCTGTCCGGGCGCATCACCCCAGCAGGTGTCCACCCCAGCCTCCCTGCCTGTGCCCCACAGCCTCCGCGGAGGTGGGCACGGGATGGCCAGCGGCCGCGGTTCCCAGGGAGCGCGGGCTCAGGTGCGGCTCCCTCTGCCCTCCATGACCGGCCCGGGGGACGGCACCCCCAGAGCTAAAGTTCTCTGAGGCCCTCTCTGACTTCTAAACGGCAGCCGCTTTGCATCAGACCCTGAGGGCGGGGCTCCTGCCGCAAGAGGCCCCCGTGGGGTGGTGCCCGAGGCTGGGCTGGGGGCCCCCTCTTCCCACAGGAGAGCTGGCCACGGCCCCCAGGAGCTTCAGCCTTCCCAGGGGCACTGAGAGGGGGCGCTCTGGAGAGACTGGGAACTGGCTGGCCGGCTGGCCTGTGGGGTGCCGGCCCGTGGGGTCCTGGCTTTCGTGTCCTGGATGACTGTGGCTGCTAGCTTGAAGCAGAGGAGCTCTGGCCAGTGAAGGGGCCTGGGGAACTCGGAGCCCTCGGCGTGGGGAGGTGACACAGGTGTCCCGCTGCCTCCTACTCCAGCGTGGGGGGCTCAGGCAGACGCCGGGCTGAGCAGCCAGCAGCCCTAAACCCCAGGTCCTCTGGCTGCCGATCGCCCTCGCCACCGGGGGCCCCCTCCTTCTTTCTTCCCGCTTCCCGGGGTGGCCACTCTTACCTAACGTGCCCCACACAGAACGCTTGCGGTCCGGTTTCAGTGGCCCCAAAATGCCCTTGGTCGGGGGGCAGCCATCCAGCTCATGCCCAGGTACAAACGTCCCCTGGTGTGGGTGCACGCTGGGGCGTCAGAGCCGAGGCCCGCGCTGCTCTTCAAGGCTGTTGGGAGGCCGTGTGTGGCAGGGGGTGAGGCTGGGTCGTGCTCCCCACCAGGAGAGGAGCGGACGCACAGGGAAGGGACGAGGAGCGCCCAGGGTGGCTGGGCAGGCGGGAAGCTGGGCCGGTTCGGGGCACGAGGAGCTGAGTACAAGAGAAGCAGGGGCAGGAGTGTCGGCTTGCTGGTAGGGATGGGGACGGGGAATGGGGAGTGGGGTTTGGACCCAAGAAAACGCAGAGCGGGAGGGGGTTCAGGGTGTCCTTCGCTTTGACTGGTAGCGGCCTGCCGAGGAAAGGAAACGGCAAAGGCAGGAGGGGCGGGCGGGCGAGCACCGTAAGATCCAGCAGGTGCCGTGAGGATAAGTCGTCCGGCTTGTGGCCTTGAGTCTGCAGAAGAAAGGGTTCTCGCCGAGAGTGTCCGAAGAAGGTCAGAGCACGGACTAGGGGCTTGGACGAAAGGACACTGTCTTTCAAAAGCAAAATGCGGTGAACTCCGCGGAGCTTGAAGGGTTTCCCCAGAGCCAGGAGGGTTGGCAGAACTGGCGTCTGAGGTCAGGGTCAGCAGAGCACTAAGTGTCCCGCAGTCTTCCTGGGTGTGGAGAAGCGGGAGGACGTCTGGGCGGACGCCTCCCGCTGGGGGCAGTGTGCATCCCGCAGTTTCCGCTCCAGGGACCGGCTCCGAAACACGACAGGTGCCGCAGGTTCCCCGAGGCCTGGGTAGACTTGCAGGGGTGCGGACATGTCTTCACCACGTCTAGACGTGGCCCCGAGGCACCTCCCTCGAGAAGGTGCTTGGGGCACCCCAGAAAGACGTCCTCAGATGGGGCCGTGGGCTCCTGCTTACAGACGCAGCTCTGTTCCGGCCCATTTTTTCAAAAAGGACTCTTGGGATGATGAGGGGTGAAGCTAGAAAGGTATCTTTGTTTTTTAAGATTTTCTTTATTCGAGACAGAGAGAGCGAGCAAGCATGAGCGCAGGTGCAGCAGAGGGGGAAGAAGCAGACTCCCTGCCGAGCGGGGGGCATGACTTGGGACTCATCCCAGGATCCCAGGACGTCGGGATCATGACCTGAGCCGAAGGCAGTTACTTGACCCGCTGAGCCACCCAGCCCCCTACAAAAGTACCTTAAATCCCCCCCTCTCTCCACATTTCTAAACCAAAGTGCACAATGGCTTTGGCAAATTTCCAGTGGTCTCCCCAATTTGACAAGCAGCTTAGACATGGTTTTCATGCCCCCCTAATACTGAGATCTCAGGACGGAGTAAAGGGCCGGGACCAGGGCTGCTCTGGGGCGTCAGGGGGTGCCTGACCAGCTGCCTCGGGGTACCGCTCTGTCCCGAGAAACATAGACCCGTGTGCCTACGTTCGGCCGTGCCTCCCGCTCCCAAGGTTCTGACCACAACTTTGGGAAGAGGCAGCCGAGGAGGGAGCCCTGACTTCCGCCTCCTGTGGGGTGCAGAGTACACCGAGCTGTTAGCCCGGCCCACCCCAGGGGCAATCCCACAGGGTGGTGCGTGGTAACCCCATCTGCTGGGCCGCAGGAGCCCCAGCCAGGCATGTTCCCAGGTCTGGCTCCCGGCCGTTGGGAGGGCTGGAACCCACAGCCCCTCTCCCAGTCGGCTGGGAAGGCAGGAAGGAGTGGGGCAGGCCCCTGGGTGAGTGCAGGGATTAGCATCTCAATACGATGTTCTCAGATCGCCACCTTCCACTGAAAAAGATCAAGTGAAAAATAACACTTGCTCTTTTTCTGCATAAAAAAAGTAAAAATGTGGGTCAGAGGTCGGAACTCTGAGCTTTGGACCCGCCCGGGAGGGGAGTTTGAAGGTATCTCAGAGAAATCCAAACTGAGTTTATCTCCAACCTTTGCTCAAAGCCCAGAAGACCTAAAGGGAGTGAGGGGGACTCCAGATGGCCCACCCATCCCATGGGGGGGCGCTGGGGGGCTGGGCGTTCACCCCATTTCACTCCCAGGTCCTAGCCAAGCACCCCATCCCTCCCCGGGGTGCCCCCCACACCCCATTCTGCTCCTGGGAGCCTCCCCACACCCCATCTCGTGTCCAGGCGCCCCCCACCCCTACCTACATTAGCCCAACCCCCGGGTGCACCCCACAGACGATGCCCCCCACCCGCATACCGCCCCCCGCCCCCGGGTCCTCCCCCACACACCGCATTCCGCCCTCGAAGTCCTGCCCTGGTCCTGCCCCCAGCATCCCCTCCCGCACCCCTCCCTCCACCCCCCCCCCTCTGCTCCAGTGCCTCCTGACGCCGCCCTGGGCTGGGGCCCAGGAGCAGGTGCAGCCCCGCCCCGCCCCTCCCTCGCCGCCCCTCCCCCTGCTCATCCTTTGGGC
>CM052810.1:489005-548274 GCA_028533885.1 Nasua narica
CCCACCCAGCGCCGGGCCCCGCTGTATCGCGCTCTGTCCTCCCCCAGCACCCCCGGCGCCGGGCCCCGCTGTACCGCGCTCTGTCCTCCCCCCTCCAGTGCCGGGCCCCGCTGTACCGCCCCGAGTGGTGGTAAGATGATCCAATGCGGTCAACATGGGGCTGAGCAGGAAAAATGGTGTTCAGTTCAACTGTGAACACAAAACTGTGTTCAGTTCAACAAAGAATTGAAAACATTTGGTTTAGAGATACATTTAAGAGTTGATGTTAACTAGAAAAAGTGAAATGTCCACCAGAATAATCAACAAAAGAAAAAATACAGAGGCAGCCCATTTGTTAGAAATCTACAAATGCAAAAAACCCTTCTTTATCCAGCCCAAGTACAAGCTGTTTTAAGAGGACAACCCGGGGGCACCCTAGAGTAGGGCGGTGCTGGCAGGCGGCTCGGCAAACAGCAGACACAGCTGTGCCCTGGGGCTGCGACTGCGTGAGGCGACCAGGGTCCCGGGGGGGCTCTAGCACATCAGGCGGGTCGGCATTGTGACCACAGTGTGGGACAGCACGGACAGTGAGGGTAGACGAGAGGATGGGTTACGTGGCACGACCGTGGCTTCAGGGTACGCGGAGGACGGGCGACGGCCCAGCGGGACACACGCCAACTGTCACAGTGAGGGCCTTTTCCAAACACTGACATAAAATAATGACACACACACCTTCGTGCACATCGCGCATAGCGCAGGGAGGCCCTGGTGTCCCCTACCTTAGGCCCGCTCTTGGTGTCATAGCTGGCTGTGAAGGCAGCGGAGAAGTTGGCCAGGATGCAGGCTGTCCCGTTGGCGTCCTTCACCACGAACACCGCTGCTGCGCTGTGCACGAGGCCTGCAAATTCCAGGAAAGACAGAAACATCCAAACTCAATTGTGAAAATACAACTGGGTGCCTCTGTTGCCTCTAGCCGTGACAACAATGGGCTTTACAAGAAAGCACCACTGTGCTTCTTCAAGAAAGAGATACGTGGATTAGCCAGACTGGCTTCAGCTGGGTCTTCTGTCCCGTCTCTCGTGGACACAAGTCTGGAAGCATTAGGTCTAAACCCATCGATCAGTTCGCCAACCTGGTTGACGGCTCTTTAATGCTTGATGTCAGGATGGGGACGTCACCCGTCCATTTCTAGGTCACCCCTGGGCACACGTTGCTCCATGCTCAGCCGTCAGAGGACCTTTGGAAGATGTGCTCGGGTCCTGGAGACACAACTCAACCTAAACACTGACCTTCTGCAGAAGCCCAGGGGGAACTGGTGCTATCTTGCGCCATGGTCCTAAACTACTATTTAGAGTCAGGTCTCTGTGACCTCTCACGGGCTGCCGGTGAGGCAAGAAAAGTCACGGACTCACAGATCTGAGCTCTTCGCCCAATTTCAGAAAGTTTTTCAAAAAACAGCGATTCGATTGAACCTGGACTTGGCTGTGTGATGTTAGCACATCGGCCACCGTATCTAGGTAGGGCTGCATATCCCAGAAGGAGGGGACAGAATGAAATTCTCCCAGGTCCCTCCAGCTCAGCAGCGATGGTAGCTGTTTCTTCCTTAAATTCTCAGGATCAGTGCCACGTCCGGCTTCATGACATGCCACCGCCCTGTGCAGGGGAGAAGCGACTGTAATCTGACCCGTGTGGCAGGGCAGCAGGTAATTCTTCCAAGCTACATGTGTTAGGACACTTCTTCTACAGAGGAGCTAAAACAGGTGTTTCCCTTCTTTCTAAAGCCAAAGAGCTGTCAGTCAGCACCGTGTACCACAGGGTTCAGCACGGACGTGCCCTCCCTCCTGGCTGCCGCCAGTCCCTGCACGCCCTCCAGCCATACTCTGGGCCCCTGCGTGTCACTGTGACACGGGCACACTCGGAAGGCGTACGACTAACCTGCCGTTCTAAGACTCCTGTCCCTGGGGTGTCTGGGTGGCTCAGTGGGTTAAAGCCTCTGCCTTTGGCTCGGGTCATGACCTCAGGGTCCTGGGATCGAGGCCCCACATTGGGCTCTCTGCTCAGCGGGGAGCCTGCTTCCCCCTCTCTCTCCGCCTGCCTCTCTGCCTACTTGTGATTGCTCTCCTCTCTGTCAAATAAATTTATTTTACCCTTTGAACTTTCACAAATTAAAATCTTTAAAGCCAACCGCCAACAACAAGCACAAAACAAAAAGGAACCAGAAACCCCACATACCTTTCCCCAAGCTTCCGGTACAAGAACTACCAAAATCTATATTCACAAGAAGCTAGTGCAAGAGAGTAAAGCAAAAGTAGAGCAAATAAGAAACCTGTGCAGTTTGTTTGCTTCAGAGAATTTTAACCTACATCCCAGAACATTCAGGTGAGACTATACTAAAGGCAACTCTGATAAATGAATTTCCATTGTAAAACCTAGAGAAAATACCACAGCTCATTTCTGACTCAGTAAAGGCTTTAAAAAAGGACAAATCAGGGTGCCTGGGTGGCTCAGTGGGTTAAAGACTCTGCCTTTGGCTTAGGTCATGATCTCAGGGTCCTGGGATCGAGCCCCACACTGGGCTCTCTGCTCAGCGGGGAACCTGCTTCCCCCCCTCTCTCTGCCTGCCTCTCTGCCTACTTGTAATCCCTCCCCCTCTGTTAAATAAAGTCTTAAAAAAAAAAAAAAAAATGGGACGCCTGGGTAGCTCAGTTGGTTGGGCAGCTGCCTTCAGCTCCGGTCATGATCCCGAGGTACTGGGATCGAGTCCCGTATCGGGCTCCTTGCTCAGTGGGGAGCCTGCTTCTCCCTCTGCCTGCCACTCTGCCTGCTTGTGCTCTCTCTCTCTCTGACAAATAAATAAATAAAATCTTAAAAAAAAATAAAAAATAAAAAACAGGGGCGCCTGTATGGCTCAGTAGGTTAACCGTCTGCCTTCGACTCGGGTCCTGATCCCAGGGTCCTGGGATCGAGCCCTGCGTCAGGCTCCCTGCTGGGCAGGGAGCCTGCTTCTCCCTCTGTGCACTCTCTCATCTCCTTCTCACTCTCTCCCTCAAATAAATAAAATCTTTAAAAAAATAAAAATAAAAAAGGACAAATCATACTCATGCCTTCAGAAAAGGACAGGATAAGTGTACCAGGGGTCCACAGAGACACCGGCAAGGCAGAAGCGTGTTCGAGCATGGGCACTGCAGCCAGGGGGACACTGGACACTGACCCAGATCACGCGCACGCGGGCTACTGCCTGCTCCGGCCAAAGGCTCTCTCGGGCCCGAGATGCCCTCACACAGCTGTGGCCCAGCCTGGCGACTGCAGAGTCATATGTGATTGCGCATATACCACGGACATGGCAGGGCTCCGCCTCGCATGGGATCATGCCCGGATCATTTTACCACGCTGCACTTCCACAAATGAGTTCCCTATTTAGCTAAAACACTTTCTACGGATGCAAAGCCCTTCATCAGAATATATTTCATATTAGGAGCGCCTGGGTGGCTCAGTGGGTTAAAGCCTCTGCTTTCGGCTCGGGTCATGATCTCAGGGTCCTGGGATCAAGCCCCACATCGGGCTCTCTGCTCAGCGGGGAGCCTGCTTCCCCTCTCTCTCTGCCTGCCTCTCTGCCTACTTGTGATCTCTCCCTCTCTCTCTGCCAAACAAATGAATGAATAAATAAATAAATAAAATCTTTAAAATATATACATTTCACATTAACTTTTGAAACACAGAATTTTTTCACTTAGTAAATATGCTGAGGATATAAGCCTTCAAAATAAAAGAAAGAAGTATTACAAAAACAAATTTAAAGTAAATTTTACCAGCACTAGATACCCACAATTATTCTGGAGAGGTCCAGAAATTTTCAATTGTTCAAACAAGAAACTTAGCCCCAGAAGCCAAATTTCAGTCAAGAGATTTACAAGAGGATCAGAACATAAAACTATAAGAAAAATGTGTATGCTAATGGTCAAAAGTTTTCTTTTTAAAAGATTTTTTAAAAACTTATTCTTTTGAAAGAGTCTATGAGACAGCAAGAGTGAGCACGAGCAGGGGGAGGAGCAGGAGGAGAGGAGAAGCAGGCTCCCTGCCGGGAAGGGAGCCCAAGACACAGGGCTCCATCCCAGGGTTCCGGGATCACAACATGAGCCGAAGGCAGATGCTTAACCAACCGATCCACCAGGCACCCCTAATGGTCTGAAGTGTTTAAAAAAAAAAAATTCTGTAACAGTGATAGCTAGTTAGGAAGAAAAAAAAACTCTTCTCAGTTAAAATGTCACAGTGATTTGAGGAGTGGGTGTCCCTCTTCAAAGCTAGTTCCCTGGCCTGCTGGCAACGGCTAATCTCAAGGAGTCCTTCCCACAGGCGTGGACTTGATCATTTCTCCAGGGACCCTCAAAGGAGTAAGTGTGGCTTATTCGTTCAAAGTACTCCCACTGGTAGAAGTCCCATTCTCTAAAGCACGTACAGCGGTGGAAAGCAGGACTACGACAGACCCCTCCACCACTTACCAGGCGTGTGACCTTGAGCCAGTAGCAACTGCGGCCCTCCGTTTCCGCGTCTATGAGCTGGAACAAGCATGCTGACCCCCGGGGGTCACCAGAGGGTCAGACGAGCCAGGGCACAGACAGCAGTCACGCAGGCCACCGGCACCGGCTTCAGTGCCCCCGACGTACTTTAAATAAAACTCTTCAGAGCTCAGCTACCAAGTTCATCACTGAATCCTCAGCACTGGACACAAAACGCCCAGTAAGTATTTGATCTCACAAGCACGTGCTACGTGCCAGGCCCTGCTCCGAGCAGTTTGCAGTTAATTATCATGACACAACCTTCACAGGTAAACGCTGTTACGATCCCCTCGTACAGCTGCGGACGGCGAGGGACATTAACTTGGTCAAGGTCACACAGCTAGTTAGTGGTACGGAGCAATCTGGAACTGGGTGACATCTGAATCGTGCTTCCTCTCCAACACTTGCCAAGTGAGCAATAGGTTTCAAATTGTGAAACACTCATTTCTTGAAATGAAGACACTGCTGTCTGAAGGAAGAAGTCAATAAATTTCTACCTTGAAATTTTTGTAAGAGAGGTTAATCATCTGACTTTGGCTCAGGTCATGATTCTGGGGTTCTGGGATTAAGTCCTGCATCGGGCTCCCCGCTGGGCAGGGAGTCTGCGTCTCCCTCTCCACACGCCCCTCCCCCCTGCTCATGCAAGCTCTCTCTCAAATAAACAAATAAATAAAATCTTTTACTTATTTATTTGACAGAGAGAGAGAGAGACAGAGAGAGAAACAGAGAGGGAACACAAGCAGGGGGAGTGGGAGAGACAGAAGCAGGCCCCCTGCCGAGGAGGGAGCCCAGTGTGGGCCTCAATCCCAGGACCCCAGAATCATGACCTGAGCCAAAGGTAGACACTTAACGACTGAGCCACCCAGGCGCCCTCAAATAAATAAAATCTTATAAAAAAATTTTTTAAAGAACTATTTCCTAGTTTGTCTTGGCTTGATACTTTTAAATCCAGTATTTTCCTTCTTAATGATCAATACATAATCACCTATGAAGATCTGAAGGAAGAAGAAAAAAAGACCAAGGTTCCATCCCTCTCAGGGAATCACGACCCGCAGAGGCAGGGCCCGAGCGCGGACACTTCTGAAGAGCTGATGGCGCGAGTCTGGTTAGGGGCCGCTACTGTGAAACCGGGCGTCTGTGTCTGCACAGAGAACTCACTATGTGAGGGTCACAAGATGGGCTGAAGATGAGAAAGGGAGACCTGCGCGTAAGTAATCACAGCACAACTGAAACGACGTTCCAGGAAAAGCTCATGCTGCACGTACACATAGTCAGGTCCCCCGAAGTGTCTAATGATAGAAATTCGGGACCACGGACCCTGAACACTCTGACTTCAAATCCAGTTAAGGTTTTAGTCACCAACCCAAGTAACTGACAAAAGTCCCACAATCAAGAATATACTAATTAGAATAAAACTTTTCAAGCTTCCTAAGTGACAGTTCTTCATTTGGAAAGGGGAAGGAAGCCCTCGAGTTAACACCAGTGGTTTAGAGAGTCTCATGATGCAATGCCACCTAATCCCAAATACTGGACACTTTCAGTTCACCCTCGATTTTGCTTTCTACCAAGTATTCAAACACTAATAAAGCTTTAAGAATTACCTAATTAGGAGTGCAGGAAGAATGTGTAGTTTTGAAGTTTGAAATATTTTTTAGAAAAGATGTTTTTTGGTAAAATTATGCATCAAAATAAACATTTTTAAAAAGACCTAAGTCCTTGGTACACCTGGGTGGCTCAGTTGGTTAAGTGACTGCCTTCAGCTCTGGTCACGATCCTGGTGTCCTGGGATCAAGTCCCACATCAGGCTCCCTGCTCAGCGGGGACCCTGCTTCTCCCTCTCCCACTCTCCCTGCTTGTTGTCTCTCTCTGTCAAAAAATAAATAAAATCTTAAAAAAAAAAAAAGACCTAAATCCACATGAATATATCTTTTCTAAACGTTGGATTTCAAGTGAATATAAAACCTAAAAACACACAATGAAATAAGCATTAGAAAGCTTATGACACCTACAGTACTCCCAGCTATCACAAGGCAGGGCACTAAGGCTGTTTCTCCTCATTTTCAAGGTGAGTTTTAGAACATAAAATATGAGATCCTACTGCTTGTGAGCTCTTCTCATAAGGCACAGGGCTGCTGTTCTGACTCCACAGAGCTTGTGGCAGCAACTCCTCCCGTAAGCAAACACACGTGCCAGGCAAGGGCGCAGCCCCGTCTGCCGCCGGAATAAGGCCACCCCTTGTAGTTATTCGTGCAGCTCAAAGAACTCATTTTAACACAACAAGCGAAACAAAAACGTGAAACTAAAATCCCTCCTGTCACAATAACAGAATTAGAGTTCAGAGACAGAATCCGTGGCCAGGGAGGTGCCCTCATGTTACCCACACCTGCTTCACTCGTGGGAGCTCCCACCAGTTGTCTTCTGTATGGTATTCGAGACTCTGCTGTTTAGGTAATCTTCCCGTATTAATTGGGAGGGGCTCACAAAGGGTGCCACAGAGAGGCTCATCAAGGGCATCTAAACAGACTTAAAACCAAACCATGCAGGGATTCCCCCTGAAAAGACAGCACATATCCCCCTTTCTTATTGAGACAAAAAAATAAGAACAAAATCCCCACTCAGAACACAGTGGGCGCCCCCAGCTGCTTCCGAGGTCTGTGTGCCGGAGTCCCACGTTTTGACCCTGGAACCCGTGCCCCCCACGGAACAGTAGCAGCGCTCCTGACGACCCCTCGCTAGAAATGAACACTGCCATTGTGAGGCCGAGGCCCTGCCCTGCCCCCTCTCTTCTTGCCACCGTGGGCTCTCCACCTGCGAGGGAAGCACGCTGGTCAGCGCTCCGAGCCCGCCCAGAACCGGGAAGAAGCTTAAAGCACACAAGCCGAATTCTAAAAGGCCGGGATCACCGTGCCGGCGTCCTCTCTCTTCTCGCGGAGATCCGCGTCCCCGGAGGACAGAGGGACCAGGCGGTCCTGCCTCCCGGCTGCACAGCTTCACCCAGCCCCCCGTGGATAAACCACAAATGTCCCGAAGCCAACAAGCCACTTATTTTCCAACTTACCACCCAGAAAACGAGTTCACTGACCCAACAGCGGAACCGGCCCTCGGCTGACCTCTGGATCCCACTCCTTCAGCAGCGGCCCGAGGGCCCGGCGCCAGACCCCAGGCGCCGACCTCCGCCGGGGCGGAGACCCTCCTCCCCAGACCCCACGCGTCGTCGGCCTCCCCGGGCTCCGGCCCACCCCCACCCCTGGCCCAGCCCAGCACACCTGGGATCTCCCGCCCCGCAGCCCCCTGCCCCGGCGTCCCCGGTCCCTCACCGAGCAGCAGCAGGAGCAGAGACCGCCGCCGAGCGCCGCCGAGGGCCGCCATGGGCGCGAGGGCTGCCGAGGCCGGAGCGGGAGCCGAGCGGGTCGGGGGCGGTTGGACCGCGGGCGGGCGCCGGAGGCGGGCGGGCGGGCCGAGGGGTGGCGTGAGGGCGAGGGTCCCGCGGTCCAGAGGCCCTGCCGCTGCGGCGCCCGCGGCAAGCAAGAGACCCTTCGGCCGGCGGCGCCCGTCACGTGAGTCCGCGCCGCGCCCGCGTGTCACGTGACCCCGCGGATCTCGCGAGAGCACAAGGACACGACGTCTTCACCCCGGCCAGTGCCCGCTTCGCACGTGACCCGCGGTCACGTGACCACGGGCCCACGTGACCCTGGGTGCCGGGGGAGGGCCCGGCGGCCTGAAGCGGAAAGTGGGCGCAGCAGGCGCGCGGGGAGGAGGTGCCCCGGCGGCCGCCGAGAGGAGACGGCTGTGCCCCGAGGGGCGGCTCTCCGCCGAGGCCCGCGGCCCGGGAGCTGGGAGGGACCGTTTCCCGGCGTGCGGCCCTGGGCGCTCTAACGGGGGCTCCTGGGGCCGCCGCTTCGCCAGGGCGCCCGACGCGGCGCTGAGAGGGGCGGCGCTGGAACGCGCGGACGGAGCGCTGCCCTTTCCGTCTGCGGCGGAACCCGGACGCCTCGGGGGGCGGACTCCGGGGGGGGGGTCCCGGCCGTGCGGGGCACGTGGGGTCGGGGCGGGGGCAGCGCGGCCTCCACGCGCGGGAAGGGGAAGGGCCGTGTCCCCGCCCCGAGAGTCTTCCCGAGGTGCCGCCCGCGCTCCCGCCTCCCGAGCGCTCGGGGCGCCCGGAGGCCCCGGGTCCGCGCTGTCCGGAGCGCCGGCCGCCACCCTCGGCTCGCGCGAACCCCGAGCTTCCCGGCCGCTCCGCTTCTCGTTGGGCCTGCTGCCTCCCTGAGCCCTTGACCGGGACCTGCTCTGGAGGCGGTCCTGGAGCCGCCTCGGCGCGGCTTTGTTGACCAGTGTCCTCCTACCGGGCAGTCTCGATTCTTGGGGCTTTCCCCCTCAGCTGTACATTTGCTTTTAGTAAATTTTATCTTCTTGTCATTTGTGTCCAGCTTCTCTCCCCTCCCGCTTCTGACATACAATCGGACTTCCTGTTGGGTCTGCGGTTGAGGACAGTGTCCCCCCGCCAGCCCCCAGGTTCCGTTCTAAACCAGTTTCCCTTTATTAATGTTCGAGGGCAGGAGTTAGCAGTTCTTGAACTAGGTATGTTTACTGGTGTTGACGAGTAAGTAGATACTTTGCAGATAATAGTAATTTGCACGTGTTACAAATGAGTGAGAATGGGCCCTGGGATGCTGGGACTGGCATGTGTTTAAAGACTCAGAAGATGGACAGTCCTGGAAATAAACAGAATAAACTTACAAGTTACAATGTTGTTTAGTACATAGTGGCAGTTTATACCCCCACCAGCGACTGTTAAAGAGCATGACATTTTCTTTTGCCTCTTCGTTCATCATACACGCTGGATCATTTGATCATATTTCTGTTTCACGTGAGGTACCGGTCACTTTTCCTTTGCCCAAGAACCAGCTGGCAGACACCCGCAGAAGGGCCCGCGAGGAGGCCGGGCGCTCCGCAGTGCCGCTCACAGCCACAGCAGGGCTGGCCACGCTCCTGTCGTCTACTACCGGGAGACAAGATTTTTCACTTCTCCTTCCCAGGTCTCTTGCCTATTTACCTCATAATTATTTATTTTGGTTTATTAATGGTACAAAAGGCAAGTAAATCGTGGCTGGAAATAAAACTCTAAGTTACAGGTTAAGTCAATGAGGAACACGTCAGGAAAACTGTCAACTTGGGAGAGAAGCGCACACTCACGGGTGGGGAGAGAAGCGGGAGTTCTGTCACACAGCACTTGGGAAGACTAGCCCTCTCCTTTAGGACACTTAGACTGCCTGTAGTTTTTTGCTGTTTAAAATAATGCCACTGAGAACACCTTCTCGGCACGTCTTGTGCACATCTCTGAGAACTTCCTTTCGGTAGGTTCCTTGAAATACTCCAACCACGGTCGTCTTCCTTTTGGACTGTTGTGAAAAAGGAACCGTCTCGTAAAAAAAGAACCAAAACACTTACTTTCTTGGAAAGCAGAGTAACTCACACAGTCCAAGTCATTTGCAGCAGGAGGAACTGCGTAGCTTCAATTAAGCTCTCATTTCCAGTGACCCGCTCACCTGGTCGCGGTCTGTGGGCCCTGGGGTTGGGGCGGCGTTAGCTAGGGCCTATGCTTGTTTGAGAAATGAAATGTGGTTAACCAGAGCCCTTTCCTAATAGTGGGAGACATAATGGGAACTGAGGTCAACACAGATATTTCAACATTTGTGACCCACGATGGCGCTCAGAGGGGATGGGCGGGTCCCCACTCCAGGACCGGGAGCTCACCTGTGCACCTGCAAGGGGACGTTTGCTTTGTTACCAATAACGCTGTGACGAACAATCACACCCACTTCATGCGGTGGATAAGGCTTTCATTTCTCACAGGTAAGTACCTCGGGGCGGAGAAGCTGGGTCATTAAGGAGCACATATTTAAGAAGAAATTGTCGGACGCTGATGCTTTTCCATCCATACAAACATCCTTGTCAACACCCGGTATCACAAGTCTTTCCGATGGCCACGTAGTTCTCTTGTCGCGACTAGTTTGCGTTTTTGGAGGACTAGCGACATGAAAAGATCCTTTCATATGGTTATCACCATTCACGTATCTTTTTTGGTTAAAAGTCTGTTCAAATTTTTTCCTAATTTTTAAAAATGGCTTCTTGCTTTTTGTGAATTCTAAGTGTTTTTAAAAATAAATTCTGAATGTGCTACTTCCCGGTACTGAAAATACCTTCGCCCATGATGGGGCTTGCTATTTTATTTCTCAGTAGTATCTTTCAAAAACAAAAATTTAAATTTAATTAAAATCCAACTTACCAATATTAGTTTCATGATTCATGCTTTTTGTGTCCTAAGAAATCTCTGCATTTCCCAACGTTACAATGATTTCTTCTTATGTCTTCTAGGAGTTTTATGGTTTTAGCTTCTACGGTTGGGTCTATGATCAAATTAAATTTTGTGGATGGTGTGAGATAAAAATCAGTGTTCACCCTCTCCACAGACAGACAGACAGAAAGATCTTTGGTACAAAGACTTAGCCTCAGTTCCCTTGGCATCTTTGCTGAAGGTGGCACAACGCACGCGGGTGGGCTCTAACTGCTAATATCTGGTGAAGGGCTATTCGTCTGTCATTTTCTTGTAATGTGTCTGTCTGGTTTTTGTGTCAGGGTGATGCCGGACTCACGAAGTCACTACGGGGCGCCCTCTCCTGTGTTTCTGACAGGCTGTGAAGCTGGCGTGGCTTCTTTCCTGATCTTACTGGAATCACCAGGATGCCCTCCAGTTCTCTTTCTGCTTTTCTTTTCTTTTCTTGGAAAGATTTTGAATGTCAGACTGAACTATTTTGTTTCTTCCTGTGTCCGTCTGGACAGCCTGTGAATCTCACGGAATTTGGCCATACCAGCTAAGCTGTAGCTTCTCCCGGCGGAAACTACTCCCAGCCTTCTCCGCAGGACCTGCGACCCTGTCCTCTCAGTGCTGGTATCCACAATTTTTGTTTCCTTTCCTTCAACTAGCCTGGCTATAGGCTCATCAGTTTTGTGGGTCTTCTCTGTCTGCTCGTTTTCTAGTTCTTTAATTTCTACTTTTATTATTTCCTCCCATTTGCTTTGGTCTTGAGTTGTTCTTCTGTTTCTAGTTCTTGAAGGTGGTACTTATTAGTCAGTGGAGCATGCGACTCTTCATCTGAGGTTTGTGAGTTTGAGCCCCAAGCTGGGGGTAGAGATTGCTTAAAAATAAAATCTTCAGGGTGCCTGGGTGGCTCAGCGGGTTAAGCCTCTGCCTTCGGCTCAGGTCATGATCTCAGGGTCCTGGGATCGAGCCCCGCATCGGGCTCTCTGCTCAGTGGGGAGCCTGCTTCCCTCTCTCTCTGCCTGCCTCTTTAACTACTTGTGATTTCTCTCTCTGTCAAATAAATAAATAAAATCTTAAAAAAAATAAAAAAATAAAAAAAATAAAATCTTCAAAAAAAAAAAAGAAAAGAAAGTATATTGCTTAATTTTCAAACATTTAGTTATTTACAGTTATCTTTGTTAGATTTCTAATTTAGTTTTGTGGTCAGACGACAATGAGAGTTGTTCAGTGTCCCACCGCAGGCCTCCCTTGTCCTGGCTTCGGTCTGCCGAGTGCTGAGAGGAGAGTGCCGACGCCCCCGCCAACAAGCGCGCTGGGCCTCCCGCCGCTCTTCTGCTCCCTCAGGTTTGCTCCCTGTGCTTGGAAGCTGTTACTAGAGGCCTGCAGGGTCAGGGTTCGAGGTGACGAGTATGTTCTTTCTCCTCCTGAAGTCGGTTCTTCGTCCCGGGAGGAGTACTTGTTCTCAGGGCTGCTTGCTATGAGTGAGGCCACTCCAGCTTTCCCGATCATCTTTGCGGTAGATTTATTTCACCCCATGTGTGTTTTTCTGTTTACCATGCCTGTCTGGTTGATGATAGAGACACGTTGGTCTTAATTCTCGCCTGGGAATCTTTGTCTCTCAGGGTGTTTGGGTCACTTTATTTCTGCTCTTTCTGCCCTTTCCGCACTTCCTTGCCCTCCTGTGGGCACGTTTCATCTGTGATGCGCATTGACCCCACTCACCCTTTTGTGGCGGGCGGTGCGTAGCAGGAGTCCCTTCCTACTCGGTAACGCAGAGCCACCCCAGGAGCCAAGGAGCGCTATCTCCTTCAAGAAGACAAGCAAACCAGGCTTCGAGAATCTAAGTAACTGTCGCAGGGGCACCCGGATGGTGATAGAGCAGGCTCGGACCCCTGGGCCATCTGACTTCAAAGTTGCAGCCTGAAACCATCTCTCTCCCTTGACTCTGGCGCCTTGAAAACGTTCCATCACCGACTTGCAGACTGAGAACACCATGCACGCGGGAAAACGCGAAGTCTCAGCCTGGGATGCAGCGGCCCTTGCTTTGTACATCACTGGTAACAGGAACCCTTACAAATCTCCAGTCTCCAGCCTGCTGCTTTGCGTTTATCTGCGCCTATGTCTACGTAATGACCTGTCTCCACAGAAACACGCGTGTGTGTGACCACACGTGTCACCCCGCGCACACGCACACGCCCCTCTCCCCCGGGGCCTCTCCCCCCCAGTCTGTACCTCGCCCCTGCCTCCACCTGCTCCTGGCTATGCCACCGGCAGGGGCCCCGGTTACCCCAAACACTAGGCGTTTCCCAGCTCCTGGTGCAGGGACCCTTTCTTCCCTCACACTCGTCCCTCGGCTCCTGGCACCCACACCTGTGTTTACTCCTCGGCTCTATCCTTACGCACGCACACCTTTACCGAAGGTGTACAGACGCCAGACGCTGCACGTGCGGGGCTAATGTGCCCGAAAAACTCTCCCCGAGACGGACACATAGAGCCCCCAGTGACAGTATCGCCAGCGCCGGAGCTGGGAGCCCAGGGAAGCAGCTGTGCGGGGGTCCGGAGGCCAGCCGCATGACCCCGATGTGCCCCGAAGTCAGATAAAGGGGGAGACGGCCCGGTGAGTGCAGACGGCCCCGGGGACCGAGCTCCCGACCACGCAGCCCTTTACCAATCCTGAGAACCCAACCACCTGGAAACCGGGCCTGGGAGGCGAAGGACTAGATGCTGTGGCCATAAGAGTCAGCTTGGGCACTCCGCAAGCCAGACACACCGCCTGACGCAGAAGCACACGCGGAGCAGCGCGCCGTGGGCAGGGGTGAGAGGCCGCGGGGCTCGTGGCCTGTCTGCTTAGCCAGCTTCCCCGAGACGTGGGGCGGGAAGGGGTGGGGAGGGAGAGCACTTCCCAGAACGCAGCCGCCAGTCCTGGCGGGGCGGCCTCCAAAATCTTGGAGGAGATTTTCAGAATTTTGGGGAAGAAACGCCCAACAGCAGGTCGGCTGTAAAATGGCGGCAGACTTTGGAGCTGGACACTTACAAAGCCTTCGAGGTTCTGAGGAAACGACTGGGGCCTAGAGTTTTCTGGGTAGGTCACCGAGCAGAGGACAGGCGGGTCAGAACGAACCTCCCCTGGGTGCACGCTGCCAGGGTGTCGGGCCGGCGGGCAGGGGCGCAAGGGGCCCCGCCAGGGAGGGGTGGGCGCCGGGACCTGGCCGAGCCAGCGCGTTTCTCTCGTCCGCGGAGCACAGAGCTGCAGTCCGGTGGCCGGTGGCCAGGGATCCGGAGCGCGGGGGGAGGCGGGCGCCAAGTCCGGCTTCCAGACACAACACGCCAGGTCTGACCATTAACACAGATACACAAACGTACAAGTCCGCAGGCCAGAGCGCTCGGAAACTGGGAGAAACTGCAAATTCGGGGATCAAGGAAACGGAGGATCGCACGAGGACAGGAAGGAAGGGACGCGGCCGCCGAGCTGGGGCCCGTGCCAGGGGCCGGTGGGGCGCCGCTCGGTTTTTCTTAGTTTGTCATTAATTTTACTTTGGTTGTTTGGACAGAAACCCAGACAGTACGAAGGGTCCACGGCACGGGGGTCCGCTCTGCCCCGTCCCTCGGCCCCCAGGCCGCGGCCCGCACTCCCTCCCTCGCGCATGGCCACGTGCTGCTGGACACCTGAGAATCCTGTGATGCGACGGCACCGGGGGCGGCTCCCCGGGAGCGGGCGTTAGCGCGTGGCCAGTAACTGCCTGGAACCGGAAAGCATTGGGTCGAAGGTGCGGGCGTCTTGGAAGTTGAGAGATGCTTGTAGGTTCACGGAGAGACCGTCACCGCACATCAGCACCGTGGGCCCGCCTGGTCGGCCGCCCAGGCCTTCCCGCCACGGCCGCTGGCCTGGCGCCCACGGCCTTGCCAGGCCTTCTGCTTCCCTTTTCGTCCTCTTCTCCCCCGCAGGCAGCGCGGGGAGCGACCGGGGATGTTGGCCACAGGCCCGTCCCGGTGGCTCTGCCCCCACCTCCGTGGCCCCCCAGCTTGTCCCCAGGCCCGGCTTTCCTGCAGCCCAGCACTTCTGGGCTGTCTTATCACAGGGCCCCTCACCAGGGGCCTGGAGACGGGGTGGGGGCTTCCCTTCCACTCGCTGCCTCCTGCAGGCCAGCGTCCGCACTCCGCGCGCCCCAGCTTCTCTGAAGCACACGCCTTCTGTCTCGGCCCGTCATCCCAGCTCCAGACACGAAGGCGGCCAGCCTTCGAGGAGCCGGCTCACCCCCACCCGCTGGGGCAGACCTGGCCTGTCCCCACTCCTGGTCCCCGGGCGGCACCCCTCCTGGCCCAGGACGCCTCTCTACACGACGGTGCCCAAACCTCTGCCGAGCTCTGAAAGGGTCTCAAAATGACCGCTGCAGTCCCCCCGGGGTCTCCAGGGGAAGGAGCCAGGGCGGGCGGGCACGCCCCCTCTGCACGCTCGCCCCGGCCGCTCTGCACACTCAGGAGTCGTAGCCGGCACGTCCCAGGCGCACTGGCCCCATGTACACTTTCAGAAGGCCACTTGTCACTTGGGAAATGAACGTATAACTTAATTCATGGTTAGACTTTTTTCCAATGAGAATTAAAAAAAAAAAATCTCGTTTTCTTATATTTATGGCTTTGGTGTTTTTTTTTTTTAAACACTTAAACCTTTGACCACTGGAACTTATTTCGGTGTCGAGGAGGGTCATCCAACTTGGGTGGTTTTCTCGAGGCGGTGGTTCAGCTCCTGCCTGACGACGCGCCCCTCACGCTGCACCCGCTCCTGTGTCCAGGTTATTTAGGGACCATTTGGCTGCGGGAGGCCACTGCGTGCCGGGAGCCTGTCGCCTCCTGACCCACGGTGACGATAACCTGTGGCTGTGTCTGCCCACCTGCTTTGCTCTGTGACCTCAGGGTCCCCTGGTCTGTGCTCTGCGGCGAGGGCCGCACAGATGCACGGAACCCCAGCCACTCCGCTTCCCCGCGGGCTTGCTCTCTGCTCCGGGTCATTTAAACACACTTTTCATGTGGCTGTTTCCTTATTTGCAACTAGAAATTTTGTCATAGTTTTGTGGCTACTGAAAACATGCCTTTCCATTTTGGCTTTTCTGCTAGTTTTGTGTTCTGTTAAAAACTTCTGGTTTTTTTGGTCACAGCTTTTTCTCTGCCACTCTTAGGTTTTCCGGGCTCATCGCCTCTCTAGTTTTGCGGCTCCTGCCCCCACTTACTTCCCCTACGCCCCCATTCGGCCGCGCTGGCCTTTCGCTAGCAAGGCCCTCCCCGACTCCGACTCCCGAGCGGTGGCCCCGTCTCCCCGCGTCTGCGCTTCCCTGCCCGCTGTCCTGCACTTGGAGGTCAAGTCGACGAAGAGTTAGGAGGAGTGTGTAGTCTGCATACCACAAGTTTTATTAATGTAATTTTAAGGCCAATTAAACTAATTTTATTCAGAGTTAAGTCTACGTTAAATTACAAGATGAGCACTCTCTAGAGACGATGAACGTGGAAATCTATTTGGTCTTTCACGGACCGTGTATTATAACAGACAAATGAAAATTTACAAACATAGAAATAATGATACTCCAAGAGTGAGGGTTTTCACATGGAAACCCATAAGATGTCCTATTTTAGACACGCATGTTTCAAAAAGGGAGAAATTTTTAATAATTTAGCACAAAATTAAATTATATAAACTTGGTATATCCCAGAAAATATTGCTTTAAACACTTATACCATGATCAAAATTCCTTTGGTAGCTTTTAATCAAAATGAAACATGCTATTATGTAAAATATAAAGTACTTTTAAATGTTACCAGAAAAGTTATCTTTGTTACAGTTCTGGTACTGACGTCACCGCCCGCTGCTCGGCCTCACCTACGCGCACAACACGAAACCAGGTGCCAACAAAAGCCTTTTAATCTTTTGACAAAATAACCTCTGCTTCACAATAGCAAGACCTGAAAAGTCTCCTAGAAACCTTTTTACAGTGGTCCCAGCACAGAGAGCAACGGCCGTCCCCGCGCGGGACCGTAAACCAAACCAAACTTTATTCGAGCAGTTAAATCGAACAGCAGTTACCCCGCTGCAAAAACAGGGGCCGCCAGACGCCATCTCAGAAGAGTCGACACAGACACCCCCCCCCAAGCCCCAAACAGAAAACGCACAAACAACTCAGTGGAAGTAGAACAAAGCCGTGCGTGGGTGCCCGCAGCGGGCACGCCCGACCCGGTGTCGTCCCGGCACACGCGGCAGGGCTCACCGAGAAACCTCGCTCGAAGTCAGTCATCGGAGCTGAAAACGCATGGAAAGTAAAGGAAACGGACAGACGCCAGGATCAGGCTGCCTAACCGACGAGCCGGGGTGTGACGCCGACGGCTCCTTCCCGATGCTCGCCCGCGAAGGCTGTCTCCGACCGAGGCGCCCTGGCGACCGTGAGCGCCCGCCCTCAGGAGTCCGCCGTGCCCCCCGCAGCCCGCGCGCAGCCCGGGTCTCCGCCGCTCTGCGTTCGTGATCACACGCGCGCCACCCAAACTTCGGCTTCGGCCGCAAGAGCAACATCCGACGAAGGAGACTCTTTAACCACCGTCTTCTCGTCCGTTCTCGACGCCCGTCTGCGACCGAGCAACAGGAGCGATTCGAACACCAAAGAGGAAGAGGAAGAACTGGAGGGAAAGACTCATGTGTCATTTGCAAACCCTTAAGCTTTGTGAAGGGTGATCCAAGAATCATCTCTTTTCCTTCTAATCCCAAAGTCTCCGCGCTGGCTCCATGTCGAAGTCCCGGAAACAGCGCGGAAGTGCCTCACTGCTCTGAAGGTACATTCCAGTGTCTTGCTGGGAGAAAACAGCGGCCGACGCGTCAGGCCACGTAGTGGTACTGATTCGGATTGTCCTTGTCTCTCTCCATATAGTCTCTGTCTATAAGAGATTCAATTCTCTTTTTCAAATCTCCAGGCTGAAAAAGAAAAACAAAACCCCTCCATTATAGTAGCACTAAATTTACAAACATAGGGGAACAGAACCTATGCAAGAAGTACATGGTTACAATTATGTATGTGACTACGGGAAACGTACGTACCCCAGGTCCGCTATTTATAATTCTAAGCTAATTATAAAAGGAACCCACTGGAAGTCCCTGCACCTCAAAGACAATGCTAACATTCTCCCTTGATGGCAGTGCTCCCCCGTGAGCCGACGGTCAGAGCCGGCCGCAAGGGGCCAAGGGTGACCGCACTCTCGGCCGGCACTCACGCACTCACACACCAGCGCGGCACCCCGACTCCGGGGTCACACGGTCCGTCTGACGGGAAATCTCAGGGCATCTTCATCCTTTGTGAGGACGTGTCTCCCAAAGTCCCCTGTTGTGTTAGTGCATCCTGGCGAGCCACGCTCTGGGGGGTTGGGGGACCCCGGACTGCCAGTGCTCCCGCGCGGAGAGCCGACGCCGGGCAGCGTGACGGGGCTGCCCGGGAAGGGGGCCCCCGGCTCCGCTGCGGCAGGAAGCACACTTGTGCCGCGGGTGAGCCAGCTTCTCTCCGTACGAGGGCACACGCGCTCTGTCCCAGGCCTGACCTCCTGCTCAGCGAGAGGCCACACGTTCCTGAGACGCGGGGTCGGGGCTGGAGTGCCGCCACGGCCGCCGCACGCCTCACCCACCGTTTAGTCCTTTACCTGCTGGGTCTGTCATCGGCAAAGGGGAAACGAAGCCCCGCGCCGCCAGAGGCAGGAGGGGACCCGCGGCAGGGTCTCGTGCCCGCGCAGGGGAGACCGCTCCGGCCGCGTCGCGTCTGCTCGCTGAGCCACCTCAACTGGAGAGGATGCGGTGTCGGGGGCTCGCACTCCAGGGGACACGGGGCCGGGCTCAGGAGAATCCCACACTTGCCAGGTGGAGGCCCGCGTGTTCGAGAGCTTTCCCTAATGCTCCCCGCCCTGCTCCTGCTCCATGCCGTGCACACCCAGGGCAGCTCTCAGGCCTACGCGCGTGCACGGACTCTGGGTCCAGGTTGACGTTCGGACGCACAGAAACAAGGAGCTATTGTCAGAACAGAAGACGCTCCGGAGCTTGACGGTGCCGAGTAACCGACCGCCTCAGAGTCCCCGAGAGTAACCTGAGCAGCCACACTCCTCAGAAACCCGGTCCGGAGCTCTGCCTCCCCCCTCCCTCCCAAGAAGCCGCAAGCACAACACCCCTGCAAGGGGAGCGTTAGGGACCTCTCACTCCTACGACGGGGACGAACAGCATTTGGGATAAAGACCCTCCTGTCCTCGCTTGTCGGCTGTCCGACACGTGGCGGGCACGCAAAGGGAGACCCGTGCAGGAAACGATCGCCGCGACGCGGGACCAACGAGTCTACGGGGTTAAGGACTGAACACGCTTTTCCGACGTTCGGCGTGGCACTCCGCGCTTAATGAACATAATGTACATTTACCTTTACTGGGAATTTCAGCTGATTATACAACTCAGAAACGAGAAGATTATGCCCGAGGGTCTTCCTCATCTTCATGATCCTGACGATGGCGGCGTCGATCTGGTACTGCCGGTCCTGGAACACGCGCTCCGTGGTGCTCACCTGCTCCTCCGCCTGCGCGCCCGACGGGGACGTTTACAGACACAGCTCGGTGTTAGTTCGGGGGCGGGGGGGTTCATGAGAAACTTCAAAAGCAAAGAAAGGCCCACCCTTGGGTAAATCCTGTTCTGTTAGGCATTTTTATACCTTCAGGCAAAACCTAGCTTCCCAAGGACAACACGATTCATACCAAACCTTGAAAAATGAAGTTACATTTCCCTCACAAAAAAAGCTACAAGACACTACATAAACCCTATACGATCCCGGATTAGACCCAGCAGCACAGTAAAAACAAAATAAAACAGAGCACAACGGCTATCAGATTTTATTCCAGAAACCTAAGCTTTGCTCATCGTCCCGAAACCTCCTGACGCGACTGACGTCACAGCAGTTTCACGGTGAGACCGTACGAGCATCCTGACAGATGCTGTGAAGGCCTAATAACACTGAACATCTACTCTTCATCTAAAACAAACTTTAACATATAAGGAGCAACTTAAAAAAGACCTGAAGAGGATAAAAAGCTGTTATCAGGATCCAACAGCAAATACTGGGAGCCCCTTCCTGTAAGTTACAGAGCAACCTAAGGGAGGTCTGCAGGTCCCGGCGGGGGGAGGGGCAGGACTGTGCACGTCTGTGATGTAAGCATGTTTCAGAGACAGAAGGCCCGCTTTCCAAAGGGATCCCAAAGGGTTAATGTTCCCTGTACTTAAGAAAGAAGCAGGAAGTGAAGAAAAAGCCCGGTAGCACTATTATTTCCTAAACTTGCTGTTCGAGGGGGTGGGGGCGGGGCGTCTGGGTGGCTCAGCTGGTTAAACGTCTGACTCTTGAGCCTGATCCACACCGGGTGTGGAGCCTACTTAGGAAAAAGTTGTGTCAGAGGTTCTAGCTATGCACTAAGAGAACCAAAGAGGGTTACTGAAACGGAGCAGACACACGATAATTCTTTATAGATGAGCTACAAATCCAAAAATCCAAGAAGATCAACTAAAAAACCATGGAAGATCGTGAGAATTTTGTAAAGTGGCTGGATACAAGTTAAATGCACACACACGGCAGTAGCTATACATGCAACAGGGAAGGCCCCCTTCACCGGGAGCCCGCATCGTACTGGCCCTTCCTGCCTGAGGTCTTCAGTGCCTTCCCCGAATCCTTGCGGGGCGTGACAGGCCTCACCCAGCTCCGCTCTGCCTTTGGCGGGAAAGCCTTCCCTGACCCACGGGATTAGACCGGCTTCCTGTAGTCCCCAGCATAACTCTGACCCCAGTCTAACGAGCTCGTCAGCGCGCAATCATCTGGTACCCGTCTGCTCAAAGTTCCCTGAAACAGAGACTTGGTAAGACTATGTTACTGTGAATGGAGGCCTTCTCCATGCTTCAACAGAGGACCTGGCCCAGAGAAGGTGCTTGATAAGTACCTGCTGAGCCATCTAATACGGAATATGCAAGGCTTTTAGTAGAAAACTCCCACGAGAAGGCTTATATTCATACATATACAAACACGGATACGAATGAGGTTTAGTAAAAATGAAAACTGATGCAAATTGATGTAATGCACTCTGATTAAAAAATGTCCATGTTCTTATTTGGAGGGAAAAACAAAATAAAATTATTCTTGAGCTCACTGGGAGAGTAAGTTCATAGGAACAGGTATATTAAAAGAATTTGGGTGCTGGGTAGGAAACAGATCAATCAACTTTGTGGAACAGAACTGAGAATAGGACAAAGCTGCACGAGTGCAAATAAAAGTGGCAGTAGGGGTTACCTCTAGGGGACAGAGGGGACAGCCCTACTTTGAAATCCTAACTCCAAAACTGACCCATAATATGTAAATTTAATAAATGAAGGGGACAATTCCAATAAGTTGTCAGAGAATGGTATTTTCAATTCACAGTTTTAGAATAGGAAAAGTAGTTAAGTTGCTTTTCGATATTAAAGTAATTTCTACATTGCTCAAAGGAAAAAAATGTAAAAACTAGCAGAAAAATACAAGTAATTATTTTTTAAATGTTGGGGTAAAGGAAGATTTCCTAAGCATGACCCCACAAGTCATGAAACCATAAAAAAAAAAAGATTATACTTAACAACTTAAAAACTTCGATTTAGGGAAAAAAAAAATCTTAGAACACAAAATTACCTGTCACAAATGATAAAGGGTCAGTCTCTTTGGTATATAAAGGACATTTACTAATGAGAGAAAGAATATGCCAACAAATGTGCCAACAACTTGAACAAGCAATTAACTGGACAAAAATACAAATGGCTCACCGGAGAAGGGCCACACCAACATTTCTAACGTGCCGACAGGCGCTTGGCCAAGAGGTCTAGTGAACACCCTTCATTTAATTCACACAACCTGTGGTGGTATTAGGTCTACTTTAAAAGATGAAGAACTGAGAATCAGAAAGACTACCTAATTTGCATAAGCTACTAAGTGGCATAGAGATGCTCAAAGAAATTCAAGCTAAAATGACAGGTACAATAGGGTGGGCAAAGTGCCGGTGGAGGGAGGGCTGGACACTGAAATCTGGCAAAAACCCTCTAGACTTCCATTCGGCAAAGGGTGGTCAAACCAACAGAAGTACATGTTCTTTGACCCTGCAACTCCACGGCAATGACTTCATTTATTTATTATTTTCTTAGACTTAAAAAACTTATTTATTTGACAGAAAGAGACACAGCGAGAGAGGGAACACAAGCATGGGGAGTGGGAGAGGGAGAAGCAGGCTCCCCGCCGAGCAGGGAGCCCGATGCGGGGCTCGATCCCAGGACCCCGGGATCATGACCTGAGCCGAAGGCAGACGCTTAACGACTGAGCAACCAGGTGCCCCCCAGGGCAACGATTTTATACTAAAGAAACAATCTAACAGGTGCACGGGAATCTCTGTGCCAGGACGTCTCACGTAACATGATTCCCAGTGGAGATGGAAGGAGTGTAAACGCCTCCCAACACGGGCTCTGACAGGCTCCCCCGGATTCTCACAACCAACTACTCTGCTCCATGAAAACCAAGTCCTGACGTGGAAAGAGGCCCAGAATAAAGAGTGAGACTAGGTTACAAAATAGTACATGCGAATGGCATACACAGAGTAATTCTATTAAAAAGAAAATTATCTACTTACATCATAGGACAAAGCTGCACGAGTGCAAATAAAAGTGGCAGTAGGGGTTACCTCTAGGGGACAGAGGGGACAGCCCTACTTTGAAATCCTAACTCCAAAATTGTATACCTTTTAATCACTCTATCAGAAATTCCTCATATTAAAAAAGATCAATCAAAGGATATACGCATTTAAATCTTTAACAAGTATGTCAAATTACCCACTAAAAGCATCTTTTAAAAGATAAAAACATAAAGAGAATGCCTGTTTTCTCACATACTTGCCAACTCTGGATACTATCAAACTTTTAAACATTTCCTAAATTGACAGATGGAAAGTGGAATAAGATTTTATTTTGAATTAAAGAGTTACTGATGAGAATGAGTATCTTTTATATAGTTTACTGGTCTCTTGCATTGCACTTTTTAAAAAAGATTATATTTATTTATTTGACAGAAAGAGAGAGAGAGAGAGAGATCACAAGCAGGCAGAGAGGCAGGCAGAGGGCAGAGGGGGAAGCAGGCTCCCTGCTGAGCAGAGAGCCCGATGCGGGGCTCGATCCCAGGACCCTGAGACCATGACCTGAGCCGAAGGCAGAGGCTCTAACCCACGGAGCCCCCCAGGCGCCCCGGTCTCTTGCATTTCTTCTTGTGTAATCTGAACTTACTTCCAGCCGGGCTACGCCTGAACTGCAGCAGGTAAGCGAAGCACCCAGTGTGTACTGCTGGGCGAAACAGGGAAAGCCCCCGAGGTCAACTGAAGCTGCCCTGCACCGTGAGCGGCCCTCGTGCCTCACAAGGCCACCCCCTCGCACACCCGCCGGGGGCCAGCCGGAGTGGCTGGGTCCAGGACTGCCACTGCCCTCCGGGCCTGCGTGCTCGGCGACAGCCCAGGGGTGTGAGGGCTTCGGCATCAGAAGGGCCTGAGCAGAATGTGCTCTGGGTCGAGACAGCCGGCGTCTCGTCAAAGCTCCGGACGCTCCGCCTGCTCACATCGCGGCCACCACGCCGGCGGGCCTGCGACAGACACGGTCCTCAGCACCTCACCCCAGACCCTGGCTGAGGCCGAGGCTGAAATGCGCTGGGCACAAAGAAGAAGGCAAGCGACGGGGTTTTGGACACAAGCTCTCGACGCTAGCAGAATCCGGCCCGGGAAGATCTCACTCCACTTTCGTGAGGGGGGACGATAACTTACACGCTTTTCTGCCTCACGTTCATTCATACCGTGAACGCAAAGTTAACCAGCGCTAGCTACGTCAGGGTGCTCAGAAAGCACTGGAAGCACCAAGGGCCCCTCACGCGGAAGTTCACACGTACGGTTTCCTTCATCTGGATCTGGTTGATCTTTATCCGGAACAACTTGTGCTTGAACTCCCCGTTGAACGTGAACGTGTCCCCATCTTCCACCTCCTTGCCTTTGGGACTTTTAACCAGAACTCGTGCTTTGCCACAGGCCAGGGACTGTAACGTCCTTCGCAGCTCGCTGTCCTCTGCACGGGGAGAAAACCAGGCAGCGGCCGCCATCAGAGTGAATGAGACTCAGCACAAGAACGAAAGGAGCCACACTCTCAGGGTGGCCAGCAGAGACTGAGTCTGCATCTTCTCAAACAAATAACAGGTTTTAGCAACAAGGGCCCGTAGAAACCACCATCCACCCAGAAGGCAGGACCCTTACCTATTCCCGTGGCCATTTTTATTTCTTCGAAGCTGAACCCGTCCCCTTCGTTGAACATGAGAAGCACCAGGGTCTGGAAGAGGGACACTTGGAACTCCTTCTTTCCCTGAAAGAAAATGAGAAAACGGGTATGGCGACTGGGGAGCCGTCTACACAATCTTTGGAAAAGCTTAAAAGGTTAAAAGTTTCTTTTTTCTCTCAAACTATATGGGGTGTGGGGGTAGGAAATTACGAACCAGCCACCAAACAAAAAGAAGGAATGGACGACCCAAGAATAAAGTGAAACTGGGCCTGGACCTCACAGCATCTCCCGCTTCTACTCCCCGAGTCCCCATGGCCAAGGCCTGCACACGCACGCACACACGCAGCGAGCACGCACGCGGCGAGCACGTGCGGAGGACAGCCGTGGGGATTTGGGGGAGGGTCGCCTATGCAGAGGCAGGTAAGGGCACGTTTAGTTTACACAGTCCTGTATAGATGCTGCCTCGTTTACAGGATACAATGCATTAGTACGTTGTAACAGCAGCAAAATAGAAATTTTGTTAATTTTTTTGCTCAGTGTATACAACCAAATTTTATTTACAAAACGGGAGTTAAACGGTAACACGAAGGCCCTGTTTTATGGCCTGCTTCCGTTTTCAATACACAGTATGCGCTTTCGTCCCCTATCGCGCTCCCTTTACGACTAGCCCTGCTGCAAACAGGCTTATTCGTTGCTCCGTGAAAGCGTCTTGTTCAGGTGAGTGTCTAGAACTGGCACTGCCGCCACAGGCCTGTGACTTGAGGCCGGAGACGGGCTGCCAAACCGCCCCCCCGCAGCTCACACGCTCCCTTTCCCCTAGCGGGGGCCGTTCCTTAAAGCTTCGGCCTTGATCACTTCTGTAGTTGAAACGTGGTATTTTAGTGCATTGTAACCCGCACCCCTTTGACTAGTGGAGAAGCAGAACGTATCTGCGCCGAGTTCGATTTGTGTGGCTTTGCCGTCAGCAGCTACCTCTACACACCCTCTGCGCTTTTTAAAGGACGGAGTGCTTCGCGACTGTGCGCGTCATCTCCGCACGGAGGCCCTGCTGGTCTCTACCGTTCCAATTCCGGTCTCCGCTGCCCAAGGCAGCGCTCCTTTGCTCTTTTTCACTTCGGTAAATGTTTTTCTATTTGTATTGATTTCTGATTGACTGGAATATTAATCCTTCAACTGTTTCATTCTATCGACCCAGAAAAGCCAGTGCTGTTATACTGAATAATCTCTTCTTTCGTTTGCTACTGAAGTTCAACCACAATTTTAAAAATGCTAGTAACATGCGTATAAAAAATGAGTGATATAAAGAACTTACTTCCTTAAACTCTGCTTTTAAAACGGCATGTCCCAATGTAGTCTGCCACTGCAGTTTCCGACCGCTGTGCTTTCCGAGATAAAACGTCTTAAATACTTCCTGAAGTTTAACCATCTGCCAAGCACAGAAAACAACACATGTAATTACAGTGAACACGCTTCATCTAAAGACCACACGTTGCTCAATTTACGCTTTTTACAGTTTTCACAGCTGGACGGAAGACCAGTTCTGTATTTGGGCCTGGCTCTGGACTCGTCCACAGCCCGTGAAGCTGTGCGCCATCTGGCACACGGGGTCTCCTCCCGCCTGCGGCGCTGCCTGACGTGGTCCCCGATGGACACCCAGGCCGTGCTCGGCAGCGCCCACAGCGCCCACTGGGCTCCCCCGGCCAGCGGCAGAGACCGTCAGCACTCCAAGGCCAGCCGCAGTCAGAGACCCCGGCCTCCGGCCGAGCCAGGTCCCAGTACTCCGCCGCACTCCCTGCGGCCCCGGGGCCGTCACACACCGCGAGCCTGCTGGCAGAGGAGGCATGATGTGTCTGTTTCTCTTACTTTCTGGGAGAACTTCTCACACCTTCCAGACCTTCTCCCACTTCTTTATTGCTGTGATCTCGCTTCCAGGTTCCTGAGCCTCCCCCTCCTCGCCCAGGTGTCCACGCCGTCTGCACCCCAGCCTCTGCTCTTCCTAAAGGACAAGCTCTCCTACGTCCCTGACAGCATTTCCGTGTGCACTTTCTGGGGTGCCAGATGCCCCTCGCCCTCTCTCCGCTCGGCCCACCCCTCCGCACCCAGGACAGCCGAGTGCTGCTTCTGGCTTCACTAGTGAGATGACCCTGCCTAACGGCCCCGCACACGGCAGCCTCCCCTGCCCTCCGCGACACTCGTCACTTAGGTCTCTGGGTGTCTGTCTTGTGTCCGTTCCTTTGGAGCCCTTCTCGGCGGTCTCCCACCCGCCCCAGAATCGTGGTGCCCTCAGCTTCCGGTCCTGCAGCCGGCCGCTCGGCTCGCTCCCCCGTCGGTGACCTTGCTGCTTCCAAGTCCCCAGGAGCAAGCGTGAAGCCCTCCCGAGGCTAGCCAAGGTCCCCTCCTTCTGAGCGGCTGGCCTGGCCTCCTCCGCGTGACCCAGTGCGCCACGCCATCCTCCCGCAGGCTTCTGGTGGGACCCGCTGCCGTGCCCACTCATCTAAAGATTGATGACCTTCCTCACGGAAGTCTGCCCCAGCTGCTCTGGCCTCGGCTGGCACGAGGGAGCAAACCCCGCTCGGCCTGCCTGCTGCACCCTTCCTGCGCGCTCCCGCCAAGTCGCCATGCCCGCCGGCCTCGCACCCGCGTGGCAAACCTGTCCTCACGCTTCACGAGGATCACCCACGCCCGTTACCAGCTGTCAACGAAAATCCCAGACACGACTGTCATTTTGTTTCTAAGTCTTTCAGTATATACCTCAGGAAAGGCAGTGACTCTTTGAGAACATGTATCGAATACCCTATGCCCCCCCCCCCAACAAAAAAAGCCAATACTGTAACATACTTCTTAAGAACTTCTTCCCTGAGGTTAATTCCTGGCAGTAGTAACAGTAGCGAGAGGATAGCAGCTAACTCTGGGTGATTACCATGTGCCAGTTACAACCCCGGGCTCAAATGGATCGGAGACCTACCATGAGAGCTAAGACTATAAAACTCTCAGCAGAAAGCACAGGAGTACATTTTCACGACCTTGGGTTTGGCCATAGTTCATAGACATGACACCAAAAAGGAACGACAGAAAAAAAAGAGATCAGACTTTATCAAAATTCTAAAAATCTGTGCAAAGAACACTACTAAAAAAGGAAAAAGACACTTCACAGGATGGGAGACGACAGCCGCCGGTCACATACCTGATAAGGATCTAGCGTCTAGAATGTGTACAGAACTAACGATTCAGCAGCAGAAAGACACGGGACACAGTCACAAAATGGGCGAAGGACTCACACGGACGGTTCCTCAAAGAGCGACAGTGGCCAATAAGTACGTGAGAGGACGCTGAACAACATCATTACTCATGAGGGAAAAGCAGATAAACCAAAACGAGACACTGCCTCTCGCCCAGGAAGACGGCTAAGTAACGGATGTGGAGAGGACGTGGAGAAAGCGGGAGGCCCGCAGGCCTCCGATGGGGGAGGGGGGCCGCTGCTGCGCAGAACCAGCTGAATGGGACCGTCCCGCGACCCAGCACTTCCGCTCCCAGGCGCCGACCCCATGAACTGAAAGCAGGGACCCTGGTGTTTACACGCACGTCACAGCCGCGACACCCCAGAGGCCGGCGGGCAAAAGCAACTCAAGTATCCACGGACTGACGGACAGCATGCGCTCTGTGCGCAGCCGGGGTATCCCTCAGCCCTAAAGAGGAAGGAGGCTCGATACAGGCTGCAGCACAGACGGGTCTTAAACACAGGATGCCAAGAGGAAGAAGTCCGCCACAAAAGGCCTCGATGCATGGTTCCAGTTATGTTATTACCCAGGACAGAAAATCCAGAATGGAAGGTTAGCGGGTGCCGAGGTGGGGATGGGGGATGGGAGGGGGTGCTCGACGGCTGCAGGGTTCTGTCTGCAATGAACTACAAGAAGGTGCCCCCAACCGTACGGCTTAAAGCCGTAAACTGTACGCACACTTTGTCTATGACTGAGTTATTTCTATTCCTATGGCAGACATGTTTTTAAAAAAAGCACAGTATGATAAGCCTCAAACATCTTTTTTTTTAAGATTTTTATTTATTTATTTGACAGAGAGAGAGAGAGATCACAAGTAGGCAGAGAGGCAGGCAGAGAGAGAGGGGGAAGCAGGCTCCCCGCTGAGCAGAGAGCCCGATGTGGGGCTCGATCCCAGGACCCCGAGATCATGACCTGAGCTGAAGGCAGAGGCTTTAACCCACGGAGCCACCCAGGCGCCCCAAGACTCAAACATCTTTTTCTAGAAAACAGGTAAGTACTAAAAAAACCCACAAGAGCACGTAAGGTGCTCCGCAAGCCAGACGCGGGATGGCGTGAACATCGAGGCAAGTCACCCAGAGTCCGTGAGTTGGCGCAGATGAAGACAGAGAAAGCCACTGTGCGTCAAGGTGAAAGTGGCCTCAGGCAGGAACTGCCCAGCAGGAGAGTCTGATGGGGAGGATGAGGAGTATCTTCCTACAAATTACTTCAAAATTACAAAAGGAAAAATACTAACCACAGTCGAGAAACCAGCGAACCCCTTGACCCAATGACGACGTGGACCACCACCAACAGATGGGGCTCAACGGACAGCGGGGGCCTCCCGACGCAGCCGAGCAAACCCGGGCGCGATTCTGGCTGGACAAGCATGGCCTGACTCGCATCACACATGCCAAGCGGTGATAATTCACGAAAACAGGAGCCTCGAGAAAGCAAGAGCGCGGTGCAGTGCGACGGAGGAGGGAGGCCACGGCTCACTGCGGTGTGGGCCTGGTGGGGGGCGGACAACACCAGACCGGGCTCCCGTGGGAGGGTCAATACATTAGCGTCAGGGGTCGGCCTCAGCAACGTGCTTGGGGAAGTACCCGCCACGGTATTAAGAGGTAGGAGCCTGTCCCTCGCACGCGGCAGGAACCCGCCACCCACCCACGCAGAGGAACACTGGTGGCAAGGCTGGAGTCACAGGAAATAGCTTCTGGGGACACTTTGACCTATTCTCGCAAAGTCTGTCTAAGTCTCAACCACCTCAAAACGAGAAGCGAACAAATTCGGCAGCACCCCAAGAGGCACAGCCAGGTGGACCTGCCCGGCTGGCCCGGGGAGCGCGGTGAGGGGGGAGGGGGTTTCTGCAGGAGGCCCCACCTCGCAGAGTGACACGCAGAGGCCCTGGAGAACGTGGGACCTGGGGAGCCTGCAGGCCGCGGTGGCCCTCCCCACCGGGCGGGGACTCGGGCAGGGAGGTGGGGACCAGAGCCATGTGGGGAGCTGAGTCTGGGACGTGTGCGCTCAGGCCCAGGGACCCACGGGCTGGAGCGGGGGGCCTGTGTGGGCCGCGAAGGGAGCCGCAGGGCTCTGGGAACGGAGTGTCCGGGGCAGCGGCAGAGGAGACACGGAAGACAATGTGTAGAACGGTCAACAGTACTTCAGCAATAAGTTAAAAACAAGACCCAAAGAGTAAAACCACAGAGGCAACCAGTGGGGTCAGAAAAACAAAAACCCTGACAGACATGGTCTTGGAAATGGAACAAGCAGCCTCCAAAGGGACTGTTTCCAGCCTGGGCTCTCCGTTCCTGCGACTCCACGCCTTTCCGGGCCCTCTCGAGAAAGCGCCCGTCCCTGTTCTTTTTACTTCCCAGATCCAGACCAGAAGCAGCCCTCTTCCACATCACCTGGTGTTACGAGCAACGGGGCCGATTAAGCTCCCGAGCCCGGGACCCTGCCTCCTACGTGCAAACCCCCGGCAGGCCCGAAGTCGTGGCTAACCCACAAGCCCTGAGCAGTGGTGCCCACGAGGCCGCGGCGTCCACACTGGGACGCAAGGACAACCGGCAACTAGTGCCTCCTAGCGCCTGTGCCGCTGCCTTCTCCGCGGTCAGCCAGGGGACTCGGGGGAGGGAGGGGCGGCGTGGGCTCAGGGACACCGGCAGTCACCGAGCATCGCCACCTTCCAGAGACTACAAGGGCATTGGATCTTCGACGGTACGATTTAAAAAACCCTCTCATTAAATATTCTGTGTGGGCGGCAGGCGTGTAAGGAGTCCACGGTGCTTTGGCAGCGATGACACAGGACATACAAAGGACAAAGGCTCTTCCCGACACTTACTTCTGGCGTTAAATGCACTTCCATGGGCGTGTATGTTGGCCAGTATCCCATCGTGAGTATGTTCACTGTCAGGTCTATAGAGCCCGGGTCACTCTGGTTCTGCATATACTGAAAACAGGGAAAACGAGACAAAATAAGTATTGTCGAATGTCATTGAAAACTAGCTCATAAAAAAGTAAACGGTGTCATTTTCAAAAGACAGCTCAACACGTGTTTGTATTTAGTCCCAAGAACACATCCCACCAAAGGCATGTAACGTGCTCCAAAGTCACCCGGGATATTTTGCCTGCTTCCTTGGTCACGTCACCCACACAGGATACTATTACACTTGCTTAAGTCAAATTTTTGTTACACATTTTTAGTGATTATTTTTTTCATTTTGAATTTAAGTTACTCAAACGTGTGAGACGCGAGGTGTCATTCTGAAGGCCGCGGGCCTGACGTAACGTGAGGGGTCGCTCACACGCAGCTGTTGTACTTGAAGAAAAACACGGCTTGCCTGCTTGAACTGGACCATGATGTCCTTGGAGAGCTCCATGTCCTTGAACATGCCTTCCAGCTTGCTGGTGAAAGCGGCGCCACACTCTGGGACACAAGCAGAGGGCGTGAACGGCGCCACGGACAAGGTGCGGCACCGCGGACGGACAGGCTCCGGGGCCCACGCACTCACCATGCTTCAGCTTGGACAGCATCGATTTCTCGGCATCCACTGAGGCGCTTTTCCCAACCAGGAGTCTTTTTGCCAAATCTTTTTTATAAAACGCTTCAAAGACATCTTTCCCTGTTTATAACCAAACGAGAGCGACATGAGACACTGGACAGTTGGATAGCAAATACCCCCTCCGACTGCGGAAGGCTAAGCGTTGGTTCCGCGGCAAACCGCTCCAGCGCGGAAGCCTCCCCGGCGGCGGCCACAAAGAACACACGCGCGGCCACTGGCGGGCGGCCACCCCTCTACTTCCTGTGCTACCACGGAACTGGAAATGGCTCAGGCGCGTTTGCTCCAGAAAACACAGGGCCCGAGGACAGCTGTCTGGACGGGGTAACCTTTTCTCCGTGCTCAGTGTCAGTGGGAGTAGCGTAGAGGGCGTCTCACCGTGAATGAACCGGAATATTATCATGACCTTGTCGAGAATCCTCTCCAGCTCTTCGTCTGTTGCTTCTTTATTACCCGCTCTCAGTTTTGAATCAACGTGCTTTGCTGTGAGATCAAGAGTTTAAATTATTTGAAGAATAAGTATTTGTCATACGATACATTTTCTAATCAGAAAAAAAGAACGTCTTTAACTTCTATAAGCAAACAGCAGATGACAACACTCTGGAACCTTTCTAAAACGACAGTTATGTGACAAAAGGCAGAGAATCTGGTTTTCCAAGATAAATGTTTTCAAACCATCTGAGAATAAATACTTGAATCACTTGCCTGGGTTTCACAACACGCTACTGTTGCCGAAACTGGAATGGCCTGTCTTTGAGACGCGGCCCCCCTGAACCCAGGGGTGACAGCAAGCCACTCGGCCTTCCTGTTGCTGAGACGGCGCAGATCAGCCTTGGGGTTTGGCCAAGATTTAAATATCCGTCTTTGGAGAAACCACAACCCATAAAGCAGTAAAAAGGCCAAACTAAACTGCCTTGGGAATTTCTTTTGTTGCTGTTTTTGTTGTTGTTGTTGGTTTAAGATTTTACTTTCTTAAGTAATCTCTCTGTTCAAAGTGGGGCTCGAACCCACAACCCCGAGATGCAGAGTCGCGCGCTCCACTGTCTGAGCTGGCCAGGGGCCCCTCCTGCTGCTTTTATTAGTTTTTTCCTTCACAAGTTTTGATTATCAAATACCCTAAACATACACAAACGTCGAGAACTGTATGATGAACCCCACGTTCCCATCACATACCCTCAACAATAATCAATAAGCCCAAAGTTGAGTCACTGTATTTACTAGTTCTTTCTTTGCCCTTTGCCTAAAGACTTTTACTGACTAGTCCGGACTCGGAAACACGTTTTGGTGTTATGACAACATAAGTGGGTAGAGTGATCATTTAAAAATGGCTTCATCTTAAACCCTGTTATCGTTTGAGATCTCGTCCAATTTTATCTTATTTTAGTGGAGAGGATGCAAAGGTAGGGACGGGGCCGTAGCTTCACGCTTGATGCGCTCTAGACGGCAGTCAGGTCGCCCTCGCGCCCCAGAGACATCCGTGGAGAACAAACCCTCTTCGTCCGGTCTCTGGGCACAGACTACCTGCTGTAATCAAGACACAGCCGGGACTGACTTTTACCAAATAAAAAATGGCCCTGCGGCTGCTAATGTAGGAAATGCACACGACAATATAGTTTTGCCTCTTCCTTCTGTGACATGGTTTCATCTTTCCAAAATTACTACTATGTTCACCCTTACAGAAACACCATGTGCTTAATACAAACGTAATACACACGTTTTTAAAAATGTGTGTCCTAATAAGGTGTGACACAAATCCTTGCCCACTCTCCCCAAGAGGAGCTTAAACATTTTGGGAAAAAAACATTTTTTGAGTTCCTGAGTTCTGCCTTATGTCCCCGTATTAAACACCGTGCCGAGGTCTGTCTCCTACCGATCAGCTCGGCGGGCTTGTTGGGCCTCTTGTTGATAAACGTCTCAAAAGACTCCTTCATCAGGTTGATGGACTTCTCATTCCTCTGGAAGCACACTTCTATCACGTGGTCCACCCGGTCCTTAAAGTCCAGCAGATCCTGTACCATGTCTTTGTCTTTCTCAGGATTGATCACAATTGTTGTCCCAAAAGTCTACAAGAACACACACACACACCAACTCACCCACAGGCAATGGTGCCACACTTCCTCTCCTGCTCTTAATCAGGATACTTCCATACAAATCAATTACTGTTGGTGCTAAATACTAAGTAACTTTAAGTTTCACAGACTCAGCCCACATTCAAAACATTAAGAAAACACACAATTAATGCTTCAGTGTTATAATTCTGCTTCTGGGAGAATTTATCAGTTAGTGTCCACGGTTTGTTTTTATTTATTTATTTTTTAAAGAGTTTATTTTTATTTGAAAGAGTGAGCGCGTCAGAGGGCAGCAGGGCAGAGGGAGAAGCAGACTCCCTGCCGAGCCTAATGCAGGACTCGATCCTGGGACTCCAGGATCATGACCTGAGCCAAAGGCAGTGGCTTAACCAAGTGAGGCCCCCAGGTGCCCTAGTTTCCACTGTTTTCAAAAAGACCTTCTACACACGAATTCCTCCAACAGAAGTTGCCATCGGCCCAACGCGCCCACTTGCACTTGACCACAGCGTGCTCCCCCCGCTGCAGCCGCAAGAGCTGTCGTCAGCTGGTATTTTTAATCCAGACGCGTCCCATCCAACATCACGAGTGACAGTAACGGCTGCTCGAGGATACGCACTCCCAGCAACCGCGCTGAGCACAAGTCCTGCTTCCCGCGTTTACAGAGACGGAGACGGCCGGCCCCAAGTGCAGTGCCCGCGCCCAGGCCAGCACCCCGAGACGCGCCGTCCCCTCCCCCCCAAGGAACCAGGCCCTAGAGCCGAGAGCAGGCCACCGGCACCGAGGAGGCCCTCTGCCAGACAGAACCTGCCGTCCGGAGGAAGGTGACCTTGCCACACCAACTGCTCTTCGCTCCAGCAACTTCCTGTCCCGCCCCCTCCCTGCCTATAAAAGTCTCCTGGGCTGCACTGCTCCCTGGGGCTGCTTTCCATCTGCTGGATGGTTCAGTGCCCGGCTTGTGACCCATCGGACACAGCCAACAAGATCTTGAAAATGTACTCAGTCGAGTTTTGTTCTTTAATAGAAGGAACATGAATGTTTTTGGCAAAGTGGCCTTAGTAGCACAAACACATACACTTGGGTGTCACAGACGCGGTGGAGGGACACCGTGTGACCAGCAGGGCTGGGACTTCTCCCCCGCCCCCTCCGGGACGGACCGCAGGTAAAACTAACACACACACACCGCCCACGGTTAGCTCTCCTGTGACAGCCACGCTGCTGGTGTGGCCCCGCGGGACTGCTCCTCCTCAATGGGCACTCAGGAACGGGCTTTACCGCCCAGACCGAAACTTGTCAAGGGGCGCCTCCCGTGGTCAGTGCCCGTCCCTGCTCCCTGGGGGGCGACTCGTCAGCAGCACCCTCGTTCTCCACCAGACCTCCCGAAGCGAGGGGCTCCTGCACTGCGGTACACGTCTTGGGCGTGCGGCGCGTGTGTGCCGGAGCGGCCTGCGTGTGCACAGATGTGCACTTTTAGGATGGACCGCCCCAGAAAGCAGCGTGCAAGCCGCCCGTCATCCCTTCTGTTTACGGAATCTTTCCTCGTGACTGCAGACGCATGTGCAGCAGAGAGAGCAAGGAGGGCCCTCACACGCCCCGCCTACCGCTCCCCCGATGCTAACGTTTGGTCGGACGAGGCAGTGTCGCAGCCGGGGGACGGCCCGGCACCCTGCGCCCACCTCCTCCCGGCCGCCCCGGCTCCACCTGCCCCCCGCCGCCAGTGTGTGCCGCCCTGGGGACTCATCACGACGGTCAGGCGCCGCGCCCGCCTGCCGCCTTCCCGGGCCACGAGACGCCAAGGTACCGCGAAAGTCACAGTCCCGGGGGCCAGGAAATGCAGCACACACACACCGAGGGGATATACCAAGCTGTGCAGTAATTCTCATGAGCAAAGGCAGGGATGTTTAAAAAGCAGAGTCACACAATTGGCGACTCTCTGAAAATCGTGGCTGAAACTGGACCTGGAGCCCAGGGCGCTCGTCAGAGGCAGACTTTCATCACCTGGTTGGAGGCGGTGCGCACGCGGTTGGCATCATCTTTAAAAAAAATGGTCTGGAGCAGCGATCCGGAAAGAAATTCAAGACTTCTGTCCACCCAGGCAGCTGCCCCAAGAAACGGCGGTGCCTGCAGACCGTCCGGTTCCTCTGCCGGGCGCCGCACACGGGGCCCACCCATAGCCGGCACGGCCGCGGCCCTGCCGAGACGGCCCCACGCACCTTGATGTAGTCGCTCCAGTGCTGCAGCAGGACCTGCCGGCCGTCCTTCACACGGCTGAACAGCTGGTACATCTGAGTGAGGTCGGGCACTCTGTTCTCATCAAGCAGGTGGTCCAGCCCTGAGGCGGCACAGCGAACGGAAGCACGCCCCGTTAGCACAACGGACGCGCTGCGCCGTCCAAGCTCTCGCAAGCCTCTCCCGGGCGCAGGGGCCGCGGCCGACCGTGTAGGCCAGCGGGTCTCCGGGTCGGACCCGACCCTGTCAGGCAGGGCCGATTCCTGAGCACGCGGGCGGGTGTGTTCCTCCATCCCTCGGTCTCACCAACGCGGCGGCCTGACCGGCGCGCCCCGATCGGCCGGTGGCCTCTGATCTACTTAACCGCTCAGAGAGCGGACGTGGCATGGGGGGAGTTACCACGTCTTCCAGCTGATCATTTTCCTTATAATTTCTAACTTATGTTTATAATTCTGGGCCTTCCCGTGATTAAGCTCTACAGTCTCCGGTACCTCGACACAGACCCTGTAGCTCCAACAGGACTCGTGCGCGGTAGCACGGAGGACCCGAGAGTCGCGTACAACGCGCCGGAAGACGCAAGACTGCGCTCGCTGGACGCCTGGGGAAGCAAGCGCACTCGGAAGGGCAGGCGTTCCCCAGGAGGGCAGACAGCGCATCGAGCCGCTGGAGTCACGTCCTCCGCGGCTTGAGGGCACCGCGCAGAACACAGCCGGTCAGCACTGCCGCGTGCTCGCTCTTCCCGGGGGCTCAGGACGGAGAAGCACGCTCTGGCACAAGTCCCCAGCTCCCTCCCTCCGTGGGGAGGGAGCCCCCCCCCGACAATCTAAGGGGGTGTCCAAGCAGCCTACACCTGCGGCACTCTGCGTGGACCCTGCGACGGAGGACGAGCGCGTCCGCACCGGGACCCGCCGCAACGGTGTGTGGCCGGTGTCTCGGCAGCTTCGGCCAAGGGCACGTTCCATGGATTTCTACCACAGGCCGTTCACTGCTCCTCGGACTCATTTTCCCTGAGGGCTAACCTGTTCCCAATTCTTAACGGTTTCTGGGGATTGTTGGGCTACAATAAAAAATATCCTTTACGTTGTTACATTGTTTGCGCTCTTATTAGGAACTCTTTCAGTCTGACAGGAGAGTTAGGAAAACCTACCTTTGTGCAGAATTGCTGTTAAGTGTTCTCCTAACAGCTGCTTCTCCACACAAGCAATCAGCGGTTTCCTGCACGAGGCAAAGAGCGGGTGTCAGAGATGAAGGGAAGGGAGAGACCCTGGCCCTCATGGGGCGGGGTCTGCGGCCACGGACGTCACGTGGACGAGCCCGGCGGACCCCACGGCGGCCCCTCCCCCGGCCCTGAACAATCTCCCCACTGTCCCAGCAACGCCAAAGTCTTTCTAAAAACTCTCTACCGCCTAACGCGAAGAGACCGGGGGTTTAGGGAAAAGGAGACACCAGCACCCACACAGACAAGCGTCCGGCACCCCAGCTTGGCCGGCAGTTTTCGGGAGGAGACTCGGCTCGTAGAGCGCGAGGCACCTCAGTTCCCCGACTTCCAGCGCACGGCCTGCTCCGCCCAGGCCCCGTCGCCCTCCGCGTGGACAGGCCTGTCCCTCCCATGACCACTTGTCAAAAGTCCTACTTCTCCAAGCTCCGGGGCGTGAGGCTCACGCGGCAGGAGCGCCACACGGAACGTGAGGCTCTGTAACTTCCGTAAACGTGGCCGCCGCCCTCCAGGGACACGCGAGCCCGCTCTTCCTGGGTCCATCTGCCACAGCTGTTCAGTTTCGCTTGTGTTTCAAAGATCAGAATTCGTGCCTTAGTCCCAGGACTATTAATTGAGGACATCTTCCCGCACCTCTGCTTCCTAAAGAGCTTTCCAACAGAGTCTCTTAAACCTCCCAGCGATTCTCCAGAGAGGCAGGGCCGATGCTGTCTCCAGCCCCTACCCCACGAGAGGTCAGAGGTCAGAGGCTGGGTCTCCGGAGTAGCACAGGGAGGGGGCGAGGGGCCAGGGCCGCCAGCAGCTTCCCAGTCTGCCTCCAAGAGGGGGAGCAGGGCCATGGGCTTTGGGGGTGAGATCAGAGGTCAGAGAGAGCAGGGAGGGCCAGTAGTGTCACCGCCACACGACCGACCGGCAGCGGGTACAGCCTACCCGCAGACTAAAAACAGCCGCTGCTGTGACTGACCGCAGGCGACTTCCGTGGGGACGGGTGTTTGCAGCAGAACGCGTGCGTCGGAAAGCCCTGTGGTCTGCAGCGCACGTGGAGGACCTACCAAACCGTGTGCCCCGGCAGCTGCCGCTTTACGTGCCTGCCGCCGGGGCAGGGCTCCCGCGCCTCACGCTCTCGCTGAGGCTGCGCGCTGCGGGCCCTTTTCCATCAAAAAGCCCTTCTGGTGGCTGTGAAGTGGGCCTGCGCCGTGGTTGCGGTGTGCGTTTCCCTGACGCCTACCGTGCTTAGCCAGCCACTCGTGCGCGCAGAATCCCTGCTTCCGGCCAGCGCACCGTCTACGCTGTGGTTCTATAGCTTGGGAAACCCAATCACGGGTGCCGCGGCCCCTGTCCCCGCGGCTGGTCCCGAGCTAAGGGCAGACACTACAGACTCCTTGAGACCAAAGGTTCAGTTCTGGGGAACTCACTGCCTTAGCACCCAGGTGCCCGAAGACTAACCTCATAACCCACGGTGACAACTCACCGATTTCGCAAGAATTCCTGCCAACCAACAGGAAAGCGGGTCCTTCCCACCCCGAGGGGCGGGAGTCCTGGGGGGCGCACAGAAGCCCTCCCCGGGGCAGGGGCTGCCAAGGGACCTGGCTGTGCTGTGGGTCGCGAGGTGCAGCGGGAGGCAAAGCCCGGGGACTCTCAAGCACGCTCTCCCCCTGGACTGCCGGCCGCCCACGGTGCTCGGACGGAGGGCGGGGGGCTTAGAAGGGGCACTCCGAGCCCAGCCCGAAGGCTGCTGTGCCTTGCTTAGTCATCCTCAGTCTCCCCCTTCTGCCCTTGACGGCGGCTCTTTACTCTGTGATGTCTGAACCTCCAGCAGGGCAGACACCGTCTCAGTCCGTGCCCTCCCACCCGAGCCTCGGCCTGGCACTGAGCCGCCTCGCACTGCCTTACCTGGAGGAGGCAATTCAGACACCCTCTAAGCAATGCATTTTTAAAACTGGCCCGTGGGGGCCGCCTGGGTGGCTCAGTGGGTTAAAGCCTCTGCCTTCGGCTCAGGTCCTGATCTCAGGGTCCTGGGATTGAGCCCCAGCATCGGGCTCTCTGCTCAGCAGGGAGCCTGCTTCCCCCTCTCTCTCTGCCTGCCTCTCTGCCTACTTGTGATTCTCTCTCTCTGTCAAATAAGTAAATAAAATCTTAAAAACAAAACAAAACAACTGGTCCATGGGGTTTAAAGTAGAGCCTGCGTACGAGAGTGCACCAGCACACACAAAAAAGAACAGGAGCCCCGTGCCCAGCACCAGCAGCGCCGTACCCCGCCCTCCCCGCTTCCTCCGTACACCTGCCCCTGGGTGCCCCCTGCTGTGGCCTGCTGGCACGGTCCGATAGCACCTGCCCTTTCCTCCCCACTCCGTGCCTCCCTGCTGCCAGCCTCAGCCCCTGTGGCCCCTCGCGCTGCCCCCCAGCCGGAGCTGTGTGTCCCACGGCATCCGAACCAGGCCGGCCGGGCGGGCTTCGGCACGGCTGTCACCGTCTGCAGGTCTCGGGCTCCCGCAGCCCCTCACATGTCTAAAGGCCCCCTTCCTCTCCGGACCCTCTATTTCCTGTGTTCTCAAAGCGCCGTAACCGCCCCTTTCTTTCATCCCGCCTGCTCCCAGCCAGTCGCAAGTTCTGCATGTTGTACCCTTCAGTCTCTTTTCTATCCCGTTTCTGTTCCTCCCTCTCCTCACTTGAATAAGGTACAAAGTTTATGTGCACAGTGAGAGACAGACATTCATACAACTTTTTCCTTTTTACTTTTCCCTAGCTGCTTTTCAGGTTTACAGAAAACAAAATCAGATGAAAAGAGAAAACACTGTGACTTAGTAACATAAATAAAAATTAGTTTTCTCAGATTTCTAACAAAAGGTTTACAATCCAAATTTTCCAATAGTCAATGACAGCCCACTGACTTAACTGAATCCCTGTCTCTAAACTCAAAGATGCCAAGTCCCCAGCCTGAGGTGCTCTGTGCGAAATCTCGCGACACAGCACTTGTTGGACGTGCTGAACGACCACAAGTAACACAAGCACAATGTCTGAGACTACGGAATGTCAGCCAGGGGAGGGGTTCACTGCGGTCAAACTGCAAGAACCAAGTAAATGAACAGTACTCACTGTGTGCTGTGGTCTAAATACGTGATTACTCGGTCGCCTTCTTCCTCTAAACGCTTACTTACATGGTTAAGATATTCCGGAACCTTCCAAACACAACATTTAAACATGTCAGTAACAAAGATTCTTTCTTCTTTTTTCTTAAATAACAAGGATTCTTGGTATTACCCAAGAAGCTAAAACATTGTGGTCCTTATAAAAATTAAAAAAGGAAAAGCAGAATATATATTCAAATATGAACACAGATGAGAGGGGGAAGCGAAACTGGTCGAGTGGGAAGCACACCGGGGGAAAGGCGGATGCGCAGAAGCAACTTTCCTTGACGCTGATTCTGGAGAGTAACCGGGATGTCTAGACTGAGGGACGGGAAAGCTCGCAGTGGAGCGCGGGGACAAGCCCCGTGGGCAGGTGAGAGCAGCCCTGGGTCGGAGCGTGCAGGCCTAGCGCACCCCCAGCCCACGGAGAACAGGCCCAGCAAAAGCTAATCGAAAGGCCGCACGTTCGTCGAGGACACCAAGTGGCCCTGCTGCAGAAATTACACAACGCGCTTCATGTCTCCGGGGGCCAAGGGCATTCCTGCTGTGTGTCACCACACAGCACCAGGAAGCCCCACGACACGGGTCTCGGGTGCTCCAACCTAGTGGCGGAGCAGGGCTGGGTAAGGGGCGTGAAACTCCCTCTCCAAAGCCAAGATGAAAAACGGACAGTCAGTCCGTCCTATGCAATGACGAGTGACATTTGGGGGACGGTCCTGAGAAGCCTTGTTCAGGCCTGCTTTTGAAACTGATTTTTGAAACCAAAATTTAGGGTTCATATTACTATTCCATGTCTTTTCCTGTGGTTTTCTGGATAATTTTTTCAGTGTCTCACACAAAGGGAAGATTTGGGGTGTGTCTGACTTATCTTTCCAATTTCAAATTTAACTTTTATCCTCTTGCTTCAGTTTGAGTTACTTTACTCGTCTCAGAAGCTACCTTACTGGCCTTTTTTACTCGGGGCGGGGGGATGGAAATAAAAAAGTTTCTAAAAGAAAGAAGTTAAATCTTTCCTGTAGTCATAAGAAGGAAGCTCGATACTGAGAATTTCAGCTAGATTGTGGCTTTCAGAAGGTTTCTAATAAACTGTTTATGTGGAGAGACCAATTTTTAGAAATTATACTTAGATGTGCATCCACAAAACCAAAGAAGGCGATTCAGAAGTACCTCCTTGTCTCACCTCTCTTTCTTGCATTAATCTCTGGCCTTCTGCAGCATATAAACAATTAGTTTCTTCCAAAAATTTCAGTTCAAACGAATCTTTATATACCTAAGAAATGAACACAGTTATCGACCAATTAGAGGAAAGAAATCTACCTTAGGAAGTGCTGACATCCCCAGGACTTCCAGGGTGCCGGCTGCGGCGACCTGCCCCAGCACACTGCCCCCAGGGGCTTCAGCAGGGCGGCCGGGCCGGCCCGGGCCTTGGGGACCCCGGCAGCCCAGGCCACCGGACGCGCTCTGTCCTTGCAAGTGCTGCGGGCCCTCACCCTTGCCCTGGAGCGCTGTGTCTGTGCCTTAAGGGCTCTCTCCTTTGTGGCTCGTGGTGTGGGGCCAGCCCGAGTTCTGTGCCCGGCACTGCGAGCTCTCCCGCGTCCACCGGCCCCCGTGTGAGGGGAGGGCGCGGGGTGTTACCTGAAGGTCAGACAGCATACTCAGCAGGCTTCTCAGCAGACTGCGGTCCACCGCTTCGCCGTTCCTCTCCCGTTCAATTAGTAGCAGAATTCCATCAATACTTTTACTCTGAACCATTTTATCACTAATGATATGGTTTCTAAAAAGTTCCAATCCCATATCCCTGTACAAACAGTAAAAACAAAACTATTTGTTTCACTTTTTCGAAGTTCGAGTTTCAAGCTACGCTGTGACTCTCATTTCACACTGTTTCGAGTTTCAAGCTACGCTGTGACTCTCATTTCAAAATGGTTAGCCTAACTCTGTAAGCCCACGAGTCAAGTGTGCCTTTGCTGTACTTTCCGTGTTTTGGCCAGTCCATCAGGCTTTGTGTCTGCTTCCTTCTCGAGGCTGTCTCCTGGGTGTCAGGCTTGTCACTGAAAAGCCCATCGATCTTGCAAACACCGAGGCTCACAGCCTTCTTCCCGCGGCAGGATTTAGGAGTCTCCACCCAGCCAGCCCTGGCCTTCCCTCTCCCCTCTGGTCCCTCTCCAGAGGGCGTCACCCAACTCTTCCTCTCCAGCACTGGGGCCCCGCCTCCAACCAGTCCTTCCCACAGGGGAATGCGATGTGAACTGGAGTCCGTCTAGGAGTCCATCCTCCTCCCTCGGCTTGTCACCTGGGAAACTCCAGAGGAAATCCAGCTCTCGCTCACGGTGCACAGAAACCCCGGGACGACAGGTCCCGTGCTCTGCTCAAACCCCGCACGGGTCCCTTGCGTGTCCAGCACCGAGCAGGCAGACACAATCAGCGCCCGCGCTGAGGCGGTGGCGGCGAGCAGGAGCAGCAGCGAGCGCCGGGGCGGCCAGCAGCGCCAGGGGCGCGGGCTCCCGGGAACCCGACTGCGGACCCTCACCCACAACACGCACCACAGGCGGCCTTTCCCGGTCCCTGCGGGAGCCGCAGGCCTGGCAGTTCTGCGCACGTGCTAGACGCAGCGGCAGCTGCGGGCTCAGCCGTGCGGGCTCAGGCCGGCCGCCTGGGTCTGACTCCCGGCCCCACCCGGGCTCGCAGAGCCTCTGGGTCCCCGCCTGTCCTTCCTGCGCTGTAAACGGATCACACGTACGGCGTCCTGCCCGTGAAGCCCTTCCCCGCCGGGCCAGGCAGGCGGCCCGCTCTCCCCCGCCGGCCCCTCTGTTGTGAGACGCCGCTGTCGAAAATCACCATCTTGCTGCTCCCCGCCATCGGCGATCAGGACGTCCTGTGGGCCTCGCGTCCCCGCCTCCCCCCCAAACCGCTCACCCCGCCGGCTCCTGTTTCCACACAGGCTTCCTTTCCTCTAGTCCCGCCTCCTTCTGCCTCAGCCACCTCAGCACGCCGCTCACTCTGCAAAGCTCAGGCCCGGGAGGAGGCGCGCCCTCCCGCCGCATCCTGCCGGGGCGACTCTCGCGCACCTGCCCGTGAGTCCGGTCCTATCAGGCGTGGCTTTCCCGCCTGCTGCCGTGGCCTGAGACTGGTGTCGTCTATGCTCTAAGTGCTATTTCTAATTTCTGTGACACAATTACGTTACGAATTATGTCTAGGAACCAACAGTTCAGACTAGGCAGCCCAACCAACCGGGAACAGCAAATTATGGGAACTCTCTGCCTCAGTTTCTCCATCTGTGAAACAGAGAAAATGGTCCTCCGTCTAGAGCCGGAGTGCAGGCTCGCTAGGCTGGCAGGGGCCGGACCTCTCCGAACAGAGCCCAGTACGGCCCCCTTCTCGTGTCTCTGAACTAGGGCCGCCCTCTCTGCCCGGGGCCGGCAGACTGCAGGCGCTCGGAGCGTCCAGCACCGCGTGCGGGAGCAGAGGCCAGAGAGGGCAGAGCGGCAAGAGGGACAGCAGCACCGGGGAAGGGGAGCCTTTCAAGGCGTGTCCAGAGCTGCACAGACGTCGGGTAACAGAAAATAAAAAGCATCCGGGGGCTCTGGCAACCAGGGGTCGGCAGCACCGTAGGAAGCCTCAGGGCAGAGAGAACGGGTGCTAAGGAGCCCCCAAACACAAGCCGGTTCTTAAAGAACCTGGGCTTACAGGGAAAGGGAGAAGAACCCAGGAAGAGCCCACAGACGACGTGAGCGCCAAGTCCGATCAGATCGGGCAGGGCTTTGCAAGGCGGCAGCGGGCACCCCGGGGACAGGCAGCGTGGTGAAGTGGGTGACAGAGAGGGACACTCCTAATTCACACCGTCCCTGAAAGATGCCGCACAACGGACAGGCCGACCTAAAGCGGGCCTCTGTGCGTGTGGTCGGTCAGCAGGCTGGGGAGGCCTCGGGGGGCTTTGGGACTCCGGGTCATGACCTCACCAGCCTCCGCCTTCCTCAGAGCTTCACCAGACCACCGGCGGGACCAGCTGCCGGTCACGGACAGCCTCGGCCTCTGGCTCCCTGCCGAGGGGAGCGATGTGCTGCGGGCCCTGGGCAGCCCTGACGCGCAGAGCCCAGGGACAGAGACGGGCCTCGCCACAGGGCTGCCGCGCTGGCCAGTGCCCCAGAAGGGGCTCCCCGGCGCGGCCAGCCCAGCTCTGGACGTGTGTGGTCGTGGCTCTGGGGGACAGGGCGGGCCCGACCGCAGCAGCAGACACAGCCCGAATGTCTCGGACACTCACCAGATAGAAGGAAGCATGGAATTCTGAAGGACGTACGTGCGGTCCAAAAACAGGAAAATACTTCTGATCATGATCTGGCAATTAGAGAAGCATTTATTTATGTAACTTGCTAACTAAATATCCAAGATTAGACCTTCTGAATCATGACTCTGGTAGCTGTCTCAAGTCTGACAATTCTTTCTTGATGATGTTCCCCACCAAGACCCTCATGACTGACTTTCCCCCCTATTCAATTGTTCCTTTGAAGTTTAATTTTCACCTCTTTTATCCAGAAAATCTGACTACACAAATTTTAAACTATTTAACCTAAGGAATACCTTTGAAATCTGGTCATCTGACTGATGTGGTCAGTCTCATGGGCCTAAAGAGACACTTTAAGCTCCTCAAACAATCAGTCCATACTACGTGGACACGAGCTGCTGGCCACGTGTCCGACTCTCCTTTGCAAGCAGAGTACGGAGGGGACGGGATCGTGGGCCACCCTGGGATTCTCCTATCACAGAAGCCACCAGATTGGGAACAAAGCCTTCCCAACAGACGTTCATCTATTCTGACCATCTCCCAGGTGCCTGAGCCAGAGAAGAGGCTCATTCATTGTCCCGTTTACCCTATCGAGGAAACAAAAGAATTCAACCCACTTAGCAAAGCTACTGACACTTTGTTTTCACTTATAAACAGGCCACACGAAAAACTCACATACGTAAAATCAAATTAGAATCAACACATGCACAAAGTCAAAGACTTGGGCTTTCCAGTTATGGCAGAAACCTAGAAGTCAGACTTGACTGTCGGGCACAAACTGGGATTAAGGCGACCTTTAGAGGCCCACTGCAAAATCGTGAGGCGTCAGGCTGGTTTGAAGGTCAAGGGGCAGCCGCCCCCACTCCAAAAAAGCAGCACCTCACACCCGGCTCTGGTGCTCAGCTACCCTGAGCAGGATGGCGGGACCTGAGCCAGAACATCCCTGGCTCAGCCCACGGCCCGGCCCACACCGTCCTCAGGCAGCTGAGGGAAGGTGGATGAGGCCACGCTTCAATCAGAAAGAAAACAGCTGGATTAAAAGGGGCCCATCCTCCCCGCTCCCCGCACCCCTTCCTCTTAGCTACAGCAGAGGGTGCACAGGACCAAGGGGGCGTGTGCAGGGGAGATGAGGCGCCACGGGAGCAGCGATGGAGGCTCTGGACGGCACGCGGCCCCTGGAACCGGGTAGCAGAATCCGTACACTTACCATCTGTCTGCAATGGTCCTGCCAGCACGTGTTAATCTTCTTTAAGAACAAAACACTATCTAGCGAGTCTGTGCAGATCTGCTAAGGAAAACGTGACAAATGCTGGCCCGCTTAATTACTGCGGTTCTAACCCCTCGCTGCCCCTCCTGACATGGAACACGGCCCGTCGTTCGGTTGTCAGAGGACCAGAGACGCGGGTCCCCTCCATCACTGCATCTCACCCGCACTGGTGATAAACACGGCTGCACTCCCGCACCTTCCCCATGTCCCTCGAGGAGCCCTGCTGGCTGAGCCACGGCCCCGGTCCCCGGCTTCGTGGGTTTGGGCGCTCGGACAGAGGGCAGGCCGTGCGCCGCGCTACCCTGGTGCCGAGGAAGCGGGCTGGCTATGAGCGGCGCCTGGGGACCGGCGGCCACAGGGAGGTGGCTGATGTTTGACTTTAACCTAGAGCCTCGGTGAGAACCGACGGGAAATCCCATTCGTGCGCCAAACTAGGACCCCTCTCAGCCTTTAAGAAAGGCTCCAAATACTGCGTATAGGAAAAAGCAACCCTAGTATGAGCTCCTAGAGCAAACCGGCCGAACGTCCAGAGCGTGGCCCTCACAGGTTTGTGCGAAGTCGGGGTCCTAAGCGTCTGCCCGATGCCGCGTGGCTTACAAAGCCCTCTTTGCGCGTTTGCTCCTGCGGCCTCCCCAGCTGCGTGGTGCAGACAGCGCCCCGTCTCCGCAGACCAACGAAGCAGTGCTCAGGTGGGAAGAGCCGCGTCTCCGGGGCTCCGGTCCCCGCGGTCCGAGCTCCAGGACACCGGACCGGCGACGAGCTTCCCTCGGCCTCCATTTCCTCAGAACTGCTGTGAGCTTAGACGTCGAGTCCACAGCACAGAGAGGAGAAGCAGCCCACAGCTGGCGTGTGACGTGTAAAACCAGACAGGCATCGGCGTCTTCAGTCGGCGGGGAGGCGTGCGGAGGGCGGGGCACAGCCAGGACCTTGGGGAGGGGTCGGAAGGTCAAGAGCCCCGCGAGGGACTCCCGGGGTCTCGTCACACTGTCAGGTGAGCTGACCACAAGCACGGCAGTTCTGGCCAAACCTCTTACTTCTCTTCTCTTGAGACTTTGCTAATAAGTTAAAAATAGTCCTGGCAAAGTACGACTAGTTCAACGGTTAACCTGTTATTCTCCAAGAAGTATTTTACGAGTGCTCATGTTGATACGATATTAGAACCGCTATTAGAACCGCACGCAGTGTGAAAAAACAATGAGTCACAACGCCTCCCAGACAGGCGTCACTGCGGCGGGGACCCAGCAGCTCCAGCCCCCGGGGCCAGCCGCGGGCCACTCGCCGTGCGGCCCACACACGGGCCAGGCTCCGCAGGCCGTCTGCACCAGCCGGGGGCCAAGCCGTCGGGGAGGCCGCCCAGGTGGCCCCGGTGTCGGAACTACGCAAGTAGCACCCCGCCCGGTGCAGGGTCTCCTTGGGAGGGGAGGGCCCCACGTGCAGAGCTCACCAACGAGGGACGCTCCTCCTCAAACAGCTGGCTGAGGTCAGTACCTTCCGGCCACTTCCCAGGGGTCCCAGGGCGGCACGCACAGAGCTCCAGGCCTCCACGTGTCAAAGCCTAGAGCCTGGCCCACCCGGGGTGGGCGCCGGGCCGCCGCGTGGAGAGCTGGGCCGCGGGCTCACGCCTCACGGTTCCCGACGCCGGCCCCTCCTGTCCGGAGAGGGCCCAGAGCGAGGTGGGGGTTTAAGCAGCTACAGGGAGGGGCTGGACGAGCCTCCGGACAGCAGACCAACACCCAGTGGCAACAAGCTAACATACCATGGGAAGAGCCCCATCTACCCGGGACTACGAGGACTAAATGAAGGGGAAAAAGAAACCAGAACGTGCTCGGTTCTGTCTGGGGCCATTTCCTAAAGCAGGTCCTCCCGCTCCGAACGCACGGAGCGCGCGGCAGCCGAGCTGGGCCCACGACAGCACACGCAGCAGGCCCGTGGTCCCGCTCCATGCATCACCAGTGGTCCCCGTCACGGACAGCCCTCCCCCAAACCCGGTCCCCCCAGCAGGATGGCAGAGAACGACACTCTCGCCGACCAGTCCCCAAAGTTCACAGTCGGGATGGTCCCTTCTGGCCTCCCTCACGCCCTCATCGGTCCTCGAAGCCCACGGAGGAGAAGCCCGTGGTGTCCTCTGAGCCTGAGCACGAACACGGGGCCGCGCTCCAGCTCCGCACGCTTCTTTCTGGCTGCCAAAGAGGGTGCCGTGCGGAGAGCGAGGGCTCTGCCCGGAGACGGCCCCTGCAGCGTGAGCAGAGGGTCTTCATAAAGAAGCCCCTGGCCTGCCGTCCTCCATGGGGCGGGAAGCCACGGGGAGTTGTGCAGCTGCCGTCCCCTCGTGCGCCTTTCTGCCCTGTGGACCGCGCTTCCGTGGGGGATTCCAGCCCCGACGCCCCACGTGAGGCTGCCGGAGGTTCTGCAGCTAAGCAGAGCTGTGCTCATGTGCAATCAGGGGAGGGAAGGAAACTCTGCGTGAAGCTCCGTGCACGCTCAGACTCCGAGGAGAGTCTGGTTTGCCATTTAGGAAGAGGCCCACGTGAACCGCGCCCGGGCACACAGCACGTCCCCGCCGCTGCATCGTCTGAGGCCTGGGTCAGCACACGGCTGAGGGGCACGTGCGCAGGGACGGCCTTGGTTTGGGGGAAGGGCCCATCACCGATACTGGGGAACAGGTAGGAGCAGAATCCATCACACCCGTGAGCAAGCACCCGAAGAGGATCGCAGGAGGGTCCTCAGCAGCGGGCCGTCACGCAGAGGAGGGCACAGTCGTTCGGTCAGAGAGCAGCCCAGCACCAGGAGAAACCCGGATCTGCCTGCCCCGGCTGTGTGGGCACCCGTGTGGGCACCCGCCGCAGCTCTGCCGCTGGCCCTCACTGCCCACCCCTCCCGGAGGCACAGCACCTCCGCTGCAGACTGGCCGCCTCGTCCTCGCGGCGCGGCTTCCTGAACGCGCACCCTGGGCTCCGCCGATCCCTCCCTGCCCCGGGGTTTGAGCTCCGTCCTCCTGTTTGTTGCCAGGGCTGGAATGCGGGGACCCGGGCCTCCCCCGTCACCGGTCTCGTCCCGCTGGTTGCTTCCCCCACCTGCGAGGGCTCCCAGACACGCAGACCGACGGCCAGAGCCTTCGGAGCGCACACACACACACACACGCGGGCTGCGCAGCCGCAGCCCAGAATGCCAGCCTCACACGTCAGCCCAGACCCCTTCGGGTCTTCGCGAACACCCCGTTCTCGAGGCCCACGCCCTGCCCCTCCTCTCCGAGGCGACTCCGGAGTCCCCTCCTCTGGGAAGCTCCGGCCCAGCCGGCCCTTCCCTGCGCTGCCACTCCCGCTCCCGATTCTAGCAACTCAGCATCTCAGAACTCAAGGGGCCTCTCAGTAGTGAAGACAGAAGAGGGCACAGTGTCATTTGAACTTTTCGCTAAAACACACGGTAATTTTTATAAGCATGGATCGTCACGGCCCCGAGGCCACACGACGAGCCCCTTGCCTCGGTCACAGCGCTGTGACGACCTGGAGGGCAGAGAGCCGGCAGGCCAGATGGGAAGGAAGCACTTGCCAGAGGGGCGAACTCCGGGACGCGCTCCTGTAACCTGCAGGTAGAGTCGGCCGGGAGGACGATTTTGTCAAGGAGCCAAGAAGCGGCCTCGGACTAAAGCCTCGGCCACACCGGAGGCTCGATTAGCAATCATCACACCGGCTCTCCCTCACGTGCGCCCGTCTGGGACCGAGCACTCGGGGGCCTGCTGGTGGCCTGGGGGAGCCTGGGTTCCGCTACTCTTCGGATGCCAGCATCCCGACCATGGGCTCTGGGACCCGAGGCCAAGGGGCGCCTCCGTGCCGTCAGCGGGTGCCTCCGAGACGTGGCGCACGCTGGCCGTTGCAAAGATCCAACGGAGTGGTCGGCACGGCCCCAAAGGACAGGGCCGTGCCAGGAGATGCGGCAGAGCTGCACTTGGAGACGCCGAGACGAGAGGGCCAGAACGGACTCTGCTCACCCACTTCTGGGGAGACCCCTCGCTGGAGGTCACAGGGCTCCCCGGCCGGGCCAGCAGGCGGCAGCACTACTGCGGCCGCCGGAGGGGTCTCGCCAAGCTGAGTGCTCGGGTTTCTCAAGGTGAGGGCATAGGACGGGACATGCCTCTCGCTAGACACCGAAGTCAGAAATGAGCAGGCTCCGGCTGCCTCCCCCGGAATGGAGCAGTCCCGGACAGGTGCCCGCAAGCGGAAGCCCGCGAGGAGGCGCGCGAAGACTGCAGAGGCGGGCTGAGGCCAGACTGCAGAGGTCGACAGGGTCCAAGGAGTTCCGTTTCCGGACACCGGCCCTCGAGGGAGTGCGGGCCAAACTCGAGGAAGCCCCTGTGTCCTAGCCTGGAACTCCCTCTGGACCTTGGGGGGGCTTTGAACACGAGGGTCACATCACACAGTTCTGACCCGCAGACCGGAGAGGGGCACTCTCCTGCCGGTTCAGATGAAGCAAATAACCATACGGCCTGGGAGGAGGCCTTGCAGTGAGAAGCCAGGGGTGGCCTCCGGGGGCTGAGCGCGACATCCGTCCTGATGTCCTCCGACGGAGGGGGGAGCCCTGCGCCCGCCGCGGCAAGCCTGCGAGGCGGCTCCAGGCGAGACCCCGGCCGGCCGGCCAGCCTGTGCTCTCAGCCAGACCCCGAGCAGAGAACCCACGGAGCCCGGCCGTGAGCCCACAGACGGGGGATGGCTTACGTCGCCAAGTCAGTGGGAATCTGTGACACGTCACAGCAAACAAGACAGCAGGATGGTAGGGTAACATTAAGACACTTTCCAGAACTTATCCTAAATCCTTCAACCAGACCCAATAAACGGACACGCTCTTGCTTTAAGCAGATGAGTAATTTAAACGTTAAAAATTTCACTTAAAAAAAAATCTTTTATATTAGACCCTATGAAACAAAAGTTAGGTTTTATTCTATAAATGGGAGTTTTGAAAGCTGTTGTTTTAATATTAAGGATACTCATTAGTCCTTTATCCTCTTAATGTGCAGTCTCAAAGGATTTAGGTAACGAATAGCAACTCCTGAGCCAAAAAAGGATATTCTCTAAACTGAAGGATCTGGGCTTGGACATGATCTTCACAGACCTGCCGCAGCTGTTTGTAGAGTGTTGGGGAGACTTTGTGAGAACAGAGATTTTCAACAGCCTAAAAACAAAAGGAACAAGCGGATTATTCACCATGAATAACAAACCAGGTCTTTAAAAGGCCCCGTACGTACACAGCTAAAGTCACAGCCACCAGAGAGGCGGCCCACCGCCTCGCACTTCTAACCCACAAACACAGCCGGGGGCCAGGGCGAGTCGCCGTCTGGGCCCCGCGCCCGCTCAGGGCCCGGCAGGGGCGGTGACAACAGTGGCCGTGGAACACGGACTTGCAAGCACGCCCCTGGCAGCCCGACAGCCACGTGCTGTGGCTGCGCCACGTCGGAGTGCCCTCCACACGGCAGCCTCCCAACCTGGTCACACGCCACCGTCCCGCGCGGACTTCAAAACACCTGGGAGCTCCCACTCGTTCGTCTGAAGGGAAGGATGTGGGAAAGGTGTGAGTATAACGTGCAACCGGCCTGACCCTCGGCGGCCACCTTCCCGACGGGGGGCCCACAAGGAGCCAAGGAGAAATCGTGACTGCCTAGGCGACACAGGCCGGGTTGGGTTCTTTCCTATCTACCTTTCTTCAGTGTGTAATTTACATAAATTCGTCTTAATGAATTAACAAATTGTTTAGGCAGAAACATTTTTCTTCAAATATTTTTACCCACATCAAAAAAAATTTGTATATTCTCACCAGTTCTAATAAAATTTCTCAAATTTCCTGTACAATACCAGCACCTCACTCAATCCAGATGAGATACTAGAAACAAATGCAGTTTCTTCTATTGACTACTTTTGAACCATTTAAAAAATATTAGGGATACACTGCCTTGAAACACTTTAGAATCTAAATTTAACTCAAACGCCATACTCTAGAGAAAATAAAGATAACTTAAGTTTTTATAAAGCTATTCATTGTAGTAATACTTAAAACATTAACAGTCCTCATACTTAACATTACAAGAATTGCTACACATTAACCTGAGTTGACTAAATACAGTAATTGCTGCTATGGAACACATGCGTGTTCACAAAGGCTAAAATGGGGGGCGGGGGGGGATGACATTAAAAACTACAACTTGTTTCTTAGCAGGCTTGTGATCAGCATACCACCGCCACACAGGAAAGGCCCTATTTTGTCTTGCTATAGAAATAAAGGCTCGTGTACATTCTGTGCTGAAATCCCTCGATTTTTCTCAAACTCTGCAATTCCTTCACTTTGTAGTCCTCTTTACAATTCAAAGATCTATCCTTTTCCTTCTTAAAAAACCCAAGATAGGGGCACCTGGGTGGCTCAGAGGGTTAAAGCCTCTGCCTTCGGCTCAGGTCATGATCTCAGGGTCCTGGGATCGAGCCCCACGTCAGGCTCTCTGCTCGGCAGGGAGCCTGCTTCCCCCTCTCTCTCTGCCTGCCTCTCTGCCTACTTGTGATCTCTCTCCTCTCTGTCAAATAAATAAATAAAATCTTTAAAACAAAACAAAAACAAAAACCCAAGATAACCTGATAACAAGTGCTTTTGCTCCAGAAAGTTAATCATTAGGGGATTCCACGAACAACAGTATCATGAAATGCTTTGAATGTAATTACACAAAACGTATTTTCTTTGGTAAAAGTCCAGATAAGCTTAGCATGTCCTTCATGGAACAACATCTCACTGAAGGGAACCACTCTGATGTTCTAACTCCTGAAGCCGGAGTCGATGCCCTCAAAACCATCTTTCTCCAGCTGCGACAGGCTGTCACTGCTGATTTTCCAACACTGTTTCTCATCCTATTCGGACATACTGATCACCCAAAGCACACAGATTGGTTTTGTATTTAAAACTGAGGCTCTGAGGGCCTCTTCCAACCGCCAAGCAAGCCGAGAGGAGCCAGGCCTGCCGCGGGTGCTGTCCTTTCTCGAGTCTCTGCTGAGTCACCGCTGGCGTCTCATGTTGCAGGGAGCGCGGAGGGTGGCCCCGCTCCCAGGGCCCGGCAGACCTGTCTGCCCCGCGGGAGCTCCGCCACATGGGAGCCCCCTCCCCACACGGAGTCGTACGCTGGGACTGAGGAATGCCTTCTCTGGCCTACAAAGTACTGAATCTGACCTGTACAGGGCGGGGGGGGGAGCGCCCCTCATGTTCCCCACGTGTATTTTCAACGTCCCAAGAGAGAAGAGGAATTTAACTAAAGCTGCGATCGGATCAGAGGCAGGCAAGCGGCACCTGTGTCAGGATCAGGCGTTTCCCTTGCCCCTACTTGGCCGCGCCCCAAACCCCTTGCCAGATCGGCCTGCGCAGCTCAGGCTGGGCTCTCTAATCTGAGTCCGCCAGGCCCCACGCCCAAGCCCTCCAGGCTGTTGTCAGTGTTAGGATAGCCAGGCAGGGCAGCATCAAATGCCTGTTTATTTGCCAAGCCCTTAGCCCCAAGCGGCACCTGTCCCCGGGGGTGGACTACCCAGCGAAGTGTTAAAATGTGGGCTGCGGGGTGGGGAGAAGGCCCGGCGGCCATGCGATGAGGGCCTGCCGCTGATCGGTTTCATGTAAAGAACTCGAGGACCAAAGCGGAGGGCAGACAGAAAAAGGAGTAAAAGGTGCCATAGTGGGAGGAATCACAAAGGCGAAAAGCAGGCTGGCACTGAGAACGATTTATGTAGATGGAGGAAGATGAGAACTACCCCCAGCCCCGGAGAAAATCACACCCCAGGCCAACCCCTAGAAAGACAGGGGCACTGGTCAGGGCTCCCGGCAGAGCCCACGGCACAGCAAGAGCGGCCCGGCGCCCTTCTGACCCACACGCGTGGGCGCGTGCACGGGGCGGGGCGGGAAGCGGGGCCGGTGCGGACGACGGGCCCTACTCGATGGCAGCCCCCACGTGGGAAGAAGCCACCGACGGGGCTCTACGCCACCAGATTTTACCTGTCAGAAATGAGTAAAGAACGTAAAAACTCATCAGAACAGAGCCGAGTGAGGGGAGAAACTGGGAGCAGGAAGCCACACAGAACGAGGGCTCTCGGAACAGCAGCGCCAGCGCGGCTGTGTTTGTCAGCAGACTCCGTCCCAGACGCCAGACGGCGGCCACCTCCGGAGACAACCGGCCCTGTTAGGTGCTGAGACTGCTGACTTATGAAATCCTTTCTTTTTAAAAAATGTTTATTTGACAGAGAGAGAGAGAGAGAGAGAGAGAGAGAAAGGGCGCACAAACAGGGGGAGCAGCAGAGGGAGAGGAGGAAGCAGACTCTTCGTTGAGCAGGGAGCCCAAAACGGGGCTCGATCCCAAGACCCTGAGATCAGGACCCGAGCGGAAGGCAGACACTTAAGCGACCGAGCCACCCAGGTGCCCCTATGAAATCCTTTCTATTAAGCCAAATAGATTTCAGTTTGCAGATTCTCCTGTTCTTGAATAACTTACAGATCGAGTTCACTGTTGGTTAATTTGTTACTTTCTCAAATTGAGTCATCAAAAAACGTTTATATGTGTCTACTAGCCAGACCGCCGTTCGAGCCATCCTATGAATGTGTTCAATACCTAAGTGCACATTTTCCTTGACTTAATTACCACCAGGCAGCAGGGTTTCAGAGACCTCTGTCTGACTTAAGACGGCACAGCCGGTTCCCCACGATGGCATCGAAACTGCCTGAAATCACCATTAGCCCTTCCCTGAAACCCTTCTTGGAAACGCAGCCTTCAGTTTTCTGTTGTCATTACGGTGGCGAACAGGACTAACACGCAGAGGCGGGAGACACACGAGACAAACTTCCTTCCGCAGGCAGTGATAGGAAGGTCCAAACCCCAGGTCTTGGGATAAACTGAGAAGATCCGTGCATTCAAAACACTGTCCTCCCAGCACTGCAGGAGGGGAGTGACCCCACCGGGTATGTGTGTGTTTATGAAGACCTTCGTCACCGCACTTGGAACCGTCCTCTTCAGGAAATAGTGACAAAGGGACAACAGAGGACCATAGCTGACACCCTGGGGTCCCAGGTAGGCCTCTTACGGGGTCTGTCTGCCTAAGGGATGCCTTGATGGTGAGATAAGAGACCCCACTTTCAGAAAACTAAACATCAATCTATCCTGAAAACTTCCTCAAAAAACCCAACACAACTTTCACACTTTGGAGGGAGTTGTTCCCTTCACAGAAGATCCCTCGGCCAAGTACAACCCCGCCACCTCGGCGAGCGGGCTCTACTTCGGAACAACTGCTCGAATGCACCGCCTGCCTCATCACGGGTCAGGAGAGCGGCCGGTCGGTACCCACACAATGACGTCACTTACTATTTCCGTCCCACCTGCTTCCAAAAGATCTGAGCAGCTCATCTCACAGCCCTGCACTTGAACTCCGCCGGGAGCGTGTCTGCGCGCCGCCAGGGGCTCGCTGGTGCCCACACCCCTCCCAGGTCAACGACTGGCTCCCCACTGGGCCCGCCCGTGGCGCCCCCCGGAATGCGTGATCCCCTCTTGGGGGTAAGCACCTCTGGCCCTCAGGGTCCCAAGACGCGGACATGGGCACTCAGGGCACGTGCGACAGCATCTACGGAGACACCACGAGGCGTCCTGCTGGGTAACAGGTACGGCCAAGTCACTCCACTAGGAAAAATGACGGGCAACCCATACCGGATAGTCAACTCTCCAGGAAAAGAGGAGTAATACGCTCCACCTGCAAGGGGTAATGTATCATTCAACCAAGAACCTAGGAGAGTTTGGACATTTGACACGACTCCTGCTTCTGGTCAAGATGAAAGAGAGAGCCCAGACTAGCCCTTCTCCCTGAATTGCCCAAAACCCCCCCAAAATATACGAGGGGCACCTGGGCGGCTCCGTCCGTTAAGTGTCCCAACTCTTGATTTTGGCTCAGGTCATGACTTCAGGGTTGTGAGATCGAGCCCAGGGCAGGGCTCTGCGCTGGGCACGGAGTCTGCTTTGCTTCAGACCCTCTCCCTCCCTCTCCCTTTGCCCCTTTTCACCACCCCCTTGTCACTCTCTCAAAAAAACCAAAACAAAAATGAAACATCGGTTTTCGAAGCGCTGCACACTGGCCTATGACACACGGTGATCTCTGGGAGGTGGGAAAGGAGCCCCGGCACCCCGACTTCCTAAATCCCCATTTCCAGGCTGCAGAGCAGGTGCCAGGAGCTGAGGTTTGAGTCTCCAAGATGAGGGCCCAGAGGGAAGAGCTGCAGCCAGAGAGGAGCTTGCAGACAAGCGAGGAGACCTCAGGGTCCCCCCGAGGACTCAGCAGAGCACCGACCAGGACCTGCGCGTGGGGAAACCGTCAGCTCTAGAAGCAACGGTGTCTGGTGCCCGGAGCGGACTGGGAACAGCACCTGCCTACAAGCCATAGCGGTCAACCACAAGATACGAGGCACTGAATACTCACTCAGGAAGGGTTTGCCCCAGTTGTGGGGCAAATAGCCTTGGACAAAATACCTCTCTAATCCTGCCTAGCAAATCTTAGAAGCAGGCCTCTAACAGATCAAACTGTTCCCAAATAATTTAATGGGTCTGCAGGGAGCCTCAGAATATTTATAGAAATACAAAAATATCCACCACACGTCTGACAATCAAAGCTTATCTGACGCGGGAAGAAGAAAACACAACCCTTAGTGGGGAGAAAAGGAGTCAAAAGCGGCCGGAACCCACCACTGAAACCGCTCTTCTAAGTTCATTTCCTAAACTTAGGAGTTACACGGTGACAGGAAAGGTACAGAAAAGATTCAAACTGAGCACCTGGAGAGACCGCCAACGCACGAGACAAGAATCTCACCAGAGGCAGTCCTGGCAGACGAGACGCTGCAGAAGATAAAGGCCCCTGAAGACATGAGCAACCCGGACAGTTCTACCGCCACTGAAGAGATGGGTAGTTCACAAGCTCCCCACCACGAGAGCCGACGTTAACAATTCACTGGGAGTTGTCTCCGACATTTAAGGAAAAAATAATACCAACTCTATACAAACTCTTACAGAAAATTAAGAGGCAATATTTGCAACTCTGATACTAAACACAAAAACAGTACAAGAACACAACGCAGCATCGCCTTCTGGGGTCCCAAATACAAAGACTGATGAAATATTAGCAAAACCAATCCAACAATATATAAAAAACACACCACTACCAAGTCAGATTTATTCAAGGTCTGCAGGACGGTCTGACCATCTGAAATGTCAATCAATGCAATAAACTGAAAAGACAAAAGAGTCATATGATCATCTCAACAGTCGTAGAAGAAAGCAGCAAAATCCAACAGGTACTTCTGGTAATTTCTCAGAAAAATTGGAAAGCAAAAGACCTCCCTCAATCTAACAATGGGTATTTTTGAAAAAACCACACCTAACATCATACTCAATGATGAAAGACTGAAGGCTCTTCCCACAGTAGCCAGACAAGGGTATCTGCTTTTACCACTTCTACTCACCATCGCTCTGGGGGTTCTGAACAGGGCGCAGAAGTAAGAGAAGGAAACAGAAGGCGTGAGGATTAGAAAGGAAGAAGTGAAACCACCTCTGATCATAGGCGACATGACTGTCTATGTAGAAAATCTGGTGGAATCTACACAAAGCTACAGGAAGCAGGGTTAGCAAAAGAGCAGTGTACTAGAGTGCTACGTCAGCAATCCTGCTTCTATACACTAGCACGAACCAGAAACCGTGACTTACACCACCACCTGTAACCACCACCAAAAATACCAAACGCTTACGGGTAAACTGCACAGACCATACACAAGACTTATCGGCTAGAACTAAAAATAACCAGAAATCAAGGAAGACTAAACAGAGCCGTGCCTTGTGATTAGCTGGTAGGCGTGGTACCATTAAGACATCAACATTCCTCACAGGGATTGAGAAGTTGACACAATCCTAATCAAAATCCTAATAGACTTCTTTGGGGAAATTGGCAACAGATTCTAAAATTCATACGGAAATACAGAGGACCACAACACATGCACTCAAGTGGCTAAAATAAGAAAAAAATCTGAAAATACCAAGTGTTAGCAAGAACACAGAAAACCGGTGTGCTCACACACCGCTGGGACAGATATGAAATGGTATAGCCATTGTGAAAACAGAAAATGTCCTAAAAAGGTAAATATATACTTTACTTGTAACTCTGAAACTACTTCTAGATATTTACCCAACAGGAGTGGAACAGGTGCCCACATGAGACTTCACCGTTAATGTTCATAACAGCCTTATTCATAACCCCCAACTGGAAACCCGAATGTCTATCACCCTGGTGAAAAGCGGCCCCCATTCTCCCCAGCAACAATCCAACAAATTACTGTCACACAGTAGGTGTGCTACTCCCCAGCACCACCCTGAGCGAAGGACACCAGATACAAACAACTGCAGGAGAGGGGTGCCACTGAGGGGACACTAGGAGGAGCGGAATGTACCAACAGAAAGGCCATCAGTGGTCTGCCAAGGACTGGGGCAGAGGAGAGGAACAGACTTCCTGAAGTGATGTAAATATTCTATATTTTACTGTGGTGACGGTTATTTATACCTCAGTATAAAACTTACTGAAGTACGTGTTACATGTTATACTTTAAAAAGTTGATCCAAAAACATAATAAACTCACACAAGCTTAACCCAAAGAGGGGATGTATGTCCATCAAACTGTCAATAGTGGTCTTCCTTGGGTGCTGGAGTAGAGGTGCTTTTAATTTTCCTCCTTGTACGTTTCTGTAATCTCCATAATTTTTATAACAAACACTTTTAGGCAAACAGAAAAAGTTTTTAACTCAAGTCTCTTCATAGAAATTGTGGTATCATAAAAATATAGGCTGAAACATACCTAAAACATATATGATAGACTAGTTAATGAAAATTACTCTTGAAAAATAAGATATTAGGAAAGCCGGTCTGCTGGTAAGTGGAATATACAAAGTAATATTTACTTTTGACCATTTAGGTTAGAAATGGAACATCTTTAAATACAACAAAATCTGTTTGCATGTTTAATTGCAACAATCACAAGACAAAATGAAAAGAGAAAATGTAAGTTAATAAAACCATAATAAGTGTACATAACACAAAGGAACTAAAATAGTAATCCGTTGCATTATTTGGAAAATGATGAATCATGTGGCTCTCAGAAGCATACCTTTCTCCTGTAATGAGATAACTTCAAACACCTTTCTGGGTACCTTAGTTGGAAAAAAGAAACCGCAACCACCAGAAAACAAAAACACTCAATAACTTGGGGGACAGGCCGTCCCAGGACCCCTACTGCTCTCGTTGGAGGCAAATGCTGGGGTTTCTAGGGTCTCCTTACTCCCGACTCTGCAACGGGGGACGGAGGACGGAGGACCACACGGCCCAGGTCTGCATCAGCCCCGCTGGAGTCGGGTAAGCGATACCTGCACACTATACCCAAGCACCCAAGTAAGGGGGACAAGACAGCAGTCCCACCAAGCCTTGAGCTTCCAACAATTCCCGGGCAGAATCCCAGCCAGGCGCACCTGGCCGCAGGTGCAGCCTCACCTGGTAGAGCTCTTCCAGGTTGTATCTGATGGACGTGCTGCTCTGTATGGCCTTCACTGCCTCGTGAAGCTTCTGCCAGGTGTCCTGAGTGTAGTTATCGGGCAATCTCGGTCTGTCTGTGAAGGCAGGGCGAGCGTCCGTGAGCTAGGGCGTCCGCACGAAAGCACACCTCCTTCAGGAAGCGCTCCCCCAAGCACTTAAAAGGCACCGGGCGAAGGCACACACAAATGAGGCCACGGGCGGACCTGTCCCCTTGGTCGCCGTCCTGGGTGCCGGAGCGCGCGGCCCAACCGTTCACCTCTGTTCGGCTAAGTCCACTTAGTGCGTTGAGAGGAGGGGACACAGCGGCCACATCTGTCCCCCAGGAGCGTCGGGGCGGCACCGGTCACCGTGGGAGAGCGATGCCTCCGTCGCGGCTCCGGCCCCACTCCCGGGACCCCCGCCCCCAGGACCGGCGCTTCCGGCGGCCGGGGACCCCC
>CM052810.1:548774-572915 GCA_028533885.1 Nasua narica
CTATCGGCAGCCGGGAACCCCCCCTCCCCCCCAGGACCCCCGCCCTCGCCGCCCCCGGGACGGACACTTCCGGCGGCCGCGGCGCGGACCCCGCCCCGGCCGCCGCCCCGCACCCACCTCGGAAATTCTTGATGACTAGTTTCTTGGAGCCGCCGGCGCCGCCGGGCTTGGAGGAGACGGCGGCCGCGGCGAGGGACGCGGGCTTCGTGAGGCCGTTGGTGTGTCCGACGAGCGCCGACAGGGCGCCCTTCCTGGGGGTCTCGTCGGCCATGGCGGCGGCCGGGAAGCAGCGGGCGCCCCGCCCCGTCCCGCCTCCCCGGCCGCGCGGGCGGGCGGGCCTCGCGTGAGCGCCGCCCCGGCCGCCCAACCGCCGCCCCGCCGCGACCCCGACCCCGGCCCCGGCCCCGGCCCCGGCCTCCGCCTGACCCCGACCCCGCTCCGGGCCGCCGCGCTCCGTGTGGAACCGGCAACGGTCGAGGGGGGGCGGCGGGGCGCAGGCCCGGTCACGGGTCAGGGGCGAGGGGCGAGCCCGAGCACCCAAGAGGCGCGGACGAGGCGTCCTTGCCGAGGGACGGCGGCGAACCGTAGCGGAGGCCCCAGCCTTTCTCAGCCTGGGCGCGCCGCCATGTCGGCCCCGGGCGCACGCTCCGGCGGATTCTTTCCCTCCGGAACCAGCGTGCGGGGAAGGCGGGGCGGGGGGGCGCGCGGGCCGAGACGGACCTCGGGCCGGAAGTGAGGCGGCCACGGCCGGGCGCGCAGGCCCCGCCCACTTCCGGCGGAGGCAGAGGCCATGGCGCACATCACCATTAACCAGTACCTGCAGCAGGTAACGCGGGCCGCGGCGCTGGCGAGAGCGTGTGGGCCGGGGCGAATCGGTTCGCCCGCTTTGCCCGAGTCCTTGGCCGCCGGAGGGAAAGCGCGGACGGTTGAGCAGGCGCCCGACGGCGTTTCCTGGAGACGCGGGGGTGTGCGCATGGGCGTGGACCGCTATAGGGACGTGCGGACCCGGGGGGTGCGGCAGTCGAGCTCGGTGGGCGGGGGCCAGCCGCTCACCCGGGACCCACGCTGCGAGGAGGTGGGGGTCGGCTGCGAGCGCTCGGTGGGGGGGGGGGGGCAGCCGCTGACCCGGGACCCACGCTGCGAGGAGGTGGGGGCCGCGGGGGTCGGCTGCGAGCGCTCGGTGGGCGGGGGTGTCAGCCGCTGACCCGGGACCCACGCTGCGAGGAGGTGGGGGCCGCGGGGGTCGGCTGCGAGCCCTACCCCAGCCAGCCCTCACTCAGGACGAGCCTAGTGCTCCCTTCTGGTGGTTTAGAGCCCTGGGGAAATGGTCTCCGCGGAATTCTGTCCCGACAGCATGTGCACGCCGGAGGCGGACTTAAGACCTGGTTCTTTATGGGTTCCAAACCGGCATTCTTTCCACTAAATTATGCCGATTCCCCAGGGAAAAGAGCGGGTGGATTTTTAGATGTCCGAAGGAAGCATTTCTTTGGTGACTAATGTAGGATTGAGGGTCTGGGAGGAGAATGAGTCCCAGGTTTCTAGCCAGGGCAAGGGATGAGTAGAGCAAATTTGGAGGGGAAGCTTACAAACTCCATTTTGGACGTGTGGAGTTGGGGGTGTCTGTTGACAAGCAGGTAAAGATCTTTAGGAGGCAGCTGGAGATAGTCTGACATGCTTGGAGTTGAGGGAGCAGGAGGCCTGCTGAGGACAGGCAGAAGCCGCCACCCCACAACCCCCTCCCCACGGGGTGTGTGTGACATTCCGCAGGAACTGCTGGCTGCCGTAAAGGAGAAACGAGGAGTTAACTTACAGAGACCACAGTCCTGCAAGACATGAGTGTCCCTCAGTTTACAAATTTCTCAGCAATCTACAAGAACAAAGCATTTCTATTGATAGCTTCCAGAAGGGAATTAGATACAATTACATGTCCTTCTAATCCATAGCCTATTGGCAGATACTTGAAGCGGGTAGAGTGTAATGTTCCCCCAGGAAGATCCCAGCTATCTTACTGTTAACACCTTACCGCCTTATCGGAAAGAAGGGTAACCTTAACTTGACAATGGCAAGGCCTCCGCTATCCTGTGAATCTTTAACATACAAACTTCCTTTTGAAACCTCCCTTTTCCTTAACTCCCCAACTCCCAAGTATATAATCAGCCACCTTCCCAACTCTGGGCAGCATCTTTTTCTGCCCACGAGTCCTGTCTCTCTGCTTTAATAAAACCACCATTTTGCCCCAGAGATGTCTCAAGAAATCTTTCTTGGTTGTCGGCTCCAGACCTTACCCTACTGAACCTCACCTATATTCCAAAACTCCATCGTTTGGTGCCGGAACATGGGGCTTCCGAGTCTTCTCATCTGGACTCTGAGCCTCGGTGTGAACGTGGTGAGTCCTTTCTCTCTTCTTCCTTTACTTTCATTCCAGGGCCCTTCAAGGGGTGTGGTCTTCTGGGACACTTTGATGTCTGTTGCTCAGGCTGCAGTCCTCTAGCCCGTGGCTGGTCTACGGGGAGGAGAAAGTCTGCCCTTTGGCTGGAAGTCGGTCCCCTGGCCGGAATGGTAATAAGACCCAGAAACTTGATGCTCTCCCTTTACTTCTGTCCTTATACAAAGTCGTCTGTCTTGGGCACAGGACAGTCACTTAAGTCACCAGCGTGGCTGCCAATCTTCAGACTCCCGTGTAAGGTTTCCTCCTGATGGGTCTGATGTGATCCCCTCCCCGTCTCTGGTCTGGCTGTGGGCCCTCTACTGGGAGCCGGCTGAACTCAGTACCCGATGGGGACCATTTCCTGGGGAAGTTAGCTGTGAACACCACAGGTGCTGGAATGTCGCTTAGACCGCGATGGATTTCTACCCACTGTTTCCATCAATGTTCTCTACTAACAGCTTATAACATTGGGTTGTTTCCCCTTGTAGAACGTTTTTAGTATTTTCCGTGGGTTAGCAGGGTGCTAACGGAGCTTTCAGGGCATAGGATGGCATGGCACGGGTATTTCTGTCCATCCATCAGGCACCCGTCGGCAGCCTAGGATGAGATGGGGAAGGGGGAGGAGGCCAGCATCCTTCCTGCGGGCCTTTTACGGCAGGAATGTCTCACAGGAAGGCAGGATTACGATCCGTAGCAATGTCTTGCTTGAGGGATACACCGTTGCTTTTGACACACACAACCTACGACATAGCCCGTGGGACACCTCCCGAAGTCGGGGGGATTTGGTAATGGACCTTCTGTACTTTTCTGGGAGCATGGCCCTAGTAGGCTTCTTCGGTTTCCAAGGACTCTACTTTAGGATGCTTTTTTAACCCACTGGAAACAATTTTGGATTGCAAAATTTAGGAAAGGACTAATCTGTAACACTGCATGGCCTCAGTGGGATGTGTCCGATCTCTTCTGCAGGAAGCAGGATTGTGGTCTCTGTAAGTTAACTCCTTACTTCTCCTCTAGGGCAGCCAGCAGTGCCTGGGGGATGTCACACACACCCCATGGCAGGGGGTTGTGGGGTGGCGGCTTCTGCCTGTCCTCAGCGAGCTTCCTGCTCCCCTCATCTCCTACGTTCTCAGAGGAGACGACGACGGAGTTGGGGCGATGGGAGGAGTAAACCAGTAGCGCTTGGTGAACTCTCACTAAGAACCAAGTGTTGTCATGTACAGTAGCTCGTTATTACCACTTCTCTTAGGAGGTGAGTCTGTTGCAAGCCCCATTTTACAGAGAAGGTTCAGTGGCTTTCCACGGTCCCTGGGCTAGTTAGTAGCACATTCAGACCAGGAATTCTAGCCTTAGAGTCCATGCCCTTAACATGAAGCTCACTGGCTCTTTTAGCCTAAATTTCAGCACTGTCTCCTGTGCTCATCAGAACCTACCTATTAGGTTCCAGAGCGTACTGTGTGGTGAGTCTCAGTGGCTCTCCGTTTGGACGCATTCCCTCTTTCATACCTCACAGTGCCCTCAGCCAGCAGCCGCCTGTGGACAAGTCGTCGGTCCTTCATCTCCCTTCTCTGTGACTGCTTCCTCGTAGCTATTAGGTAAGGGGTCTGGTTTTACTCTCCTCATAAGCTTCTGAGTTCTTGTGTCTTGGATGCGGGCAGAACACGTGCATTCCTGGGTCAGAGACCGAGGGTCTGTAGCTCAGCGCAGCCGGCCGTGTGGGGTCAGCCTGCCGGTTCCCTTGGACCCAGTGGGCCCATGAGGGTGCTTCCCCCTGCATTCAAGAGAGAAACCCTGAATAGGAATCTACCTATTTTGTAGTAAGCGGTGAGCAAACGTTTTTACTGGGGGTTGGGAATGGGGGAAGACACTGCTTCATTTCTCAAAGTTATAAACAGCCTGAACATGGCCCGAGTGAAGGGGCTAGCAGTCAGGGCCTTGTGGGGCCAGCACACCAGTTTGAGAGGCCCAAGGAGGGCTGCCTTTCCTAATGGCTGGCGAAGCTGGGATATCTGTGCTCCGCACTTCGGCATGTCTCCAGTGTTGCTTCTGTTCGGAGAGGACAGATTGAATTAACTGCACGTTTCTCCAAGTATTCTGCTTTTAAAAGTTATATTTAGAAAAAAATCACTTTGCGTGTACCGTTGACCCTTGAACAATGTGGTAGTTAGGGGCGCCGACCCCCCGTGCAGTTGGAAATACACAGGTAACTTTTGGCTCACCAAAAACTGAACCCGATAGCGTACCTTTGACCAATAACCTAAACAGTCCGGTAACTTGCTCTTTGTGTCGCGTTCTAGACTACGTTCTTACAGCCGAGTCAGGTAGAGAAAAGAAAACGTTGCTGAGAAAATCGTGAGGAGGAGAAAATGCATTTAGAGCACTCTGCTTTCAAAGGTAGAGGCCGGACCTGGTGGTCACCCCACAGCGGGGGCGGCCCTAGTCTCCGTGGGCGCTGGTATTCTTCGTGTGACGTCCTTTACTTCATTCTTTTGTCCGGTCTGCAAGCTCTTATTTCAAATGGCAAGTTAATTTTTATAAAAACAATCTACATTTCAAATTGTAATTTTCCTCCAACTTTTTATTGTGCAAATCTCCAAACCTACAGAAAAGTTGGAAGGAGAACGTTGAAGATGTGGACCCGCTCGCTTGCCTGGCGCACCCCGTTTCCGTGTCCTTCCCTCCGGTCACGCTCTCTCCCCTGCGCCATGTGAAAGGTCGCTGCCCCCGGGGCCTGAGGCTGTTGTGTCGCCAGCTGCAGGGCCTTCAGCACAGCCGGGAGCTGTGACGTCCGCGTCCGTGCCTTCGGGCTCCACGCCCACCGCGATGCTGTCCGCAGCCCCTGGGTCGCCTGTAGGGTCCGCCGCACTCCGGGCCTGGGGCTCTTGCTCTTCACTCTCATCTGGAAGAGTCCTCTGGCCAGTTTCTGGAGCAGATTGAAATGATGACAGTTAACTTTTCTAAAATGGCCAGGGCACTGGGCCCGTGGCTGTGTCACCATCTGCCTTTACATGGGTCTCAGGAGTAGGTTTGGGCGAACCTGGCTAGCGTAGACGTCCTGCGGCCGGGAGGCTCGCACTGATGCCCCTAACTGCCGCTCCAGCGTCCAGGGACCTGTTCCTGTCGTATCGATTCATAATCTGTTGGGCGGACCGTGAGAGCCGTGAACACCCCGCGCCCTTTCTGAAGTGCTTTAGCTTCCATTCCCGGTTTTTCCCAAGTGGGTTATCGCGTGGATGTTTGCCAAGCGGTGATTCTCTGTTAGCTGCCACCTCATCAGTTGAGAACGCTTTTCCCTGTGCTCCTCGTGGCCCCTGAGCTGCGCATCTGTTCTTTGAGACTCGGCCCGTTTGCTGTTGGCGACGCTAGTAGGCCCCCCATCTCTCGGCCTCCGGAAGCCCGAGCTGGGACGTTGGTCCGCTTGCCGCTGCGAGAGCCGGGCCGCTGCTCGGGCACCTCCGGCCCGGGGGTCGGGAGGGCGGGGTCCCGAGCGTCCCTGGAGCTCCACGAGGGCAGGGCGCGCCGTTCCCCACCCCACTTACCTCTTGTCAAATGTTTCAGGTCTATGAAGCCATCGACACGAAAGACGGGGCGTCCTGCGCGGAGCTGGTGTCCTTCAGGCACCCTCATGTTGCCAACCCACGGCTTCAGGTGGGCAGACGGGCCGCGCTCGCGGCGCTTCCTCGGAGAGGCTGGGAGCTGGGCTCAGGACGCTGGCGTCGCCGCTCCTCCGAAAAGAGACGTCCGCTGGCGGCGTCTGTGGCTCCGGCTCGTGGACTGAGCGCCACGTGCTCGGCGCCCTGCACGCCGCTCCTGTGTGACCCTCTGGGCCTCAAGACCCTCGGTGTAGAGCGAGGTCACCTGAGGTCATCCCACAGACGGGGTGGGGGGGTGGCCCACACAGGCCTGTCTGTCCCAAAGCCCACGGCGGTGTCTGGTTACAGGGAAGTCCTGGCGCGGCGGGCCCACATCTGCTGGTCCCTGTGTCGCGCGCGTGACTGGCCGGGCCGGCCAAGGTCTAGAGCCTGCAAAGCCAGCGGTGTTTCCCTTCTGGCCTCTTGTAGAAAGCATTTCCCAGACCCTGCTCTAAATCCTACGTGTCCTTGATTTAGCGGAGAAATGGTATGCCAGCCCTGTCTCCTGTAGAGGGTGTCCTTGGCGTTTTGGGAAGTCGCACTTCCTCACTGGGTCCCGCTGTGATGTTGGGGTGCGGCCCTGTCGGGGCACATTCGCCCCTGAGAGGGAACGGAGCCGTGTGCACTGGCTCAGTGTGTGGGCTGCGCCCCAGGCCAGTTCGAGCAGCTTGTGCAGCAGAAGCAGGCTCTTCGTAGAATTGGGGGCTCCCCGGGGGGCTGTCCTGTGGGAGAGTGTTGAAAACCATTGCTCTAAGAGGCTCGCTGGCCACACGCCCCTCGGCCGGTGGCCCGGGCCTCTCATCGCACCACCGCAGGCGGATCTGTCATCCGTTGTGATCCGAGGCCGATCCCGTTGAGGTCCGAGGTGGCGTTCCCCTCACTGCTGGCCATTGTCTGCCTTAGCTGCTCCACCAGGGACAGTGGCGTGGGGCTTTTTCTGCTGCGGCCTTTCCCTTCCCACGCTCACGCATGGGGATATGGCTGTGTATTTCCTGCCTCACGGACCCCTTCAGTTCTCTGTGCTGCGGGACCCCGTGGCTCTCGTCTGATCCAAAATCTGGCCATCGAGGGGGACGAGGACGCTGGAAATAAACGTCAGCTAGCCTGGCCCAGGATGTAGAGCAGGCGGCTCTGTCCCCAGGAGGTGAGGAGGGGATTCCACACATGGCCTCACCTCTCCCTCAGGCCACCTTCCGTACTGAGCCGCACACAGTAGCCGCTTCGTAAGTACGTCTTCACCGATCGGCTGTTAGATTCAGAAGTCTCATGGAAGTGCCCCGAGTGTTTCTTGGACTGCGGGAGGCACGGCCGGCGTGCCCCATGATCCCCTTCACTGTAAAGCCTGCATGTTCTTTTGAAAGAGCTGCGTCCCAGTCTCTCAGCGCGTTGTGTTCTTTGGCTGCCTTTTAATTTTTGTCATTTTTCCTCTTCCCATTTAGATGGCCTCCCCAGAAGAGAAGTGTCAGCAGGTTTTGGAACCCCCTTACGACGAGATGTTTGCTGCTCACTTAAGGTAACGCCCCGGAGAGGAAGGAAAAAAAAAGGCAAATCTGGAAATTGCTGAATCAGTGAAGGATTTTATTTAACATCATCTCAGGCTTGAGGGGCGCCTGAGTGGCTCATTCGGTTGAGCCTCTGACTCTTGGTTTTGGCTAAGGTCATGATCTTGGGGTCCTGAGATCAAACCCCATGGTGGGCCCTGCCTTCAGCGGGGAGTCGGCTTGAGATTCCCCCCTCCCCTTCTGCCCCTCTCCCCACTCACACGCATACACTCTGTTCTCTTTAAAATAAGTAAATAAATAAAATCTAAAAAACCACATCATCTTAGACTTGAAACAATGGATGCTTTGCAAAGAAAAGTGCATTTGTTTTTTGGGGGGTTTTTGGTACTGTATTATTTTTTTTTATTAAAATTCAGTTTAGCATATAGCGTGGCATTAGTTTCAGAGGAAGAGTTCAGTGATTCGTGAGTCTTACGTAACACCCAGTGCTCACTCCATCACATGCCCCCCCATTAATGACCGTCCCCCAGTTTCCCCATACCCCATACTGCCCTCAGTTTGTTTCCTAGAGTTAAGAATCTCTTATGGTTTGTCTCCCTCTCTGATTTCGTCTTGTTTTAAGAAAAGTGTATTTGTAATTTCACTTTAGCAAAGCCTATGAAAATTTTTTGAAGCTTAAAATACCTTAGTTTTTTTTTTATGATTTTATTTATTTGACAAATTTATTTGATTTTAACCTGGATGAAAGGGCAGACGAGCTGCAGTTGGTGTGGAGAGACGGGAGTGAATACGCGGGAACGGGCTATTTTAAGTTCCCTGACAAAGTTTCATGTTGGGGTTTATTAACTGTAGATAAATACTGAAATTGTGTGTATACTAAAATAACAAGGCTTGCAAATACTTTTTACTGAAGAAACAAATATTCTAAGTGAAGACTTCTCTTACACATTCCACCAATTAAAACCAATTCCACCAGCTAAAGAGAGGACACGTGGGGGGAGGGGCAGAGGGAGAAGCAGGCTCCCTGCTGAGTGGGGAGCCCAACACAGGGGACTCCATCCCAGGACCCCGGGATCATGACCTGAGCCGAGGGCAGACGCTTAGCTGACTGAGCCACCCAGACAGCCCTCAAATACTTTTAAGTCTGTAATAAATTTTCTTTCATTTCAAAGATCACATATGCTTCTAAAACTTAAAGGTAGACCGTGGTCACGCGTATTTAGGGCACGCTCCTCATGTCGGCTGCATAGTGGTCCTGTGTTGGGGGGGGGGCGCGTACTGCCCACCGCTGACTAGTGTTTTCCGCGGAAATATGGCCGTGTTTTCACCTCTTTGCCTTGCCGCGGATGGAGCAAGAGCTGCGTGGGGCCCGCGAGAGCCCTGCTTCTCAGGGACAGCTCATGTCTGCTCCCCGTTGGAGGGGGGGCTGGGCAAAGCCGGCCGTCCCGAAGCGCGAGGCATTGGGTCGCCCTCCTGTCTGCGTGCCTCCAGGGCTTCCTTCTCCAGAGAAGTCTGCCTTAGGGTGCTGCTGGTCTCCCGGGAGAGGGCGGCTCCCCACTCTTTCCTGGCTCTGCCCCGCTGTGTGTCGGGGCTCCAGACGCGGCGAACGGAAGTCGGAGGGCCGTGCCCGGCCGGGACCAGTGCCTGGCGCTGAGAACCTGCGGCAGGGTCCCGGAGCGCCATGGGGGCTTCCTCTTCCCCCAGCCCGTTCCAGTTCAAAAGTCACCGGTGTGCTGCTTGTCCTCCGCCGGTTCCTGTGGCAGGATGAGCAGCGCTCGGGCCTCCGGGGTGGGCGCGTGGGGCTCGCTTGCAGCTCCTGCCGCCTGTGTCCTTAGCCTGTGATGTTTCCTCCGCAGATGCACCTACGCGGTGGGGAACCATGACTTCGTCGAGGCCTACAGATGCCAGACTGTCATCGTCCAATATCTTTGTCGTTTGGGTTACGGCTCAGTAGTGTTTGAGGTTTAAGATCTGGAGACGTCGGGCCACTTTCACTCGTACCTTTAACTAGAAGGGAACTGAAACTAATTTTGGGAGAGAAAATGGTTTCATTCGGGTGCTTAAATGTATCCTGGGCTTTAAGATTGTCGTCCAGTTACCAGTGCAGTGACAAAGAACAAGGGTGATGATTGAGGGTTTTACTGAACTTTCTTGTAAATAGTCGCGTTTCCTTCAAGGCATTAACTTTAGCTACAGGGACTAGTTTGGCAAAATATGAGAACTCCACACTCCAGGCATAGATGGACGAGAGTGGATTCGACACATCGTCACTGAAGACCTTAATCCAGCCAATGTCTGCTTTAAGTCATTTAAGTAGTGTCTCCTAGTTAAGGCCTCAGTCAGTGAATGTTCTAGCAAACAGGCAGGGGGTGGGGGGAGCAGGATCCCCGCCGAGCAGAGAGACCTATGCGGGGCTCGATCCCAGGACCCTGAGATCGTGACCTGAGCTGAAGGCAGAGGCTTTAACCCACTGAGCCACCCAGGCGCCCCTTAGTTTGCTTATTTTTTAATTTTCTTGTTTAAATATACAAAGGAGAGAGTTGGTTACTAACTAGGTTAGTTTCCTTTGAATTTAAGAATTCAGTAATCAAGGAAATAAAACTTTATACTACAGAAGCTAAAGCTTATTATATATGTGATTACCTGGGTTCTGAAAAACCAAATAAAATGTTTGAAGTTACCAATTAAGAAAATGTTAACAATAGTCTTTTACTTTGGAGAAAGTGTGTGTAGAAGTAAATATATTTACTGTATCAATACCTAATGACATTCAGATATTTGTAATTTGTATATTTTTTCTTCTGGAACTTGTCTCTATGATATATGATCTTTTAAACGTAAAAATTTAAAATCCTTCATATTTCCTATTATCATTTGTAGCATTGCCTTAGATTTCGTACATTGTTCCTTAATGTAGTACATCATTCCTGCGTGCGTTTCAAGCCCACAAAGAAGAAAACTGGTAAGTATGAACAGAAATAACTGGCAAATGGCAGGGTTTTGTTTTTTTGGGTTTTTTTTCAGCAGAAGCTTTTTAAAACTTCAAATAATTGTATTGTGTTTTCTGTGTGGATATTTAACATCACGTGTCGATGTTGGGTAATATCAATGTGGATAGTGGGGTTTCCACGGTCAGGGGAACGTGCCGGCCAGCAGTTTGCTGTGTGTTCACGTGAACATGAAGCCTTGTTTTTGTTACAGACCTTCCGTACCCCGAAATGTTTGTCAGTTGTCAGTTCTGCGCTGACTTTTGATTTTAACTTTAACTAACTGTAGATAAATACAGAAATTGTGTGTATACTAAAATAACAAGGCTTGCAAATACCTTTTACTGAAGAAGCAAAAGTATTCTTTTTAAGTGAAGACTTCTCTTACACATAAAACCGGTTCCATTAGCTAAGTTACAAAAAAATCCTCTCGGGACCTTCCGTCTGTTAGGTTTTCTGGGTCCTGTTAGGGGCCTCACTGACCCGCACCTTGCGCTGACGGAGCTGCTTGAAGCGTGGTCGGAGGGGAGGAGAAGGTCCTCGGCATGAGGAGGTGCCGTCTGGGGCTGTGGGTCCCGCCGCACCAGGACCTCGGCCCCTGGGGGGTTGGGGGTCCGGGCAGTGGGCGAGGAGCCTCCGTGGCCGTGTCGGTCAGGAAGCCGCGGGGCCGCAGCCCGCCCTGACGGGAGGCGAGCGAGGCAGCCGGAGCTGCCAGGCTCCCGGAGGCGCGGTGGCCCCGGTGGGGGGCTGGGAGCCCTGGGTGCCGCGAACGGGCTCTCGGGCCTCGTGGCCTCTTCCACGGTGCTCGCTTCTCTGCCCCGCAGGGCGCTGCCCGTCATGTATGCTGTAGCGCTCGACCTCCGGATATTTGCCAATAACGTGAGTCCGCTCTTGTTGCTACTCTTAAAACTCAAACTCAGCTTCTCTCTGTTGCTTAATTTCATGTCATTCTTCCCAAAGTTCTGCGGGTTAGGATGGGGGATAGCACGTGCCTGGCGGGGAGAGCGGAAGGGCAGGAGGCGCTGGGCCAGTTCTGTCCGGCTCGGTGGGTTTTCCTGTGTGTCATGAAGGGCGAGGCGGTAGCACGAGCAGGGCCACGCCGCCTCTGCTGCTGACGTGCGGCTGACCCCCGTCTGGAAGAATCCCGAGGGCAGGTGCGGACAGCAGCCAGGGGCTCTGGATCTTACGGGGTCGGTTTGCCCCTGGGGGTCAGCGTCAGGCGGATTTAGAACAGCAGTTCTGAACTCACAGCTTTGTGGTTTTAAAAATGGTAACTTCCCGTTCTGAACAGGTGGGGGTACAGTTCTCCTTTCCTTCCCGATGGGGGTTCTGAAGCCGGCACGGCTTGCAGAGGAGCGAGGGCTGGGTCTCCTGCATTTCCTTCTCGCCTCCTGTCGTGGACGGGGTCCCCGAGGAACCTCCCATCCAGGGAGACCGACGGGCAGAGACGAAGAGGCCCCGAGGAGAGCAGGAGGGGGCCGGCAGCCTCGGAGGACAGACCTCTTGAGCAGTTTCTGCCGCAGCCTCCCAAACGGTGCCGGCCCCCCGCCCGCTAGCTTGGCGTCCACTGCTGACGCAAGACAGGGCCACGTGTCCTCAAGGCCACGTCTCCCTCACGGAGTCTCAGCCCATGAGGCGAGATGATCCCCAAATGCCGGATGGCAGGAATTCCTGACCGGCTCGCACCCTGTGCGCCGTAAACGAGCCTCAGGGAGAGTCACGAACCCGCTGGAAACAAATGAAGACATGGATGGGCCCAGCAGAGAAATAGACGATGTAAAGAACTGTGGTGGAAACGTCTAGAACCAAAAAATACAGTCTGAACGCAAATTATCCAGGCTCCACGGAGCTTTGGTTATACGTCTGCTTGTATTTACCGTGTCAGAAATTTTTGACTGGGATTTAAAAAAATATTCATCTAAAATAGTCAGCTTTTTATGTCGTGACATAAGTGACGTTTTAAGTACAAAATAGCTGTTTTCCAAGTAAACAAAATGTGCTGAGAAGGGTGCCGGATTTTTATGTTTCCATCTGACAGAAGCCGCCTGGCCCCGTGTCCCGAGGCGCGGTGTGGCGGCGCGTCCCGCTTGAGACCAGGACGGTCTGCCTCACGCCGGTGCCGACGGCAAGCAGAGCAGTGTTTTCGTAGCCGTTCAGAGAATTGGGGACACTCTGAGGGGCAGTTGGGGTGTGGCCTGCGAAGCGTAGCCGTGAGCGCCTTCTGTCGCAGCGGAACCGCGGGCGCCTCCGTTTCCCTGGACAGAACCCCACAGAACGTTAGATGGTCGTATGTTCAAGAACCAGACTTAGTGTTTACTGTCGTCGGGGACAGTCTGAATTGAACTTGGTTGGCGGCAGGACCGCACGGGGCCACGTCAGGGACAGTGTTGCCGACACGTCCGTGTCGCTGGAAAGGCCCCCGCGGTGTCACCGGCTGCTGTTCTCACGTCGTCGGTGCAAGTGACAACTCAGTGAAGAGACAAATAGCGGCTGTCGCTGGGGTCCCGTGCACATGTTCTGACGGCTCCCGGGGGTTCGTAGACCGCGCTCTGGAACCTGGAGGCAGCGGGTCCGGAGCGAGGGCGGCGCCAGGCCTTGGGCGGGTCCGGGAGGTGTGTGTCCTGGGTTCTGATTGGCCGCGGGCGGGGGCGGGACGTGAGGCCGTGGGGACAGGCTCCGTGAGCGGCGCAGGGCCCGCGCCCCAGACGTAGGGAACAGGCTGACCGCCCAGCTTGAAGCGGTCGAAGAGAGTTGATTTGCGTACGAGTTGGGATACGCTTTCGATTCTCCTTGTCTCACATCAAGTGGAAGATTTCACCAGAGCCGCCTGGGACTTCGACCCTTGGGTGTAGCGCTTTTTGCTTCTAGGAGCAGCGGAGGTTTCTTTCCCACTAAGGAGTGGGGAGGAAATTAAACGTGAGCGTTTGTGTTCCATCAGGCAGACCAGCAGTTGGTGAAGAAAGGGAAGAGCAAAGTCGGGGACATGTTGGAGAAAGCGGCCGAGCTGCTCATGAGCTGCTTCCGCGTCTGCGCCAGTGACACGTGAGTGCGGCTTCGCGGGCGGCCGCGCCGGCGGGGACGTCTGGGTTTCTCCGCGTGCGCGCAGGCCCCTGGTTGTTGTTCGGACGGGCTTAGCCAGTCGCCTGCTGCGGCCGAGCCGTGAGAGGCAGAAGGCCACGTGTGACGTTTGCCAGCCCCAGCGTCTGCGGAGCCCCGGGCCCCACGGCCACCCGGCCCGAGCCACCCCCCCTCCTGCTGGGGACGTGCCCCAGGGGCTTGCGCGGCCCACAGCCCTGCGGATGCTCAGTTCTCCAGCTGTCTGGCTTGGTCTTCCTTTCTGCGTGCTAGGTGGAGAATTCTAGGTAGACCGCTCTCTGGGCCAGCGCTCTCGCAGGCCGTTCCTCCAGGTGTCCCGGGCTCCCGATGTGGGACGAGTTCTCACCTCGGGCCGAGCTACCGCCTCGCTGTGTCTCCCACCGTGGGACCCTGTCCTGCCCTGGGCTAGAGCTTCTCGATCTCTGCGCTGGTGTGTTTTGTTAGATCCTTCCGGGGGTGATTGTTAATGTCCTTTCTTCTCTCCTTTTTGTCTGCATTCTGTCTCTGAGACGCCAACACACACGTGTTAGATGGAGTGTCCTGCCACGGACGCTGGGGCCCTGTGTCCCCCCCCCCCCCCAAGCCGTACGTGGTTATCGTGGGATAACTGGCTTTCTTCATGTGACACCCAAAACGCAGTAACCTCATAAAAAATAGAAAAACCAACTTCAAAAATTAAAAACTTTTGCATTTTAGAGGACGCCATCCAGCAAGGGCAAACAGCCACAGAAGGGGGAAAACGTTTGCAAACAGCGTAGCTGCCACTAACCTGTGTCCAGAACGCAGGCGAAGGACCTGGGTAGACGCTCTGCGAAGAAGACGAATAGCCAATGAACCCGCAGACAGCCTTAGCCAGCAGGGAGCCGCCCTCCCCGCCCAGCAGCGCGCCCAGCACCGTCTCAGTGTCCTGGGGCTGCGGCGGGCAGGGGCGGGCACCCCAGCTTGCAGAGCATCCGGGGGGGGGGGCGTGCCTCGGGGAGACCGGTCGCCGGGGTTCCAGTGTTTCGTGTTTTCTCCCATCTGCGTGGTGACTCGAGGTCACAGCGCTAGTGAGTGACCAGAGTCCTCGAGGAACCGGCTTTCATCGCGGAGCAGGACTGGGGTTTGCACGCGGACCGCGGTCTTACACCGTGTGCTCCTCCACGGAAGGGACCTTAGGGGCCGTCTCAGGGCGGATGTCTGTGTCCCGGGCTCGCGGGCAGCCTGCGGTTCCGCACCGGCGTGTGTGTGTCCTGTGCTTTGACCCTGTGCCCTGGGATCTCGTGTGCGGCGGCCTGCCGCTGGCCGCCCGCTCCGGGCCCGTCTGTGGGCGCGCAGGCTGCGCCCGAGAAGAGCCGGGGCGGGGACGCGGCAGCCTCCGCTGCTCACGGCGCTTCCTTCCGGCGTTGTGTCGTGAGGACCCTCGGGCGTCTGACGCCCGCCCCGCGCACCGTTGGCTTTTCCTGTGCTGCCGCCCGCTCGCCATCGACGCGGCTTTCCTTCTGCACGTCCCGCAGTTTTCTGTGTCCTCGCGCCCCGGAAGGTGCCGTGTCCGGCAGAGACTGCACTCAGTGCCGCAGCTTCCCCTTCGTAGTTAGAATTTACCGGCACCGGTTCACACGGGTCTTGACTGTTTTGACAAGAGTGTGCCCGTGTGGGACCTGACCCCTCCCGAGGCCGGGGCGTTGCCCTCACGCCGTCCCCTTCCCGGCGGACCCTCAGCACGGCCCCGGTCTCCCGTTGGTGACCACGCGCGCTCAGTCTCGAGCACGTGTCCCGCTGGGAGTGACAGCCGCCGGCTGCCCCCGGGCTTCGGGCTGTGGGCCGTCGTCACCGTAGTCAGACCTCTGCTCTCGGGAGACACGTTCGGCCTGAGCCGTGGGCGTGTAGCTCACAGTAGTCGTGTTGGGGCAGATTCGGGTGTGTGATTCGTAAATACGCGTTTCCCGTGTAACTGAAAAGGGCTGCGTTCCCGCAGGCGGGCCGGCATCGAGGACTCCAAGAAGTGGGGGATGCTGTTCCTGGTGAACCAGCTCTTCAAGATCTACTTCAAGGTGGGGGTCGGTGGGGGCGCCTCCCACGCCCTGTCTCCCCAAACGCCGTCCCCGCGCCGGCCTCCGCAGCCTCTCCGGGAGGTGACCCTCACCTGGCCGCATCCAGTCGGGGGCTGAGCACCTGCCAGGTGCCGGGGCTGTCGCGAGGGCTGTGCGCGTGCCCTGTTGGAGCCTTTGGCCCGCGAGGGGAGCGCTGCACCTCCCGGGGAGAGCCCAGTGCCAGCGTCCCGAGCGTGTGCCCACTGGGGGGCCTGTGCTGTCCCATGAGGGGCTCATCCCGTGAGGGGTCCCCCTCTGCCACCGGGGTAATGACGGGCCACGGGGCAGGTGGCGGGGGATGGGTCAAGAGGTCCTCCCGGTAGCGTGGAGCTGTCTGGGGCGGCCGTGGGGCGCCGGCAGCCGGCTCCCGGGCCCTTGGTGCGTTCGGCACCACGCGGCGAGTGCTCCAGCGTCCCTCAGGGAGCGGTCAGTGGGACAGCGTGGCTGGAGGAGCAGTGCCGCTGAGCGCCGCGGGCCCCGCCGTTGCAGATCAACAAGCTGCACCTGTGCAGGCCGCTGGTCCGCGCCATCGACAGCTCGAACCTCAAGGACGACTACAGCACCGCACAGAGGGTGACGTTCAGGTACTACGTCGGGCGCAAGGCCATGTTCGACAGTGACTTCAAGCAAGGTGGGTTGGTGGCCGCTGCTGCCGGTGGTTTCAAGAGCCCGGATCCAGAGCTACCCCGAGAACGCTCGCGGCCTCTCAGTGGGACGTCGGGCAGGGCCCCGCCCCGCTGTCCCGTGTGCACTCGCCCGTTTGTCCAAGTGCGGGAAGGCCCGCGCCGGGTCTCTGGTGGAAAGTGGTCTGTTAGTGGTTACTGTTGCTAAACGGACGGGTTACGATCACCACGAGTGGGGACTGATGGTTCCTGAGACCGCGGGGTGTTGGGGTGCGACGGTGGGACGCGGTGCCCGCGGTGAGTGCGCGCGCCTTGTCTCTGCAGCGGAGGAGTACCTGTCCTTTGCCTTCGAGCACTGTCACCGCTCGAGTCAGAAGAACAAGAGGATGGTTCTCATATATCTGCTTCCAGTAAAGATGCTGCTGGTAAGTGATTTTACTCCGCGCTTCCAGATCCCCGTGCTCGCTCAAGAGGTCGGCAGAGACTTAAAAATGCAGCCGGTGGTGCGTAGCTGCCCTCGTCTGGGCCGCGTGAGCGCACCCCAGAGAGAGACGTGAGCCGCGGCCGCGCGGCCTGAACCATTTAGCTCCACGCCTGACCCCACGTCTGCCTCCGAAGTGTGGTGTACGTCAGACAAAGCGACTGCGTGTTCTCGTCCCCTAAGCATCCGAATTAATAGGAACGGATCAAGCAAGCAAGAAAAACGTCATGCTAGCCTGTCCGTAGCTCAGGCCATCTTGTTTAGTCGCCCAAAAGTAATTTATTTGATACTTGGAGTGTCGAGTAACTAGTAAGCTAATCGACCAAAACTTCCTCAAAGCGATGGAGCTTCCTTTTCTCGCATTTAAAATTTTTAAAAAATTGTCCGAGCAACACACACACACACGGCCCAACCCTAAGAGCTCAGGGTAGCTCGTGATGGAGAAGCAACAGGTCACGCCAGCCTCCCTGCGTCCGACCCGGCTTCCCAGAAACGGCCGGTTGTAAGCGGCTCTGCCGGTTCTTCCTTTCACCGGCCCGTCTTCCGCCCTGTCTGCCCCGCGGACGCGAGCCGCGAGGGCCTGAGGAGGCCGGGCCCCGGGCTCTGGCTGCCAGACCCGCGTTGTTTGTCGCCTGCTTCCGAAGGAACGGGTCGCAGGTCTTTACATGGGGCCCTGGTGGGGAGCTTGTCACCAGTCGCTCTGCTGAAACGGAAGCTCTTACGCTGGGCAACGGGCGCTCTGTCTCAGGGTCACATGCCGACCATCGAGCTGTTGAGGAAGTACCATCTCATGCAGTTCGCCGAGGTGACCAAAGCCGTCAGGTATGGTGCCTCTTCGCCACAAGTCTCCCACGCGGAGTGCGGGGCTCGTCTGGGCTTTGGTTTCCTGAGTGTGTGTGCGCATCTCTCCGCGCCCAGCGAAGGCAACCTGCTGCTCCTGAACGAGGCCCTGGCGAAGCACGAGACCTTCTTCATCCGCTGCGGCATCTTCCTCATCCTGGAGAAGCTGAAGATCATCACCTACAGGAATCTCTTCAAGAAAGTGTAAGCCTCGGCGGGACCCGGCCGCCGCACGGCGAAGGTCGCTGACCGCCAGGAGACGGGGTGTGCGCCGTGGGGACGAGGCCCCAGCCCTGCCCCGAGCTTGCGCAGATGCAGTCAGATCTCCGGGCCACTTGCGGCCGCCGGCTCCGTGCCCCACCGCCACCCCGCGGGTGCGCGCGCTGCCCGAGGTGTCCCGCGTTCTATCCCAGCGAGTGGGACAGGTGTATAACCTGTCCTTTATGCATAACCGACGGAGCCGGCCCGCCACTCCCGCCTGTCAGAGAGTTGAATTCCGCATCTGTCCCTTTTCCCAGCTGTGGGTAGGATGTCCAGAATAGCGGGGCCACGCGTCCTCAAATCCGTAGGGTGCAGCTCGCGGTGGGGGCGTCCTGATCGCAGAGACGTCAGAATGTGGGTCCCGGGCCTCTTGGACTCTGAGATGCGTGTGGGGTGGGTGTAGACACTTAGAGCTGCGCTGCGGTCCTGTTTTCCCTCCTGACTCGGGACATCGTCTCGGCCTTCGGCGTGCCGGCGTCCCGTCGGTGCCGCGTGGCCCCGCTCTCGCCCCTCGCAGGTACCTGCTGCTCAGAACACACCAGTTGTCTCTGGACGCCTTCCTGGTCGCCTTGAAGTTCATGCAGGTGGAAGACGTGGACATCGACGAGGTCCAGTGCATCCTGGCCAACCTGATCTACATGGTGAGAGGCCCCTGCCCGGCCGGCCGGGGCCGCCGCTGGAGGCTCCTGTAGCGGCCTGGAAGCCGTCGGTGTTGGTCACGGCCTTTCCTGTTGGAACCGGTGCTGTCCCGGGCCGTGAGCGCGCCCTCTGCGGGGCCGCGTGTCCCTGTCGTGCAGCGTCTCTGCGTCGGACCGTGCGTCCGGAGCAGACTGCTGGCGCGTGGGGCCGAGGTGGGCGTGCCGGCACGGCCATCGTGACCCCGGCCCCCTCTGTCCCCCCAGGGTCACATCAAAGGCTACATATCACATCAGCACCAGAAGCTGGTCGTCAGCAAGCAGAACCCCTTCCCTCCGCTGTCGACCGTGTGTTGACCGGTTCTGCGGCCCGAGGACGGGGGAGCCGGGGCCCCTCTGCCGCCCCCCCCCGTGCGGGCTCCGTCCCAGCCACGGCCGCGCTGTCTGCGACCAGACTGTGCGGGGCTCGCACACGCCGCCTGACCCCTCCGTGCCTGCCCGCGAGCGGCCGTCCGTCCGTCCACACCGGGGCTGGGGACGCGTCCGCGAGCGGCTCTGGCTCCCAGTTGGTGAAGGTTCTGTAGCGTGTCCTATAAAACGTTCTGAGTTCGTACAGACAGCGTGTCCTTTACGTTAGGGTCTTAACCCACAGTAGTCTTATATGTTGAATTGGAACATCGTACGGAATTAAAATGCTGGGTTAACTTTAAGGCTTCTTCTTTCGAAATGAGTTTGATAACGTCCTACTCGCTGGGTCAGAACGCGGGACGCCTCTGGCAGCGTGCATGCTCGCGGGGTGGCGGTGGGGCCCGTAGCCGGCGGCCGCGAGTGCCCCAAGTTTTGCAGCTGCCCTTTTCCGGCGGACGCACCTTTCCCCGTTTGTGCAGATCTTACTCCAGAAGAAAGCACCCTGCGCTGGCTCAGCTTACTTTTGCAGCCTTAGCGAGGCTGGAGCCGCTCCCTCCTTGTGCAGAGAAGCTGCTGCGGGCCGTGGGTTCCCGCTCCACGAGGACCGAGCCCCGGACGCCCCCGGGCGCGCTGGCAGGAAGCCGGCATCCGTGTTCGCTTGCGCGTCCGCCCTGGGCTCGGGGCTCGCGGGGAGGTGACCCGGAGGCGCCTTGGTGCTGGGCTCCGGCTCCCCACTCCAGTCCAGGGGGGCCTCACCTGCCGCCGCTCCCGCCTCCCGTGTCACAGTGTCACCTCTGCCCCGGGCACATCCAGATTCCAGCTGAGGGACATCCGCGCCCCGGAGGGCGTGTGTAGAGCGTGTGCCAGGGGTTTCTGGTGCCAGGCTCTCGGCCTCTGGGGCCGCCTCTCCCCGGCCAGCTCCCGGAGCCGGACAGCACGGCCACTGGGCAGGCACGGGGTCACCGTGCGCTGGGACCCAGGTGGGGGTGGGGGCCCTGCCGCCCATTCTCCCAGGCGTGAGGAAGGGGGCGCTGGCCCGGGACGCCCCGCAGCCTAGTGTGGAGTGGGGTTCCCCCAGCACCGGGTGCTCCTTGGAGCTGCGAGCAGTGTCTCCGAGGGTCCGCGGTTGGCTGCTGCTGCCGCGGAGGAGACTTGGGGCTCGGTGGCTCAGTTTGGGCTCAGCCTGTGTGCTCGAGGGCGTGGGGGTGCCTCGACACAGCCCTCGCCCCGCGGCTGGTCCGCGAGGCGTCAGGGGAGCAGGCCTCACCTCTGCGCGGCGGGAGGCAGTCTGGCCCTTGGGACAGTCCCTCTCCTTGAGCTGTGCCCGCCTGCTCGCTGGGACCCTGCTGGTAGGTGCCATGGGAGTGGAGGGCGGGGCTTTGGTTCCCGGGCGCCCCGGGCGCAGCCGCAGCCACGCCAGCGACAAGGGAGGTATCCAGAGCTGGGCTTGCCGTGGGAACCGTGCCGCGCACACTGGCGGGCTGGGCCTCCCGACCTCGCGGTGGTTCAAAACCACATGGAGACTCCGGTCCCCACCTCGTGCCGCCCTGCCTGGTCACCTGCGTCCGACGAGCTTGTGTGTTTTTGCCGGTCCTTTCCGGGAGACAGGCGGCACGTCTGCGGTCGGGCCCCGAGAGGTTCATTCTGGGGTGAGGCAGGACGTCAGAGGACGTACGCGGTGTGCTGAAGAGTCGTGACCCTCAGGGCGCCTGGCGGCTCGGTCAGAGTGTGCGACACTCCATCTCGGGGCTGGGACTTCAAGCCCCACGTGGGCGCGGAGATTGCTTAAATAAGTTTAAAGAGAAAAGTGAATCAAAACTCAAAAATCCCAGCTGGGTTTGAACTCTGTGTATTTCACTCAAAAGAACATTTCAGTCAACGTTTTCAACCCCTTAAAAAAGCCGTCTCTGGCAGGCCGTGGCCCCCCGGGACAGGTGGGGGGCAGGTGGCCGCGGGCGCTGGCCGGGGGGGGGGGGCGGGGGGGCGGGCAGAAGTGGGCCATCACTCCGACGTCTGCGGCATTTCCGGCCCTTTGCTCTCGTGGGGGCCGCAGCGCGCTCCCGCGTCTGCTCGCCCGAGCCGCGTGCCCGCGAGGACGGTGGACGGTGCCTGCGGCGCGCTCTCGGGCTTGCTCTCCACCCTCCTCGGGAGAAGCTGCTGTGCCTGTTTGGAGACGGAGGTGCCGCGATGCCGGGACTCGCCGAGGGTCTCCAGGCGGCTTCGGGAGCAGAGCAGAGAGGCGCAGCCGTGAACCAGCGGCTCCCAGACCGGTGTGAGGCCCGCGGCCCTCCCACCTCGTGCTCCTGAGCCTTTCTCTAGGCGGTATTGCCCTCAGGTTTCGTGGCCTGTGGGCCCTGCCCCCGTGCCCTGCGTGGCTGTGGCGTGGCCGCGGGGAGCTCCCCAGCTGTCCCCGGCTCTGCGGGCCAGGGCTGGGTTCGCGCACTGCCGTGGAGCTATTCAGGGACGCAGCCAGCTTGGCTAAAGCCTTGGGCACGTGGGGAGGCGGGGAGCGGGGTGCTGGACCACCAGCAGGTACCCGCCGAGCCCCCCTCCGCGCGCCAGCGTCTGGCCGGGTGCTGGGAGTTGAGCTGGAAGCCAGACATGGTCCTGGGCGGCCGGTCTCCCCCCACAGTGAACCAGGATTCCAGGCAGAGCGCAAGTCAGGGAGCTGCCGAGAAGCTGTCGTCAGACACCCGGAGGACCAGATGGCACGGCCGCAGGGCCCGCGAGGGCGTGAAGCCGCTTTCCCACCGGGGCGGGTCGGCGTCAGCTCGGGAGCCGGAGGGATGGGAAGCGGGAGCATTTCAGATGGAGCCAGAGGATGGCAGGGAGCAGCCTCACGGTTCTGAGGCCTGCCCTGGGGGGACAGGGGGTGGACGAAGGACAGGAGCCCCCAATTTCCAGCTGGGCGCCTGGTGCTGAGGGGGCCGTGAGGCCGAGTGCTGGCCATCGGCATGCAGACAGAAGGGCAGGCTATAGCTCCTGGGAAACCTCTTAAAAGGTGACTGGTGTGGTCCTTGGCTGTTTCTTTGTCCCTCCCTCCATCCTGCTGCCTGGGACTCAGGTGTGATGGCTGGAGCTCTAAGGGCCATTCCGGAATATGAGTTAAGAGCCACTTTGTGGATGACAGCAGTGAGGGCTGGGGTGGTGCTCACCTTTCTCTCCTTTTGTTTTTTTGCTCTTGATTTCTTCTCACGATGCCAGCCCCGTGATGCATCTCCCAAAAGTGATACACAACGTGTGTCCATGTACCACTTTTAAGGGGATTTTTGACTGCTCATCTGATCCCAGCCCTCCTGGAATTGAAATCCCAGGGACCCCTTTTGGTTGAAGATCCTGTGACTGGTTCGTGTCCCATAAGATCGTGTGCCTTGCTGCAGACGCTCTCCAGTCACGCGTGTGTCTTGTACAAACTGTGTGTTCCCTAGCATGACACGGCAGAGGTGCTGACCAGCGGAGGGAAGGGACCTACTGGGCGTTCCCCAGTCCTGCTACTTGCCATGTGGAGGGTGCCCTTGACCGGGCCGTCCGGGAGAGGCGGGCGCGTGCCCCGGGGGTCGGAAGAGCGGCCCAGCACCACCGTGAAAATATGAAGAGAGAGGTCAAGATCATTTTAATCGTGTACTTATCTAACGCGATGGATCTGAAATAGTATTTCAACGTGCAGTCTCTGTTTGAAGATCATAAATTTGGGCTTGTGTTCTTATTTCTGCGTGTGCAGGAGGCTGGAGCTGAGAGGGAGCACAGAGCTGCGGGGCTGGGGCGCAGAGCTTGCGGGGGGCGGCGGGGTCACGACTGGCTGTCAGCTGCCCCTGGCTGGACCCTGCGTGGCCCTGGCCGTGGCCGTCTGGGCGTGGCTCCAGGAGGGACCCGCGTGTGTCACTAACGAGAGAGACTAGGGCACTTCCAGGGAGCTTGGACCTCGCGGGCCCCACTGGAGAAAGCCCCCCGCCCCCACGGCCCCCGGATCGGTGGAGCAGAGCCTCCCCGAGGGCAGGACAGGGCGGCCCAGGAGCAGCGCCCCGCGGCCCGCCACCGCCGGGGTCGGGTCTGCAGACACGGGCCTGCTGAGAACGGCCGCCGGCCCTGCAACCGGGACTTCATTGGATCAATTCAGTGTCTTCGCGTGTGCTTCGCCTCCGTGCCTTCCTGCCTGAGCCGAAGGGCTGAGGCGAGGTGTTGGGAGCGCCAGAGCCGCCGGCTCCCAGGAGTCAGGTCCCAGGGCTGGGGGCGCCCGGTGCCCTGCACACAGCCCCCAGCCCGGGCTCAGGCTGCCGCCTCGGTGGCTCTGGGCAGGGACCGGGCTGAGCATGGTCGCTGGGACTCACCCGCCAGGGGCGTGGGGGACGCACGGAGGGTAGGAGCGGGCGGCGTGGTGGGGCCTCTCGGGGAGAAGCCCGTGCCAGCAGCAGCCTGTAGGGGCGCGGGCCCACCCTGCGGGCACAGGGCAACCCCGAGGGCACAGAGGGCGACTCTGCGGGCACAGAGAGCGACCCCGCAGGCACAGGTGACCCCACGGGCACAGGGCCAACCCCGAGGGCACAGAGGGCAACCCCGAGGGCACAGAGGGTGACCGCAGGGGTGCAGAGGGTGACCCCGGGGGCCACGGCTGCCTGGAACCCAGCACAGAGGCCAGAGGGGCAGGAGGGGTCCCCAGGGCAGCTCAGCAAGTGTTTCTGCAAAGGCACTGAGTAGACCCAGGTGGCGTTTCCTAAGAACCAAGTGTGTCGGGCGCCTGGGTGGCTCAGTGGGTTAAAGCCTCTGCCTTCGGCTCAGGTCGTGATCTCAGGGTCCTGGGATTGAGCCCCACATCGGGGTCTCTGCTCAGCAGGAAGCCTGCTTCCCTCTCTCTCTCTGCCTGCTTGTGACCTCTCTCTCTCTGTGTCAAATAAATAAATAAAATCTTTAAAAAAAAAAAAAAAAAGAACCAAGTGTGTCTTCCAACCTGCGAATCGCCCTCAGCGCCGCCGGGGGGAGCTCCCAGCCCGTCGGGGTCCAGCCCCCCCCCCCCCCCCCACGGACTGCGCAGGTGCCCTGGCTCCAGAGAAAGCCACCTGTCCTCTCCGTGATGAAAAGTCACTTCTCGGCAATGCTCTGAAACTGAATATTGTGCTTCTCAAGGACGTTCCCACCGGGGTTGGTGTCCTCGGGGACCTGCCCGGACCAGCGGTTCCTGGGG
>CM052810.1:573015-587072 GCA_028533885.1 Nasua narica
CTCTTCCCCTGTGGCCTTGGCCCCGCCCCAGCTGCAGCTGCCCTGTCCCTGAGGGGCCTGCCTGGCTGAGGGCCCTGTGCACCCCGGTCGATGGCGACACTCATGGCCAGGGGGGCGGGGGGCACGGGCAGATGAGCCCCATCGTCTCCACCGTCTCCTCCAGAACCTCACTGACCTGCGTCTAGGTCTGGATAAGCCGACCTGGGGAGACTATGGGGCTCCCCTTCTCCCTGTCCTGCCTCGGTCTCCCCCTCTGACGCACACGTGAGCCCGGTCGGTCGCTGATCGGCGGCCAGTAGCAAAGCTGGGAGCCGAAGCAGGGACGGCGGCTTTCGCCTGGGGGTCTTCCGCCCATTTGCTGGGCCGCAGGTCACCTTTGACCTCCGAACCCATGCAGGGCGTGTCGCCACACTGAGCAGGGGGACAGCGGTCTGCGGCGGGCGGGACCTCCGTCCAGGAGGGCCACCGACCCACGCGGCCCTCGGCTTTCTCAGACCGGCTCTGGGAACCCCCACCCCCGTCCACATTGATTTCCCGAACTTGCAATATCTACTATTTACGAAACACTCGGCCCAGCTTGTGACATTTGGGGGCGTCTTTGAACCAGAACTTTGGCTTTGCTTAGCGAAGTTACGCAAAACACAGCCCGTGCGAGCGTTTGGACAACGCGCGCGGGTCTGGGCGGAGGCGACTGTGGTGCTGTCTGCGGCACTTTGCGTCTCGTGAGCGCTTAGGCCCAGGAGGGACGGCCTTCCCCCAGGACGCGTTTCCACCCCGCCCCGGCCGTGGGCTGCCCGACCCTGCTCCCAGCACCTCGTGACCCGAGTGTCCTGAGCCCACGGCGGTCGGCCCCGGGGTCCCGGCTCCTGTCCCACAGAGGACAGCTTTTCCCGAAGAAGCCCCCAACATGGCGAGGGAGAGGCAGGACCCAGTGTCCCCAAGAACATTCTCTGCGGCAGAGCAAGAGGAGACCAGCGCAAGGACTGAACCCGAGCGCGTCTCCGCGACGGAGCAGTGCGGCGGGCGTGGCCCGCGTGGGCACAAACGAGACACCGGTGGCTGCCTGCGGGTCTTGAGGGGAAAGACTTTACTGGGGGTGGGGCGCAGGGCCCCCCGTGGGCGCCGGGGCCGCGGACCTGGCCTTCATGGATCTGTCAATCCACTTGAGGAAGTTGGTGACCTTGGTGTAGATCCCGTACTTCCCTTTCCGCGCACAGCCTTCCCCCCAGCTGACGATGCCGGTGATGAAGTAGGTGTCCCTGAACCGGGTGACGTGGGGGCCCCCGCTGTCCCCCTGGCAGGCGTCCTCGGGCTTCGAGTCGTAGCCGGCGCAGAACATGTTGTGGGTGATGCTGAAGCTGCTGGACAGCTTGCACGTGTTCCGGTCCACGAATGGCACCTCCATCATCTTGAGGGTGCTGGACGGGCGGCCCTTCTCGTGCGTCTTCCCGAAGCCGCTGACGATGCCGGTCTTCTGTGTCATGAGCGTGGACTCGGCCCAGTCCTTCTGGGGCAGGCAGGCGGGGGCCACGTTCATGCGGAAGGTGATGGGCGTCTTGAGCCTGATGACGGCGATGTCGTAGTCGTACGTCTCCCTGACGAAGCGGTTGTGCCTGATGACCATTTCCACCTCGTGTGCGACCTCGTCGCCCTCCTCCTGGTCCGTGTCCCGCTCACCTGCGAGGTGGTGCGGGCTCGCTGGGGCTCGGCTAGGCGCTGCTCGGAGCAGCTCTGACCGAGTCGCACGGAAAATGGGATGTGGTCACCGGGAGACCCGAACGACGGAGGGGAGCTTAAAGCCCAGAGAAATGACCTCGGGGCCGCTCCCTGGGGGCGACCCCGGTCACACTCCGGAACCAGGGCCAGGCCTCTGGCGGGCGGCGGGGGCGCCGGGCTCCGCCGTCGCCGGAGGGTGGCCGCCAGCCCGAAAGGCGGCCGCTGGGAACCGGGCTGTGCTGTGCACACCTGTCAATTCTCAGGGGAGCGAAGACACAAACTCAAAAGGCCTCATCAATACTTTAAAATTGATGACACGTGGAAATATTCCTGGCGTTCGGAGGTATGGGGTGGAGATACGATGCTGAGACTAGTTTCACCTGTCAGCGGGCAAGCGTGTGGGAGAGCTAGCGGCCGCGCAGCTGCGCTTGCGGCAGGCACTGCTGGAGACGGACACACGTCACAAAATGTGCCGGCCGCGCTCCGGGCTCCGGAAGCCTTCCTGGAGGAAGGGCGCTGCGGGGAGGCTCGCGGCCCTGGTCCGGGACTGGAGTGTGTCAGGGACGCCCCCCCCCCCCCGTGCCCTCAGGGTTCCCTGTGTGAACTAGTGTCTCCAGCTAGCGGCTCCGCAGGTAGGAAGTGCCGGGGTCCTGCCGGGCAGCGGGGGTCGCGCGGCCACTTACCCACCCGCACCGTGAACCTCTTGGCTTGTTGCAGACAGTGAGCCGCCGTGAGGACGTGGTACTCGTTCAGGATGGTGCCCCCGCAGAAGCCCTCGTTCTCCTCGTTGACGAGCAGAGCCTGCGACGAGCACCCAGTCAGGTGGGGTCTGACTCCGGCTTCCTCGCCGCCTCCCCGCTGCGGGGACCAGGGCCTCGCCCAGCCGCCCTCCCCGCCCCCAGCCGGGACCTGCAGACGGCCACGGCCTCCCTCCCATCCCCGCTCCCTCCCCGTCCGGCTCCCTCCCCGTCGGGCTCGCGGTGGGGGTGGCCCAGCAGGGCCCGGACACCCCGGGCTTGGGCAGCTCCTGCGCGGGGAGCGGACGTTCGCTGAGGCCCCACGGAGGGCCGGGCGTGGGTGTCCGGGGAGGGTTCTGCCGTGTTTCCGCGGCTTTCTCACCAGGACCACGGGTGTCCGGGACAGGGACCGGCCGCGTCCCCACCAGAGCTCTCATAGAAACACAGTTTTCGGCACGAAAGCCTTTGCTACGTGGCTGTGAAATACAACCAAGACCGGGCAGGCAAGGCTTTGGGGAGAAACTTCTGGTGTTTGGGGCAGGTCGTCCCCCAGGGGCCACAGAGGCCCCTGTTCAAAGACGATGTCCTTGGAATCCGCGGGGCTCCCCCTGGAGGTGACCTTCTCCAGACGGGATGAGCACTGGGGGCACAGCGGGCACCACCCCGTCCCCCCAAGAGCAGGGCTGGCGAATCTGGAGACAGAGCACCTGCAGCTTCTCCTGGAGAGTTCCACACTGGGCGAGCGGGACTTCCTGGCTGGGGGTGCCGGCCAGTGCGGGGCAGTCTCCCCATACGTGGCCCCAGCTCCGCCCCCGGACATGGAGGGAGGCCACCAGGCGGGGCTGCGGAGCAAGAGTCCCCCGACAGGACCGCGCATCCCCCCATCCTCTTCTCCTGCAGAATGCCGTCCAAGGCCACCGCCATGCCGCCTGGGCTCGGGGTGGGGGGCGCTCTGCCGGCAGCCTCCGCAGGGGGGGCCGCATGTGCTCCTGGGGGGCCGTGGGGGCGCGTGTCCCACACCAACTCCAGCTGGGGCCGCTCTGCCGGGCTCGCGGCTCTCTGGATCGCGATGTGCCTGCGTCAGGGGGCAGAGCTGGTCTCGCCCCGCACCCTGCGCCCGGGCCGCGTGGGACCCACAGTTCTCCGGCACGCATGCTGCACGCGGCGACTGCACGCCGAATCGCTCCTGCCCAGCCTCCGGATAATTTAGGCAAACGCTCCCGCTGCGGAGCCGCGAGTGGGGGCAGGCTGAGCTCTTCGTTGGGGTTTTGCTTGTAGGAGAAGCCGTGTTGGCTTGGGGGCCTGAACCCTAAAACCCAGGTTAGGATTGCCAGACAAGACAGAGGACACCTGGCTCACCCTGAATCAGATAAACGGCAAGCAGTTTTTAGTGGAAATGTGTCCCACGTGGTCTTTGGGACGTGCTCACGTTAAAAATTGCTCATTTTTTTATCTGAAGCTCCAAGCACAAGCCCTGTGTTTTCTTTGCCAAATTGGGCAAACTTAGTGCAAATCAACACGCGACAAGCGAAGAGGGATTTTTTACGTGGGCAACACATGACGCACTTTCTCTAAATTACTGCCTCGTCAGGATTGACGTGTTTGGTAAAAAAATCTTTTAACCGAACAGAGAGGAAGCGAGGGGAGTGAGTGTTCCCGCCGTTGGTCAGAGCCAGCCGGGGGCCCGGCCTCCCCGGGCAGCCCCCCACCCGGCCGACCTGCGCCTGCATCCCAAGCTGGTCCAGGTCCTGGGACTACCTCTTCGGTCTGTCTGTCCTTCTGGGCGCACGGCGGGGGGCGGACGGGGGTAGCGGGAGGGGACAGGGCCCGCTTCTCATCTCTGCACGTCCGCCCTCCAGCCAGCGGGATGTGCCCGCTGCCCGCACCCCCAGGCCCGCGGCACGGTCACCTGCCAGGGACATTCGCCCTTTTTGCAGTCCTGCCCGCCCACGATCCGGACCACGCTGCTCGAGTCCTCCGTGGGGCTGCGGTGTGTGTCATTGAAGGGCAGCAGCAGCAGAGTGCTCTGGGTGGCCGGCAGGTCCCCGGGGTCGTACTGCTCCTGCTCGCCAGCCTCGGCTTCTGAGGGGCCCTCGCCGCTGTGGGCGGTCTCCACGGACCTCTTCCCGCGCCCCACCGTGGTTTTCCCGCAGGGGAAAGGCTCTGAAAGGACACGGGCCGGCTTTAGCAGGCGGGAACCTCCCTGCCCCACACATATAGCTCTCCCCCGACCCGACCTGGAGGATGTGGGGAGCAGAGGGGACCCCTGAGGGCCCAGGTTACACGACGGAGGCCATTGCCATAGGGCGGGGCCGTGCCCACCTTCTGGAAGTCCCGAGACTCCGCACCCCGACCCGAGCTGTGGGTCAGACGGGTCGCCAGACTTTGAGGAGCGTGTGGGGCCACCGTGAGAAGCGAGGGGAGTTAAGAGAGAGAGGAGTGGCCTCTCAGAAGCTCTGGCCCAGGTGGGTCCTTGGCGGTGAGGACGTCCTGCTTGGGTCCCCTCACTCAGCCGTGCCCTCTGTGAACCTCCAGGCCAGACTCGGGGCCCGGCTTTCATCACAGAGAAGGAGACTAAAGCCCACCGCTTGGGGCCTGCACGACCTACTCATTCTTGGGGGTCCGTGGTTCCCCTTCCAACTCCTTCACCCGCCCCTCCTCGTCCACGGCCCCGAGAGTCTGCCCGCGCTGCCCCGCACCCGCTCCGACTCCCGGCCTTCCAGGGCAATGGGCTGTGCCGAGGTCACAAGCAGGTCGTGGCGACTCAGGGTTGGCGGCACCCGGGGAGTTGGGCAATCCCACTGGCCCCGTTCCTCAGACGGTTCCCAGAAGCCCTGGGTCTGTTCCCAGACCTCGTGGCACCCGGTCGCTGGCCCCCCGCGCCCCGTCCACACGCCTCCTACCTGTGGAGACGCAGGACTTGCCGTTGTCCCCGAGGACGTAGCCGCTGGCGCAGGCGCACACGACGGAGCTCTGCTCCTCCCGGCAGAACTGCTCGCAGTCCCCGTTGTCCACGCTGCACAGCTTCCGCGTGGCTGCAGGGGGGAGGCCGGGAGACTGAGGCTGCGCCAACCCCGGAGGGCCGACGGCAGCGCCGGTGTCCACGCGGCTGACGTCCCACCAGTCCCCAGACCGCGTGGGGACGGCATGGCCTCTGCAGGGCCCCGGGCCCGGGAGGCTGGCGGGTCTCAAGTCCAGCCCTCGGAAGGGCACGCACCCCGCCCACAGCCGCGAGCCCGGTGCGCACAGGCCGCGGGCACGAGGACGGGCCAGGGGCTGGGGGCTCAGGCCAAGGGGTGGGGGTGGCCGCGGGCCTGTCCGCTGAGGCTGTTGGATCGCCCGCGGCGTGAAGGGGCCGGGACACGTCTCGGAGCCTGGGGTCCGCGCAGGGGCGTGCGCTGGACTCGGGCCGTCCGGCCGGTCAGGGGACGCTCTCGACACGGAGGACCCGGGGAGGTTCGGGGGCATCGCGGCTGGGTCGTGGGCGTCCCCCGCAGTGCGGCCTGCTGTTGCCCGCGCACACGCCACCCCCGGCCCCCGACTCCCGTCCCCGACACCACCACGGCCGACTCCGTGACATTCTGCCGTTTGGGTTTCGGTGGCGAAGTGATGACAGTGAGAAGACCCGTGTCAGCGCGACTTTAGAGAATGCGCACGGCGGCGTGGGGCTTCGGGCCCCGCGGGGACCAGCCCACAGCGATCCAATGGGCCCATCCCTGGGCCTCAGGGCCCGTTCTGCAGATCATGAAGATCTTCTCCTTGGGGGAGACCGGCCTGGTACAAATCTAATGTTTATTGAATTAATCACCATGTCAGGAAAACACTCGGTGACTTTTCCATGTAGAATGCATTACGTGTAACTGGGCAATCCTGGACATTTGCAAGTGACATTTGCTCGCACTAAGGGACACGAGTGGAAGGTGGTGACTCAGCCGCTGCTGGGGCCGCAAGGAACCCGAGGCCGGTGATGGGGAGGCCCCCCCGGGAGAGAGTAACGCCTGAGCTACGGGCCCCACGCTCCACGAATGTGCCACAGCCCCTCAGAGGAAGAGACGTGGCTGCGGTGTGTCACCTAAAGCCGAGCGGACTGTGGGCCGCTGGGGCTCCGCTGGCCCCACAAGGGCACGGCGCGCCGGAGCGCAGACCCGAACCTGGGACGCTGGGCCCCGTCCCTTGTCCCTGACCCGCCGGGTAAGCCCGAGCTGAAGGGACACCGGGCGGAGAACTCACACAGTTCACAGTTTTTGCCTTCGTATCCTTCCGCGCAGGTGCACGTGTACTCGCCGAGGCCGTCCTTGCACCGGCCCTCGTTCTGGCAGGGACTGCTCTCGCACTGGTCCCCATCTGCAGAGACAGGCCTTGGGAAGCCGAGCTCGCCCGCAGCTCGCACGGCCGCGGAGACGGCTTTGCTGCGGTGATCATGGCACGCGCTGTTCCGATGGCCTGAATGACCCTGACCTTCTTCCTGTGTCCCCGGAGACGGGTCTCCCACCGGACTTCATCTTACCCCCCTCTTGTGCCTCTCGCTACGTGATGCTCTTCTCTAACTGGGCCATAGATCAGCTTTTCTGTTCTGCCGGGACGTCCGACAGCGTGTTTTCAACAGAGGGAGGAGCCCGGGGCTGGTGACTGTGCGGGACCAGCTGGGAGGTCAGAGGGCGGGCACGGCCGGACACCTGCTTCTAGGCTCGGCACTGACAAGACCCGTGCTCCGGGGCCTCTTCCCAGACGGTCTGGAGTGAAATCAGAGCGCAAAGACTACTGTCCAGCACTCACGGACTGCCCGTCTCTTGGCGCTTTGGGACAATCGAATTTAGAGCCGGGTCCAAGTGGCATTTTGAGAAACTGAGAAGTGTTACCAGAAGGAAACAGGAGTCATGATTTAGACCATTTCGCAAGCCGCCAACACGCGGTCTTCTTAGAAGACCCGACCTTTCAGACCACGCTTTGTTTCTACCTAACACCTTGGGTTAAGAAAGTTATCATGGAGTTTGGAACTCCTCAAGTGAGAGTGAACTGATTAGATCAACATTTAAGTCAGCAACAAAACTAGAATGAGCATAAAGTTACAAAAAATGATTTCACAGTAACTATTATGAAACGCTCAGACAGGAAAAGGCTCAGGTGAATAGGAAATAAGCAGGAAAGGAAAGGAACTTCAGGAAGAATTTTCAGAACTCAAATACAATCTCTTCCTATTTCAATAGGTTGGGGTTCCAAACAAACCCCACTCGATATTAGAATAGAAGACATCTTACCTCTGTATGTATTCCAGAACTCAGTCTAAAAGGGGAAAGAAGATTTTAAAATGCGTTAGGGAGAACACCGACATTTCCCACGACCGCCACGCTTGGCCTGAATAGGACCCTTTCCCAGGCGGAGCCCTTTCCTGTCACCTTTGCCCTCGGGCTCCTGGCCCGAGGAGGCGATTTTCAGACCTGCTGCATCAGGACAGACGGGACTTCCATCATCCTAGAGGCAGCAGCTCTGTTGAAAGTTGAAAATCTATTTTCAAGTTAATCCCCAAGGAATGGGTTATATGAGAAACGATTACTCTTTGCTACCCCAAGCGGATCAGTGAGTGGTTTTGAGTGAAGAGATCCGCGTCAAAGATTCGATCAGGGGTCAGAAGCTTGGAGAACACTCGTGTTAAATTGAGAAAATGGTGATTGGTCATTAGGTTAAAACAGGGCACCAAAAGTCTATATGACACTAAAAAATGCTCATAGTCTTAAAAATCGTTTTTGCCGTGTTCCATCGGTTGAACGGGGTACCCCCCAAGTTCAGGTGTAGCCTCGGAAGGTGGTCTTAGTGGAGATAGGCTGTGGGCCGGTAAGATTAAGGTTGGAGAGGAGAACCCTGGTTCAGGGCCGACCCTGAGTGCTCTTGGGAGAACAGCGAGGGCGCGAGGGCCGCATGGGCGGATAGAGCAGAGGGATGAGGGATGAGCCTGCAGGGCCGGGGGCGGGGAGGACAGGACGGCAGGCAGCGCCCGACGCTCAGGGAGGGGCGCGAGCTCGTCCTCCCGCAGACTCCAAAAGGAACCTTTCCACTCTCACTGCTTGTGGGCCCTGCTCCTGGGTGCCCGGGGAAGCGACACTTGTGCAGGGACCAAGGTCGGAATGACTCGGCAGAAGCTCCGGGCACGGGCTCTGTTGCTGCCCCGAGCACACGCTGTCCTTTGTTAGCGGATCACCGAAAGGAACATTTCAAACTAAAGCGAAGAGTAAAGGTCTCCCCGGGGCTCCTGGCGGCTCCGTCGGCCAAGTCTGACCCTTGATGGCAGCTCAGGTCTTGATCTCAGGGTCCTGAGTTCGAGTCGGCGTCGAGCTCCATGTTGGAGCCTATTTGAAAAAATATGTGTGTATATCTGTCTGTATGTATATGTAAAGAGTGAACACCTTCCCAAGTTCCCATACCTCTGAAGCCTGCAACCTTGCATTCTAAAGGCGTAAGATAGTTTGGAATTCGGGGAATGTTCTTCATGATGATTTGTAATTCTCGACGTAACCAGAAGCATGTAAATCCCGTGTGAAAGATTCCCTCCCTGAAGCTCTGTCTTTGCGAAGGTTGTGTCTCCTGGGCAGCCGTCCTCACCAGGGCTCGAATAAGACTGTCTTCCTTTCCATTTTTAAGGAAACTCTACAAGGTTTGTTCATTTTGCATGGACGCGTGCCAACACCTTGATTTGGACTCGCAGCCTCCGGGGCCGAGAGTGAATTCTGGTCGCTCTGGGATGCCTCCCAGAAGCCTCGGGAAACTCAGACGTGTCTCTTTAGAATTCCAGTGAGAAAAGCATCACACAGCAAAAACGGCTCTTTTGGGGTCCAATCCTGTGAAATCCAGCACATGCCTGGATTTGTGCCCCTGGCCCCACAGTCAAGACAGAGCCTCCCCGGCCCCCGACCTCCGCAGCCCGTGGCAGCGGCTCCCCCAGGCCCACAGATGCGCTCTCTGCCCCGGCCACGACTTCCGAGCGCCCGCACAACCTGGGGAGACGAGCTCCTTCACGGGGCGCCACGCCTCCGACACGTCCCGGCGCCGAGGGCCCCCGCGGCTTGTCGCCTTGCTGAGTGGACGGACCAGGGACACCTGCGTGGCTGCTCGTCCGGGCGACGGCGACCGGAGTCCCAACGCACGCTCACGCCCCGGCGTCGGCCTGAGCAGGCGTGCTCAGGAGTGGGGCCGTGGGGCTGGAGGGCCGCGGCATCCGGGCCGCCGCACCCGCCCGGCGCGGGTCCGTCCGTGGTGTCCAGCCGCAGGGGGGTCCCAGCGCCCGCGACGGCCCGGGAGGTCGTGAGTCCGCCGCGCGCGCTCGCCGACTGCGCGTGGGACGTGCCTGTTCGCGTCTCCCGCTCCGTGTGGCCCGTCGGCCTCTGGCGTTGCTCACTGAGCTGGGCGGGTCCCTCGTGGGCTCTGAGTGCAGAGCCTTCGTCGCGTGTGTGGCTGCGAGCATCGTCTAAGTCAATAGCTGTGTCTTTATTCTTCAAGGTTTTTCACAGAGCAAGTCTTAAATCCTGAGGACGTCTGATTTACCTGCTTTCTCTTCCATGGGTCATGATTCTGGTGTTGGGTCTAAGAAATGTTGCCTAATTCCATATCAGAGCCATTTTCTCCCTGAAGTTTTAGGTTCCACCTGTAGATCTAGGATCATTTTGAGTTCGTTTGTGTACGGACGTGACGTATAGGTCGCAGCTGACCTTTTGTGTATGGAGGTGGGCAGTTGTCCCAATACCATCAGTTGAAAAAGACGATTCTTCCTTCATTGGGTTGTTTATGAACCTTAGTCAAATGTCAATCAGCCGTATTTTTGTGGGTCCCTTTAGGGACTTTCTAGTCTGTCCCACTGATCTATGTGTCTGTCCCTTTCCCGAAACACACACTAATGCCTCTGCGGTTCGTGCGGCTTTGTGGAGTCACCGAGCATGACTCATTCTCTTTCCCAAATGCGTTCCGATCTCTTTGCCTTTCCGTCTTCCCACATCTAGCACCAGCTCGTCTTACCCGAGGGGATGTCCCCTGATGATGCCCTAACTCAGCAGGACCATCTCCTCGGGTGCCCACGTCAGATGCGGTGGCGGCCGTGGGTTTGGGCGAAAACCGCCAGGCTCTGTGTGCGGCCTGGCCCAGGGAGGTGCGGCCTCTGAATCATTTTTTAAGTGAACACCTCCTGTCGCAGAGTTGCTTTAACCAAACCTGTGTCCGGTCTCGCGACCTCCTTCCAGACGGGGCCACGGCCGGCCCTCAGTCCCCCCACGGCTCCCGCGGGACAGCAGGCGGAGAAGGACTCCCCTCCCCCGCCCCGCACACACGGGGGCCTGGGCCACTCTGGGTCCCCAGCAGGGGCGCGGGCCCGCCTCCCCCCGGGGGCGCAGCGGCAGGGCACCCGCGCCCCCGCCCTTACCGTCTTGGCGGTGTCCTCGAAGACTTCGCGGGCCTCCTCGAAGGAGCACGTCTCCTCCATGCACTCTCTTTCCAGGTTCCCTTTCTTCATCTCTTCCAAGAACGAGTTGGCCCTGCGGACCCGGCCCAGGACGCTGCTGGCGCGCTCCGGGCTGAGGAACACTGGGGGACAGGTGGGGTCGGGTCGCCCAGAGGGCCTGCTCGCCCCCACCCAGCAAGACCCCCCCTCCCTTGCGCCCTGCTCCCTCGTGACCCCAAAGTGAGCGGACCCCAGGGACCCATCTGTGTGGAAGTCCACACGCCCCATCCTGCCCCCCAGACGCTGTGTGTCCCCCAGAGCTTCGCGTGGCTGCCCAAGCTCTCCCTCACCTCTCCCTGCTCCGGGGTCCCGGGGCTCTGCCGCCTCCCGCGCCCCCCCTGCACCCAGCCCCGCCAGGGCTCAGGTCCTGCTACAGGGGGCAGCGGCGGTGCTGTTGTGAGCACAATTATCCAGACCTGGGGCGCACACACACGCGCGTACGCACACACACGCATGCACACACATGCACACATGGACGCACGGGCACGGACACACACGGGGGTGCATACGCACACGTGTGTGCGCACACATGCACACACAGACGCACACGCACGTACACACACATGGGTGCACACGCATGCACACACACGGATGCACATGCACGCACATACACACAATAGCACGTTTAAGAAATAGTACTTACTACAACATTTCTACTTGATTTCTGTTCCCTTTCACTTGGAAACCCACTGAATCGGTCTGTGACTCAATGAGCCGCGACCCGCTCGCTGAAATGTGTTGGATCCCGGAGCCTCGGGACGCTTGCTCACTCGGGCCGCGACTCAGGCTGTGTCTCTCCCGCTGTCCCGCTCTCCACGGAGGCCACCAGGCCGGGGACCCTTCCTCGCCCCGCACTCCCCTCTCTGCCCTCCTTCCCGCCCTCGCAGAGGCCGCCCTCCAGTTGCCGCCCTGGTGGGGGGGAGCCGCGTCCTCCCCCTCGGCAGGTTGGGCGGCGTGCCCTCAGCTCAGAACGCCGACTCCCCACGTGCAGCCCCGGACCCCGGACCCGGGAGCTGGGCCGCCCAGGGCGACGTGGGTGTCACCCCTACCCTACGACACCGAGCTCAAACTTGCCTGGGGGCGCCCCTTCACCCCAGAAGTCTGCCCCACTACCGAGCACCTGGGTCCCTCCCCGCTCCCATCTCCTCACTTCCCACCGCCTCCTCGTGCCCCCCACACCGGGGCCCCTCCAGCCCCCAGCCCCCCGCCCGCTGCTGCCCTGCCCTCTCCTCTCCGGGCCTCTGCGCCCGGGACAGCTCTTCCTAGCCGTCTCTGTCCAGCCCTGAACGGGCACCCCATCCCCGGCCAAGCCAGCCCGAGGGGGGAGGCACCGGCTTCTTTCTCATTCTCTTCCTGCCACGGAAGCTCCTCTCTGCTGTGACCCCCTGACCCCCAGCTCGCTCTGGCCGTGGGAAGGGGGGCACGTCTCTGTCCCTCTCGGTCTCTCCCTCCTTCTCTGTCCACGAGCTTCCCCATGTGACCGCGGGTCGTCTGACCCCCTCCCCCCGCGCCTGGCACGGGGCGACCCTTGGCTGAGGCCACCAGGCCCGGCCGTGTCACGCCACGGGAGGGGCACCACGTTCCCCACTGTGGAGTCCGGGCGTCAGCCTGCCCCCTGCCGTCCCTCCTCCTCCCCGGGGGCCGTCTCTGCAGTGCGTCGGGCGAGGGGGCGCTTACCGCTGCCGCCGGGGGGCAGGAGGCCGGCCAGGGAGGCGCCGAGCAGGACGAGGCACAGTGGGCCCGCCATGGTGCGGCCAGGGACAGTGCGTCCGTCCTGCGGGGACAGGTCCCTGGGGCAAGGTTCAGTCGCCCTGGCTCCAGGCGGCTGGTCGCCTTCCTCTTATCACTGCCTCCTGATTGGAGCCTGGGCCGCGAGGGGGCCGGGGGCAGGTGACCGCACGGGCCGTGGCCGCCCTGCCGCTGGGGCCCGGGGAGGTCCCGCGGGCTCGTCCTCGTCACTTACGGCACCCGGCGGGCACGGGGACTGTTAGGAGACGAGGAAAGCGTCATTTCCTAGTTTCCAGACGTTCGCGTCTGCTCTCGGTCGGTCCTTACGAACGTGACGAGAGCCAGTGTCCTGGTCTGTCCTCCGGGTGTAGACGGCCAGCCCGTGGCCGTCTGACGCGCACGTGGGCCTCGAACCAGGACCCTCTGGCGGCCTCCGTCTGCAGTGCTGTCCCGGCACGCCGAGCCCCACCCTCGCGGGGGTCCTGGTACCCATTTCGCCTGCGCGTCAGGCTGGTACCCTGGCCCCAAAGTCCAGGGGCTCCAAGAGGCAGGCGTGTCCTTCGGGGGCACAGGCTCCTGCATGTACTTCTGGGAGGACCGTCTCTGCCCAGTGAGTCCGCCCCAGATTTCCGTCCCGGCCGTGGAGGCGCCCCGCTCCCGATGGGGTCTCCGCCTCGCACGCCGTCTGGGGGGTTCACAGTGCGTGTGTGTCTCTCTCACACCGAGGCCTGTCCGGCCACCAGGAAAGGACGTGAGCACCAGCCTCCCCACGGCCCGTCCACAGCCCCTTGGGGGGGCCCCTGGCCAGCCCGCTGCCCGCAGAATGTGGGGGCCTCACCTGCTTGGCTTTCACCCCGGGGAGATCCCACACCGGGGCTGCGTCCCCTCGGGACGCACGACAGCACCAGGAATAGCTCAGGTCTGTGCCCGTGGTGGTCAGGCCGGGGAGGGAGGCCTGCGGGCTGCACACTGGGTGCAGGGCCCCTCGGTGGGGGTCGGTGCAGGGAGAGACAGGGAGGGAGACAAGGACTGAGACAGGGGCAGAGAGAGACAGAGGGAGAGAGACAGGGACAGGGAGAGAGTGAGAGAAGAACAGAGATAGGGACAGAGACAAGGACAGGGAGAGAGAAGGAGAGAGACAGGGACAGAGACAGAGAGAAGGAGAGGGACAGAGAAGGAGAGACAAGGACAGAAACAGAGGGAGAGAGACAGGGACAGAGAGGGAGAGACAGGGACAGAGACAGAGGGAGAGAGACAGGGACAGAGAGGGAGAGACAGGGACAGAGACAGAGGGAGAGAGACAGGGACAGAGAGGGAGAGACAGGGACAGAGACAGAGGGAGAGAGACAGGGACAGGGAGAGAGCGAGAGAGGGACAGAGACAGGGACAGAGAA
>CM052810.1:593724-613769 GCA_028533885.1 Nasua narica
GTCCTGTGAGCGTGAGGTGAGCGTGAGGTGTGAGGTGAGTGTCCCGTGAGGTGAGTGTCCCGTGAGTGTGAGGTGAGTGTGAGGTGAGTGTCCCGTGAGTGAGGTGTCCTGTGAGTGTGAGGTGAGTGTGAGGCGAGTGTCCCACGAGTGTCCCATGAGGTGAGCATGAGGTGAGTGTGAGGTGAGTGTCCGTGAGTGTGAGGTGAGTGTCCCATGAGTGAGGTGAGTGTCCTGTGAGCGTGCAGTGTCCCGTGAGCGTGAGGTGAGCGTGAGGTGAGTGTGAGGTGTGAGGTGAGTGTCCCATGAGCATGCAGTGTCCCGTGTGAGGTGAGCGGGAGGTGAGTGTCCCGTGAAGGGAAATGTGGTTTCGTCCCCCCACAGTCTAAGGGGTGCCCCCGCTGAAGGAGCCGGCAGGGGTGCTACCACTCGAACATTCCTCTCTGGGAAGGTGAGAAGAGCAGTGTGGGCTCACGCGCGTGGAGGCCGCGGTGGCTCCCGGTGTGTCACCCGCTGTCCTGGGGAGGCGTCCGCAGGCGGCCGCGGCCGTGAGAGGCTCTCTGAGGCGCCTCCCCAAAGTGCGGACAGTCTGGGGATTGGGGACCGTCCCCAGGAAGGCAAGGGACACATATGTTTTCTGATGCGAGGTTGGGGTGCTGGGTGTGACGGGGAGGGGGACGCCACTGGGGGTGCGGGGGCGGCCGGGGTGCCGCAGGAGCACCACCGACCGGGGTGACGCTGTCCTTCCGAGGAAAGGCGGCTACGCGGGGGCTGTGCCTGCGAGGAGGGAGGCCTTCGGGAAGGCCGGAGGGCGCCCCTGCAGGGCACACTCACCGTGCGCTCCAGGTCCTGGAAGATCTCGCGGGCCTCCTCGAAGGAGCACTGCTCCTCCCGGCACTCGCGCTCCAGGGAGCCGGGCCTCAGCTCCTCCAGGAACGAGTTGGCGCGTCTCGGCCTGTGCAGGATGCCGTGGGCTTCCTCCTGGGCGAGGAACACTGACACGCGGGGCCGTGAGCCTGGACACCTCCCCGCGCGTCGTGGCCCCGAGTCCCCGCTCGGCGCTTCCTGGCCGGCACCTGCCCCGGGCATGAGCTTTGGGCGCCGGCATGCAAAACACCTTCATACCTCCTGGCCCGGCCGCCTCACTCCTAGGAATTTATCCTGAGGCCGGGCTCAGAGGCGGCACACTGACCCGCCGTAAGGAGAGCCCGGCCACCCAGGCCGGCCCGTCCCCGACGGTGTCCCCCCTGAGCCACGAAGCACAACGTTTCAGAAGACATAATAGGAAATGGAACAAGATAATAAAATCATGGGTACTGTCACTAAAATGTAGAAATGCACATATATACGCAGATGTAACTCACTGAAAGAATGTACATAAACAATTAACTTTGGGGAATATAAGTTCTTTTGTTTCAAAATGTGCAAAATCAGGGCACCTGGGTGGCTCAGTGGGTTAAAGCCTCTGTCTTCGGCTCAGGTCATGATCTCAGGGTCCTGGGTTCGAGCCCCGCATCGGGCTCTCTGCTCCGCGGGGAGCCTGCTTCCCCCCCTCTCTCTGCCTGCCTCTCTGCCTGCTTGTGATCTCTCTCTCTCTGTCAAATAAATAAATAAAAACTTAAAAAAAAGAAAGAAAGAAAATGTGCACAATCAGCTTCTATAATGAAAATACACGCCCGCTGCGTCCTCGCACCCGGGACGGTGGGTGGTGAGTGGGGGGACGAGTGCGGGGGTCCTACCAGGGATTCGGGGGGGGGGGCAGCAGGGGAGGGCGGCTCAGGGGCAGGGGTGGCTGCTGTGGCCGCACGGGAAGGCCAGGAGGCCTGCCAGACCCACGACAGGGGTCTCGCGTCCACATAAAGCCTCTCGGTGCCCTCGCGCCTCTGGGCTGGTCGCCCCCGCTCTCCCTGGGCTCCAACCCGTCCCTGGGGCTCTCCCTGCACCCAGACCCTCACTCTGCTCTGCTCCAACCCCTCCCTATTGAAGACATGTCCCTCACCTTCCGCAGAGGGGCTGACGCTGACTTCCGTGCCCACGGTGAGCAAAGGCCACCCTGCTTTGGAGTGCTGCAGGCTGCTCGTGGGCCTTTCTTGGTGGCAGGAGGCCTGCTGACGCTGACCGCCCTGACACTCCCCGTCTGGCCGCCCGGGGCCTCCCTGGGGCTCCTCTCTGCTCCTCTGCGGCCAGCCCTTGAGTTTTGATATCCTTCGGGTTTGGCTTTCCTGCCCCAAAGACCGTTGGAGCCAGCCGTCCCTCTTCCACTTCAGCCCCCGTCCGGCCACCAGACGGTGCACGAGTCCCGAGCCCCACGTCTCTAGGGCCACCTCCCTGCCCGCTGAGGGACCCGCAGGCACAGCCGCCCCTGGGCCTCCTTCCAGCCTCTCCCGGTGACCCCGGTAGCTGTCCGCAGGTGGCTGTCCCCCATTTTGCTTATGAGGACCAGGGCGGTGGGCTTTAGGGCTCACCAGGGCCACTCAGGTGGGGAATGGGACGAGTTTGAAGACCAGTGTGGGCTTGCGATTTCCTCTGGATGCCCAGGTGGACACGCAGACTGTGTCACCCCAAGAGAGGGCCAGGTGATGGACACGGGGACACTGAGGCCGGTCACAGCCACACGGAGACCGAGGCCGAGGCTGGGAAAGCCCACGGCCGCTGGAGTAGGTCGGCACCACTGGGGGCGGGCTGTGCGGAAGCGACGCGGGGACTGAGGGGCAGGCAAGTGGGAAACTGCGTCCCAGAGGAGAGGCGAGTGCGGCCTGGAGACCCGCCCTCGACTGCCGGGAAGGAAGGGCTGCGGCCCATGAGGACCCCGGCAGGCAGGCGGGGGCGGCACAGGAGGGGATGGGGCGGGAGGGGCAGAGGCTCCCGGGCCGTGGGACTGAGGGGACCACGTCTCTCTTGGCAGTGACGGTGTCTCGCGCATGTGTGCTCCCGGGGGCTGCTCTGGAAGGACAGCTTGAGGGGACCTCAGGGACTCAGGAGTGTAGGGTCGCAGCGGCCGGAGGCACCCGGAGCGGCGTCATCTCCCCTCCCTACCGCAGGGGACAGCCAATGTGCCCCAGCCAGCCCTCGGGAACCAGAGGCCAGTCTGATCACTGTGGGGCATCAGCGAAAGCCGGGCGGGGAGGGACGACCCTGTCCCGTACCGTCTTCCTGCCCCGAGGACGGGCGGAGGCAGCCTTGCCCTCTGCACAGCGGAAGTGCTGCCCTTCAGGGCCCTGGAGGGGGCAGCCCCGTCCTGCCCAGGACAGCAGCTGGTGTGGACAGTGGCCAACCATGTCGCCACCATGGCCGCCCGCCGTCCCGGCAAGTCTCCACGGGACCGCTTATAAAGCACGTCCCTCTGTCTCCATAGTTGGCCCCTCAGCACCGTGGTGACGGGAGGGTGTCTGCGGTCACAGCTGTGTCCCCACGCCGTCTCCGGCGCCGGCCGAGCGAGGAGCAGGAGAGCAGTGTGGGAGGGGGCGTCCCACCCGGCACCCCTGAGCTGGGATCCTGCGTGCAGACCCCGTGGGAGCCGCGGGAGCAGCAGTGGGGGGCACAGAGGCCAGGGGCCTGGCAGCCCCCACACGGCTTGCAGGGGACCCTCCACCCTGACGTACCTGCGGCCAGGGACCCCTGCAGGCCCAGGAGAAGGCAGAGGAGGGCCAGCTCGCCCGCCCGGGAAACCATGGTGGGACCTGTGGGGTCACGCGGTCTGTGGACATTTCGGGGGGGAGGGGCGGGCAAAGTCCTGGCCTCCGAGCGCTGCAGCGGGGTGGGGGCGGGGGGACTGGCCTCCCAGGCGCGGGGGCGGGGCTGCGCGAGGTCCCTCCGCATAGCCGTGTCTGCGAAGAGGGGGATCCCGCACCGAGACGGGTATCGGAGGTGAGTGGGCCACGTGCCCCCCAAGCGCCCTCGGGAGCCCTGAGCCCCGAAAATGACACGGCAGCTGGACTGGGAATGAACGTGGGTGGAAAGCCGCGCCACGGGAGTGATTCCGGGGAGAGGAGAGCGGAGTGGGGTGTGGACGTGCGTGTTCCCAGGCGCAGGGCTTGCCGGCAGGGGGGGCCTGGCATCCTGGTGAGCCAGAGAGCCTCGTGGGACAGGAGGGGGGCCGCCCGCCATCCTGGGCCCAGGCCGCCAGCCGGGTGACCTTCTGTCCGAGGTGGGCGGACGGGGTGGCCTTTCTCAGGATGCCAGGCCTCCCAGGCCGACCGGAACCATCCTGGGCCCCCCGCACCAGTGGTTACCCCAACAAGACTGACGTGGGCGTCCAGCCTCCAGGGGCGTGGGCTCCACCCTCTGCAAAATGGCGGAGGCCTGGCTGCCAGCGGGGCTCGTCTCTGGGTGGGAGCCCCACGGCCCAGCTCTTCCCGCAGGGCCCCAGCTCGAACCCCCGACGAACCTCCTAGTCCCCAGGGGAGGACATGTTCTGTTGGCCACTTCTGGAATTTCCGACTGTTACTCTCAGCAGTTGCTTGGGAATTTGTTCTTGGTGGGGGAGGGACCTGGCCGTTCCGGCAGGCACCGGAGCGGGGCCTTCTGGGGGGCTCCCCGGGGCACCCCAGATGCAGCAGCTGCTCTCAGACCCCTGGCCGCCCAGGCTCCGTTTCCTCCCAGCGTGAGGAGAACCGCTCACTCCTGAGCCTGTGTTCCCGCATCGGGCTGATGTGCCGTCTGGTGGTGCCATGGGTCCCAGGCCGGTCCATGAGCAGCACCTGGGCGCCGGGCCTCTAAGGCCGCAGGCCCCGGTGGGCTGAGCGCCCCAGGCACGGTCCCTCGGGCCCAGAGCTGCCCGTCTTAGACCGGGCTAGGGCTTCCCGGACTCCTGGAGGCCCTCTCGCGAGCCGCTGGGACTCCCACCCCGGGAATCTATCCTCCGCCAGCACTGGGGCCACAGGTCCTGGAGCGCGGTGTCTGCGGGGGCCCGGCCCCCTCTGGAGGCTCGGGGGAGGACCTGCCCCTTCCAGCCGGGCGCTCTGGGGGCCTGCAGACGCCGGCTCCTATCCCGGCCTCGGTCGGCCCGGGGCCTCCTGACCGTGCGTCCCGTCTCCCGCCCCTTACAGAGACACCGGCCGTCCTTGGCTCGGCGCTCCTGCCCGGGGTCACCCATCCTGCCAATTACAGCCGCGAGGGTCCTGCTTCCGAGCGAGGCTGCGCTCCGGGCTTCCGGGCGGGTGCAAACACAGGGGACGCTCTCGGCGGCGGCCCCACCCGGACCCTGCCTAGCTCAGAAGTCACCCCTTGGACACGGTGAGTTCCCACGTCCTTTGTTACCTTTACATGGTCGACACAATACGCTTTTATTTCCGTCGTTTCCTGACAAAATGCAGCACGTCGGTCACCGCCTGGGCCGCCCGCCGCGTTTCCCGCGGGAGCACGGCAAATACGCGGGGCGGGAGGCATTCCGTGCTTTTACAGACGGAGGCAGACAGCGAGAGGGGCTGATATTTATTCAGACTCCATCCATACAATAAAGAACTCTGATTTTTAAATTTCATTTACATCAGCAGGAAAAGAATAAAAATAAAAAGACCTGAAACGAAACAAGAAGCAGTGATGGGAACAGGAGGTTTTAAAGTGCCTTAACGAAGAAAGGACCCCAGTGGGTGACGCCGCCGAGGTGGCCGGGGCGGGGGCTCGGGGGGCTGGGGGGCTCCGGCCGAGCAGCCCTCGGCGTAAACCGTCAGACACGGCCCGTCGCAGCCCGGACGCCGAGGAAGGCCGCGGAGACGCACGGAGGTCGCCGGCGGGGACAGCTTCCCGCATCGCGGAGGCCGGAGCGCATCCTGACACGGGACCCCATGTACACACGCCCACGTACACACGCGTGTAACACACACGCGTGTAACAGTATCGGCCCCCAGCAGACACAGACCGTGTTTCCAAACAACAGAATTTGTTTCCGAAACACAAAAAGGTAAAACAGAAGCATTTTCTTTCGGGTCCTGCCTCGTGTTCAGTAGCGGACTCCTCATGTTTCTGAGTTCGAGGGGGTTGGCCGAGCGCAGGAGGCGGCCGTGGGGGCCGGCAGAGGCTCACGCTCTCGCCAAGCCCCGTGTGGGCGCTGCCGCACACGGCACCCGGCAAAACCGCGCTTGGCCAATTCTTTAAAAACAATAAAAAATCCCAATTCAGTGAAGCTAGTTAAAAAAATCAAGTTCCCCATTTTTTTTTGTAGAAAAGAAGCTAAATATTTTAGATTATAGTTTAAATTTTCTTTTGAAAATTAACTTACACAGATAAGAGACCCTCCTTAGTTTCTCCTGCTGTTTGTAGAAATCCCGCTGGATCTTATCAGGGGACGTGGGTTCACCGGCCTGCTCCCAGGCAGCCGTGGGGAGGGCTCCGGCCCCCATGAGAGCCCCAGACCGCCCCCGGTACAGACAACACACCGTCGTGTAAACCCCGGTAACAGAAAATAGTTTTATATCAAATACAGTATCAAATCGTCATCTCATGTAAACACAGTGATTCTTGGTAAAGATTAGTGGCCAGAGTACCACAAAAAATGGCCATGGAATTAATCCCTGCTTAAAAAAAAACTTTTGTAAAAGACCAAATGGTCCCCCCACCAAGCTGCTGGGTCAGTGGACGCGCCTCTCCCGAAACATGCTTATTCCTGCGGGAAGCACCCGGCCGGGAACGCCGGGAACCGCGCGAAGCGGCTGGGACGGGCTTCTCATGGTGGCCTGGCCCTCCGTCCGTCCTGGTTTTCCCGGGAAGCTCGGGGTACCTCGGTCTTCCCGTGCAACCGGCTTCTGTGCCCTTGTCGGGGATGGTCCTGGCGTGGAGGCCAGAGGGCAGACTCTTCCAGAACCTTCCCTGTGCGGGCCCCTGCGTCTGCACCTCCAAGTTCCGTGGGCGGCAGGCGGCTCCTTGCTGGGGTCTTGTCAGGGTCCTCCTTCCCCAGGGTCTTAGAGCACCGTCCCCTCACCAAACTAAGCAAGCCCAAGCAAAGGAAAACTTAGAGGTTCACAGGCTGCGGTCCCGCGCGGCCCGGCGCTACCCCTGGAGCTCTGAGAGGGGGGCCCCGCAGCTCTCGCTGCAGCTGGAGGAGGCACTCAGCAGGGTGGACCCCGCACTGGACTCTGCAGGAAAACCAGGCAAGAACGGCTGCGGCTTTGCACCTGCACACTCGCGCGCACGGCTGCGGAACCCCGCGGGCTCGGGGCGCGGCCCGCGCGGGGCGGGGGTCTTACCTGAGCTGCTCAGGCACCTGGCCGAGCCGGACGTGCCGAGGAGTGTGGCCAGGCTGCTGGCCGGCACCCAGCTCTCCTCGCTGGAGGTCAGGTTCCTGACATACCTGAGAGGGCGTGGGCCGGTCAGGGCTCCAGCCGCGGCACCCCCCCGTCTTGGGGCTGAGCCCCCCCAGGTGTCTTACCAAAGGCCCTCGTCACTCTCCTGCACCACCTCCACCACGTCCCCACTTCTCACGGCAAGCGTGTCGGGGCTTCCCTTCTCGTCGCCCACCACGACCGTGTACTTTCCTGGAACCTGGCGGGGAGGACGCGGCACGTCACCTACACAGTCTGGGCCGCACACTGGGCGAGGGTCTGCCGCAGGCAGGGGCCCAGGGGGGCGTCCAGCGTCCGGCACCGGGGGAAGGGACTCGAGCATTTCATCAGGACCCTGCTATTTGTGGGGCTTCTGATGGGACTGTCACCTCAAATGGGGAAGAGCTCCTGGTCATAGAAGATGCCAAGTCTCTCACTGCAACCGTGTTAAAGACCCAAGCACTCCGCCAAGTGCCCTTGACTCACGCCTGGCGGTCCAGCCTCACGGAAGCATGGCTCGCTCCAGCTGGCCTCAAACACTCCAAACACAGCCCTCAGCCCCAGGACCTTTGCACGTGCTGCTCTCGCTTCCTTGGCTCCCATGTGAACGGCAGCCATCCTCGCCTAACACGGCCTGTATCTTACCACCCTTTCCTTTGCCTCCTTGCAGAGCGGATACTTGGGTATTTGTTCTCTGCTCAGGGTTCGGCGCCTACACCGCCTGGAACCCCACATACGCTCAACATGTCCACGGGGACAAAGCCCGCCGTGTGGAGCCCTGGAGCGTGGACCAGGGCAGCGCCCAGCGTGCACTGTCTGTCCGCGTGGCCCGGCCTCTAAGGACTCACAAGTAAACGGCGTCCCCTTGTCGCCTGTGGGAAGGAGAGGGCCTGCTGAGCACCGGGCCTGCCGCCCTCAGCCGGGCTCTCGGAACGCGAGGGGAGAGAGCCACGTGCGCAGCTTCGCAGCCGCTCCTGACAGCGCTGCCGTTCTCCGCAGGGCAGATCGGCTGTATGCCCCGTCCGCTCTGCAGGGCAGCCCATCTGCCGGGGTCTGCCAGGGTCGGAGGAGGGTGGGCGCACGGCCACGGCAGCCCTGGCGCCCGAGAGTCCCCCCACCCAGCGGCCACGGGAGCCACGGCACTGCCGCAGTGGCGCTCTGGAGCTCTCCCGCCCACGGCCAGTGGTGCCGGGCTGATGGCCCAGGGGACCCCAGGTTACCAGCTTCCTGGGGCCCACTCTGCCTTCCTCCTCTGCGTCCGAGGAATTAATCAGCTCTTCGGCGCTGGACCAGCCGTCATTGTCCTCGGGGGCTTCTGAGGGCTGAGAGGTCTTGCTCCAACCTGAGAGAACAGACTCCAGTGAGGACCACCCTCCAACACGAGCCTGCCTGAAGGGGGTCTGCACAATTCCCAAGACCCCGTCCCGTGCACCTGGAGGGGCCCGGCCCCTCCTCGGGAGCTCGACACGCGGTGGACTTCAGGGATGCCTGCCGACACGCGTGCCCCGGCTGTCCTCGTCCGGGGAGACGGGGCCCAGAGCACCTGCTTCCGTCACCCGGCCAGCCCAGGGGACGCGATGAGCCCGGCCCCTCGGGGAGATGGTCCCAGGCTCTGCCGCGACGTCCCTGCCTGCGGCCCCGGGGGGCACAGAGACCCCGAAGGGCCACCGGCAGGAGACGCCACCATCCGTTGGTGCTGGAGCAAACGCCAGCAAAGGGCAGGAGCCTGCAGCCTCCACCAGACGGCCCGCGGGACCACCCCTCACACCGGCCGCCGGGCGCGCAGACAGGCCCGTGACCCTCGGCACGGACCCGAGTCACGCCTCCGCGAGGCTGGGGCTCCCGGTCAGGCTGCGGGCGGCGTGCGCAGCTGGCCCAGCACGTGTGGGGGGAGAGCTTCCCAGGGACTCCCTGAAAGCCGCACATACCCCTCGTTCGAGTTTCCCCCGCCGCACAGCCCCAGGGGCTGACACCCATGTTTCCCACTTGGAGGAAATTTCAGGGAGGAAGCAATCAAGTTGAGGGGAGACGGGGGTGCTGGCTTCCTGATTCTGGACACAGTAACCGCCCGCAGCGACGTGACAGGCGGGAGCCCGCTGCTGGGGCCTGAGGACCACGGGCACTGCCTGGGTCGGTGGCGGGAGGCCGGTGGGTCCGGCAGGGAAGATGGCTCGCCGGCGGAGGGCTCGGCATGCCAGCCGCAGATCCCACGTGGCCTGGCGGGAAGCGTGCTTTCCCCGAGGACCCCGGGCTCGCTCCCCTCTGTGAGGTGGGGGCACAGGCACGAGCGGCCGGACCCGCCTGTCCCCAGCCCTGTGGCGTTTCCAGTTGGCCAGGAAACGCTTCTGCTAAAGGGACATTAGGAATCTTATCTCGGTAGGAGGGGAGCTGGGGCCGAGCTCCCCGTCAGCCAGCAGCGCCGAGCCCGGAAGGAAGAGTGTGGGAGCAGGGAGGCCCCTGGAGCCCCCGGGCCCCACGGCACAGCAACAGGCCCGGCGTTGGGGAGCCCCCGAGCCCGCCTTCTTGGGGCCAGGCCGCGGGCGAGCAGCGGGCTGCTGGCATCTGTGCGGGGATGGGGCACTGGGGTTTCCCGCAGCGAACCCACCGGCCACGTGTGCCCAGCTCATCTGGGGTGAGCACAGCATGCAAAGGGCAGATGGTGCACGGGCGGGGAGCCTGGGGGTCCCGGTGCTGGGGGGGGTCTCCTACTGCAGCCCACTGCCCGACACCGGGCTCCTGGCAGCACAGGGCAGACGTATCTGAGAACGGTGAGTGAAAACTGTTCCCACGGGGGGAACGGCAGGGCCGCCGACGGACCGCAGGAGCGATGGGACGCGCCCCCCACTCCGCCTTCGGCACGGCGGAGAATGGACGGTTTTGTATGCGCAGAGCCGCGGGGGGCCGGCGGGGCTCCCTTCTTGGCCTCTCTACCAGCCTCAAGCCTGCATTAAAGCCTTATGACGAGGGTGTTGGGAAGGTACCGACGGGGGACGAGGAGACACACGTGTCTGGGACCCGGACGGCACCCCTCGATTGGTCCCCTCTGTTCTCTGGAAAACAGCCTCTGACCTCGACACTGAGTAAAATGGCAGATGAAGCTTCTTGGGGGGCGAGCGCGTAAGCATTTGCAAGAGCGCCCAGGAGGCCCATGGCTCGCTGCATGGGGAGCAGACGGCAGCAGGGGGAGGGGACTGGCGGTGGGGGTCACGCTGCCAGCTTTCTGCCTGAGGGACATCACCCAGGGCAATGCTCAGACAACGCCAGGTCTTAGGTAGAAAACGCGGCTGACAGCGGCGAAGTGAGCCCTGTCCCAGACCCGGGACCTCAGTGGCGGTCCCCGGGTGCTGCCCACCCGCGTGCGGGCTGTGGGACGCCGCCGGCCTCCGAGCCGTGAGGCCAGGGCAGCCGGAGAGCTGCCGTCTGGGTCCTGGGCACACAGATTAGTGCTCGAGGCGGAGTGCCGAGGGATGACCGCTGGGGGGTCCCGGGGGCGTGTTGGGAACCTTCACAATTGTTGGAAAATACACTTTGTTAATCTCTCCCTGCAAACTGCAGACCCTCAGCCTGGGCCGGGGGGTGCTCTGGGTTTTGGGGGGACGTGCTTTACCCTCGTGATATGAGGGAGCACAAACTAGAGGACCTGAGGTCCAGTGTGGAGCCCGGGTCACCTGTGTGCCCAGCCCATCGTCCTCTCACGACGTGGGGACCAGCAGGAGGCCGCTGCTTCCAGCGAGAAGCTTTGGGACAACGGGTGGCAAAGGGGAGAGGCCGGCGCGGCAGGGGCCCGAGGATGGGGTGCCCTGCCGCCTGCACGGCCACTGCAGCAGCCCGGCCCAACCTGCGTGCCGGCCTGGCGGCGGCGGCCTCTCCCCAGGGGCCCCTGGCTGGTTCTGTAGGTTCTGGGCAGACCTGGCGGGAGTCGGACTGAGACGGGGGCCGTCATCTCAGAACCTGTCGCCGGAGCGTCACACTTGGAGAAAACAATGAGTTTGCTCCTGGCGGGAGGACCTATTTGGTTCAGCGTCGCCGGTGGCGAGTAAGGGCGAGAGTGTCCCTAACTGGAGGGGACAGGGAGGTCTGGCTACGTCCGGGAGGTGGGGCCACTCTACCTCGTAAACCAAAAGGCGTGGGGTCGCTCTTCACTTCGTGTCGCTTAGCTTTTTTGTCAGGGCTGGTAGGAGAAGCTGCAGGGGGAGGAAGAGGCAAAAATACAGAGGAGAGCGCGTGAGGAGCTGCGGGCGGGCGCGGGGAGGCCGGGAGCAGGGCTCATGCTGGGACGCGACCGCCCGGCCGGCTGGTCTCCGTGGGGCAAGCGTGGCTTCCTGCGAACAGAACGCAACTGGCGGGTGGGTCCCTTGTGCGGGGGGCGGGAGAGGCCCGGAGAGCCGGAGGGGGCAGGCGACCCTGGTCGGGGGGCGACCCTGGTCGGGGCCGCGCGCAGGGGCGTTTCTGAGCTCTGCACGGAAGTGCGCTCGTCACCAGTCAGCCCTGGTGTGTCCCTGGTTTTTTTTTAAAGTTTGAGACCAACTTTACACCATTTTATAAATCGCAACAAAACCCAAAACAGAACCCTCCAACTCTCTGGACCAGTGAAAACTGGCTTTGGGTTTCCTGCGGGGAGCCTTCTCCCCGAGCGGCCTCCGCGCTTCCCTCCACGCGGCCCCCCGGCAAGCAGCTCTTTCCACGCCAGGGACCCCCGCGCCCCGCCAGCAGGAGCGCCGTGCAGAGGGGTGAGCCCCGCGGGGACCCAGCGGGAGGGAGCAGGAACGGGCGGGGGGCGCGGGGGGCGGTGCCCCAAGGAAAGCGAAGGACATCGCCCGTTTCTGAGCGAGGCTTCGCTGGAAAAGCTCTCTGCCACCTTTCCAAGCCGAGGCCCCGCGGAGAGGGCTCGGGCTGCGTGCGGCAGAGACGCCGCACCGGCCGGGACACGCGGTTCGCCGGGAGACGCCGCGGCCGCCCACGCGACGGGCACCCCACGAATGGATGACACACGCCACCACGGTGAGCGACACGTCCACAGCATGGCTTCACGCGGGTGCCCTTTACCTTTCTGACCCTTGAGGTTAGCAAAGCCCTGCAGGGTAAAGCGCTTTCTGGAAAGCGCGGAGCTTTCTGAGGTAGAGCTGGGCACCGTGTCATCTACACAGGAAGAGAGAGGGGCGGTGTGGGGGCGCCCGCAGCCGCGGCGCTCGGGGGCACGTGCGGTCGGCGCGCTCTCGCCGGGGCAGCCCGGCCGCCGGGGAGAGGGCGCGTCGGGAGGTCCCAGCCGTGCAGGCAGCGGTCCCGCGGCCCGGACCCTGGCTCGCGGCTCCCGGGGCAGACACCCACCTCCGTCCTTCTCGGGGGGCTTCGGCAGCGACGCGGAGCTCACGTAGCCTTCCAGGCTCAGGGGGTCGGTTTTCCTCTCTTCCAACTTCTTGATGTTTCTCGAGGTCCCTTTCGCGGGACTAATGACGTCACACATGCCGGAAAAAGAGGGAGAATGCTGCAGGTTGGTTTTCCCCGCCCTTCCTGAGGCTCGAGGCCGAGGCGGCTGCGGCCCTTCACGTCCTCTGGGTCCCCCGCAGAGGAACCCCACGTGCCGGGCGTGAGGTAGGAGGCGGTTTCTCTGGGTTGGGGAGGCGGGGCTTTCTGTTTTCAAACCATCGTTGGGCAGATGATTTGCTTGGACCGGACCCTGTCCCACCAACGATCCCAGGGGCTCAGAGCAGAAACGGGAAAGAGAGTCACGAAGCCGCCGGGAACGCATGAGCGGAAAGGAAAGCTAAGGGCAGAGAAGGCACGGCGAGCCAGCGAGGCCGGTGCGTCGGGCAGGGCTCTGCGCCTTGGTCCCCGACGTCCGCGTCCCTGAGGCACCGCCGTCGCGGAAACATGGCGGCCGTCACCCTCCCCAGCGGCTTGACCTGGGCTGACTGTACCGGGAACGACCCACAGTCGGAAAACAGAGATGGCAGGAGCTGGCCTGGGCCCGGGTGGGGACGGACCGCAGTGCGCAACCCCAGAGCCCCCCCGGGGCCCGCAGGCAGACCCAGAGTGACCAGAGCCCCGGGGGGGCGGTTCGGGTCACCGGCCGCGAGGGCGCAGCGGCGCGTGCCCGGCGGCTCCCTCACCTGGTGCCGGGCGGCGCGGGCAGAGGCAGGCTGTGGGACTGCTCCAGCGTGCGGTGCTGGCGGGCTTCTGCGGGGGACACAGAGCCGCGCGGAGCGACCGTCAGCCCCGCCCAGGGCTCCGGGTCTGGGGCGGCTTCGGGCGCGCGCAGAAGTGCGCCCGGGCCCAAGCCAGGAGCGGCCCGCGGCGGCTGCGGCTCTCACCTCGGCACGCCTGCAGCTGGCTGGTCAGCACTTTGCGGATCTCGTTCACCCACGCGGCTTTGATTTCGGGGGTCGGGGCCTGTGCCGGAAGGAAGGCCCGGACGTGAGGACGCACAACCCCCAAAGACACTGCTTTGCCTTTGACTGTCCCCACGGAGAGTGGGCCGTGGGCTCCCACGGCCAACCTTAGGAGCGGACAGTGGGGCCGCTGCTCCGAGAAAGGAGGGGGCGGCCGGCGGTCCCCTTGCCCTGCGGCACAGGCAGAGCACGACGGGAGGCCACACAGGTGGCGGGCTGACCGCCCAGCCAACCCCCTTCACAGCCTCACTGGCGTCGGACTTGGTGGGCACTTGGGGCACAAACTGCCCTCTGAGAGCACGTTGCTCGGGGAAGCGGCCCACGGCATCATTTTATGGCGAGGAAGACGGGCGCCCGAATCTCTGAAGGTGCGCTTGAAGCTCCCAGGACGCGAGACGAGCGGGCCGCGGTCCTGCCCGGGCACAGCGCGGGGGGCCAGAGTGCGGCCGCCGTCCCAGCCGGAGCCGGGCGCCATCGCTGCGGGCTGCCGTGCTGCCGCGCGGGCCGGGGAGGGACGCCACAGCCACTGCATCCTGCGTCTGACCGTTGTCCCGCGTGCTGGCTGACCCCTGACCCCATCACAGGGCCCAGGGGCAGGGGTCACGTGGGCTCAGGGCGTACTCGCAGCCCCGGCACCCACTGCCCTCACCAGCGCGGCGGGGGCAGTAAGGACCAGGACAACCCGGTCACGTGTGGGACACGGCCCAGGCTAGCCGCGCCCCCCCAGCCCGTGTTCTCGGCCATGCCGTTCACGCGCCCTAACTGTGGGTCCCCCGCGCCTCCTCCCGGGTCCGGCTCAGGGCAGCGCCCCTCCACGGCGTCTGGGAGGTAAGCGCCCCTCGCCGGAGAGGCGGGCACATCCCCAATGCCCGGCCCGGCACAAGGCAGGGCCCTACCTGGACGATGTACACCTCCTCCCTGGCGTTGTACCAGATCTCAAACTTCCTCGCGTCGCCCTTCACGTTCTCTGTTATGCCGACGGCCGCCATCTGAGCCCGCAAGTGGGGGACAGACGATCGTTACGTGCGGGATGACGGCACACACCTCCCGTCTTCGAAAGGGGTTGGTGCGTCGTCCAGATGCAGAAAGCACTTTGGGCTGGGGGCTGAGGACGCAGGGTCCCGGACCCCACCCCCAAAGGCACGGGCGGCGTGGCCGCGGCTGCGGGAGCCTGGACCGGGGGCCATGTGCCGGCTGTTGGGGCCGCAGCTGCGGGGAAGAGGCTCACTCACGTTCAGGGACTGCTTGTAGCTGTAGGAAGGGGCCTTCTCGTACCCCTCCCCGTTCTCCTCCCTTTTCTTGCAGAAGAGCACGGCCTTCTCGTGCAGGAAGAGGTGCCGCTGCATGGGCTTGAACCTGGCCAGGTCCTTCACCTTGGCGTGGCCCTTCTTGTGGTCCGTCCAGACGCTGAAGGACCCCTGCATGAGCAGCTTCCCCAGGTCGCTCAGGTTGCCCTGTGCCCAGAACGACGTGGGCCTTACATGCCCGCGGCCGAGGAGACGTGCCTGCCTCGAAGGGCTGCGTCCCGGGGTTCCCGCTACTAGCACTCGGGAAAAGACAGAACCGCGGAGACGGGAAGGGGGCCAGGGGAGGGGGAACGGGCAGATGCGGGGGCTTCCGGCCGTGAATCTCCTCAGTCCGAGCCCGCGCCGGCATCCGCATCTGTCCTACCCCGCGGGAGGCACACCCGCGGGAGGCACACATGGGTGCAGACGGTGGGCCAGCGGAGGTCATCCCTGTGACAGAGGTCCCACCTGCTGGGTGTGGGACGCGGGGGACGGTGTGTGGGGGCGCAGGGGCGTGTGGGAGGTCCTCGTGCCTTCCCTCACCCTGCTGCAAACCCAACACGGCTCTAAATGCAAAGCCTATTAAGTTAAAATCAAACAGGGAGCATATGGGGGCAGAGAGCAAGAGAACGAGGGAGCCGACCTAACGCGGGCACACGAGGGAGAACAGAGTCTGCCCCTCACGTCCTCTTGTGCCCCGCGCCCGACCCACAAGTGATCCCGAGTCCCGCCGCCCTCGGGGCTGCTGTGTGGATGTGCGGCTCGGTGGGGCAAAGCCTCCCCGGTGCCCTGTACTCGGGGGTGTGCCCCGAGCTGGGGGTGTGTCCGCCCCCCCCCCCCGCCCCGACGCCCGTGGGCACGCGGCTCCCGCCGGCTCGCAGGCGGAGGCTCCCGGTTCGGCGGCGGCCCGCGGAGGCCCTTACGTCGTAGCCGGTGATGGCGATCAGGTGCATGGAGTCGTTCACGGCCTTGAGGACGCCCAGGATGGAGCTCAGCGCCTCCTGCAGGTCCTCGGCCCCCTCGCGGCTCTTGCTGTATTTCAGCATCTCCTGCGGGATGCAGACGGCGTCACGGCCGCGGGCCCCGCGGGGACCCTCAGGACACGGAGCGTGGCTCCCCGCGGGGCTGAGGAGGCTTCCCCCCACACTCTGCCCATCCCAACAGTCCTGCCGGGTCTTGCAGACAGGGATGCCACGCGCTCGGCCAGCTCTCCCCGGGACGAGCACCCCTCTCGCAGCTCACGTCCTCCCTCTCGTACACCTGCTACTCCTTCCTTCGAGCCCGACACCCCCGGACCCGGGATGGCTAAAGGCGTCTGCGCGTCCCCTGGCGCCCACTCGGACCCGACGAGGCTGCTGGGCACGGGCGGCCCCGGGGGAGGACCGCGTGGACTCCGGCGTGGGTGAGCGTGGACACGCCAGGAGCACACGCTCCACGGGGCAGGGGCGGCCCGACTGTTCACCCCTGGATCCTGCGGCCCCCCGACAGCGACCGGCGCACCGTAGGCGCTCCTCAACGGTGTCTGAAGACCAAGGGCCCTCGCAGAGCGCGGAGGACGCCGTGCTGGGACTGTGGTGCTCGAGGCCGCAGGTGGGGGAGGGGGTGGGGCCGGCAGGGCAGGCGGGGAGCGAGGGAGCAGGCGTGGGGGACATAGGCGGGGGGGGGGAGAGCAGGAGGACGGGGGGGACGGGTGCAAGGTCGGCAGGGCGCAGTGGTGGGGGGAGGTCAGCAGGGCACGGGGGGGGGTGAGGTATGCAGGGCGGCAGCAGGGATGGGGAGGGCAAGCAGGGGCGCAGCGGGGAGGGGGCGAGCCGCCCACCTTGAGCAGCAGCTGGTACTTGGTGATTCTCTGGACCGGCTTCAGCAGATAGGAGTCCAGACTGAGCTTGTGGTCCAGCTTCCTCTGGCATTCCTGCAAGCCCAGAGCCCGCTGGGTGAGACCCACTGGGCCCCCGTGCACGGGGGAGGGACCCCGTGCGCGGGAGAGGGGCCCGCAGCCCCTGGGCGGCCCCGACGCACCTGGAAGAACGGGCAGTCGGAGCACTGTCTCCACAGGCTCTCGGAGCGCGGCTTGTTCTGGCAGTACTTCTCGTAGATCTGGAACTCCTGCATCTGAGCCGGAGACCGCGCGCGTCACGGGCGCTCCCCATCCCCGTCCCTGTCCCCCAGGGGTTCGCGGCCCGGGGACAGCGCGCGTCACAGGTGCTCCCCGTCCCCATCCCCGGCTCCCGGGGGTTCGTGGCCCGGGGACAGCGCGTGTCACAGGTGCTCCCTGTCCCCCAGGGGTTCGTGGCAGGGCCGCGTCCATCCCTCCTCTGCACGGACCAGCACCACGCCGCTGGCTCCTGGCCGGGAGGACAGCCGACCACAGACAGTTCCAACCTCTAGAGGAAGACCCCGCGGGGCTTGGCGCTCTACCACGCGTGTGCGTGCATGCGTGCACACGTGTGTGTACGTGTGTGCATGCACGTGTGCATGTGGGTGCGCGTGCACACGCGTGTGCGTGCACACGTGTGTAGTGCGTGTGTGCACGGGTGCGTGTCCATGTGCACGCGTGTGTGTACGTGCATGCACGCATGTGTGCGTGTGCATGTGCACGCGTGTGCGTGGAGCCGCCCACGGCTTGTGGACACCCCCACCCCACCCGAGGTGCAGACCCGGCAGGTGTGGCGAGGGGCCTGAGAGCCTGCGTCTCCAGTAAGAGCCCCGGGTGCCGATGCTGCCGGCCAGGGCCCCCGCTTTGAGAAGCACCGGCCGCCAGCATGAGGCCTCCCCCCAAGTCTCACACGGCCGCGAGAAGGTCAGCAGCGACCAGACGGGGTCGGAGCAGAGACACGCTCCTCCTCCCCCTCTGCCCTCGGCCCCGCGTGGCGCTGACGCATCTCGGCCTCTGTGCGGTCGTGTGGCGAAGTGACTCCGCACGGCCCCGCGTCCCTGTCGCGCAGCTCGCCTTGTACCGGGGCGAGCCCGAGAGGGACGCGCTCCTGCCCCCTCGCTCCTCCCAGCCGGAAGGAGCCGGCCGCGTCCGAGGGAGGGAAGGCGACCGTCCCAGGCCCGCTCGCGCGGGACGGCTGGTGACCGGGCAAGACCGCACACAGGGACCAGCTCGAGGAGCTCGGCTGAGTTCCGCCGCACACAGTCTGACGGGACCAGTCAAGACGGACGCTTTCCGGTTCCGGCTCCTGTGAGCCCGTGACTGGCCCGGAGAAGACCACGTCTCAGGCAGCCCGGGACCACGTGCGCCTGTGGTCCCAGGGGCTTAGGAGGGGACCACGACAGGGTCTGAAGTCAGGACTGTTCACGCCGTAACTTGAGCGAGGACGGCCCGGCAAAGCGCACACCGGAGCAAGCACGTACCCGGTCCAGGAAACACCTTCCCACCAGCTGCGGGCAGTCTATGTAGTCTTCCAGCTCCCGCAGGAATATTCTGGACAGAAAGTTCGCCTTAGGTCACGTGAAGAGCAACCCGGAGGAGACACTAGTCACCGATGAAGAGATGATACTTCCCAGGTCACGGTTATTTCTGACTCTGCACAGTCAGGAGACTGCGAGCGGGCCCGGCAGCCCCCACGGGGCTCCCTGGGGGGCCCTGGCTGCAGCAAACCCGGGGCCCCTTCATGGGCCCCTTCAGGTCGCTGGGATTGGCGTTCGCACAGAGATTAGGACAGCTGCTATTCTACCGGCCGGACGGGGACAAGAAGGGCAGGAGCCACATGGCCGGGAGCCGGGGTCAATCCCGCCTCGACGAAGAGCGCCCTGGGCGCCGTTCACCATGGCTTCGAGCTGCCAGCGGCCCAGCACCGAGGCCTGGCCCGAGCCGAGGACGCTGGGGGCCCAGGCCACCGGACCTGAGCCCCCTCCATGGAAAGGAAAGGGTCCGGGGGGTCCGGCGGCAGATGGGCGCCTCCCCTGTGAGCGAGTGGGTGACCGAGGCCGAGAGCATGTGGTCAGACCGAAGTCCCCAGCGCCCCCACAGCCCAGAGGAAGCTCTGCTGTCCCGCTGCCCCCCATCTCTGTGCATCCCGCGCCCACTCCCCACACCCTTTCCCACGCGCTCCTGCAAACTGCAGCGAGGGCCAAGGGTGGGCGGCCGCAGACGGTGCTCGCGAGGGGAGCCAGGGCAGAAATGTCTGCCATTGCCTCCTTTTCAGGGACGAACTTGGGGACAAAACAGGCCTTGCTGAGCGGGGTGACTTTGGTGCCACCCTGAAGGGCCAAATACGTGCGGAGAGGGGCCGGCCGCTGCTGGCCCGGCAGGATGGGGGGGCTCCTGCGCCCCCCAGCCCCAGTACTTCCCAGCAGGGGGGACGGGCCACCTGTGAGGGCCGGGCGGGCGCCTCCCACCTGAGTCGCTGTCCCGCGGCAGCCTCCCCCCCCCCAGCGCCTGTCCCCCGGGAGGGGGAAGGGATGCGCTCCACCCGCAGGCCTGGGCTCCCTGCGGGCGCGGTCTCGGGGCGGACGCCCCTCCCCGGGCAGGCGTGGTCAGAGGAGGGCCTGACCTGTTATGAAAGTGGTAAATCTCCTCCATGTTTCCAAACAGAACGTCCTTCTTGCTCTGCAGACCCGGCGACACGAGGTGCGCCATGAGCGGGTTGTCCAGCTCGGCAGCGTAGCCCTGCGGAGGAGGGGAGAGGCTGGGAGGGCCGCCGGGCTCTGGGACGGGCTCCGTGGCCCGCGAGCGGGTGGGGCGCCTCTCAGGGCTTGGGGAGGGCATCGTCCTGGTCTGCCCCTGACCGTCTCCGGGACGAGCACCCGGCCAACAGGCACCGAGAGCCGGGAGCGAACTACAAACAGCACCGTTTTTAGGGGTTGTGGGGGGTTCCCGCCTTTCGAGCTCTTAAAACTCATACAACTGGTATGAGGCACAGAAATTGTATGTGTACTTGGATGAGTCATTTAAATGTCTACACCCCTGGGACCACCACCCAGACCGAGATCCAGAACGTTCCAGTCCCCACAAGCCCTCTGCCGTCCTGGCAACAGCCCGCGAGGCCTCCACTCTGCTCCCCCACAGCCAGTCAGGGTGGTCAGCTAGTCCTGCAAGGGGTCAGCCACGCCGCGGGGTCAGCCACGCCCTGGGGGCCAGCCACGCTCCCGGGGGTCAGCCACGCCCC
>CM052810.1:646113-663125 GCA_028533885.1 Nasua narica
GGCGAGGCCCACGCCCGCCCTTGTCCTTCTGGAACCCGCTGACGCTTACCGGGCCGCGGGCGGAGTCGGTTGGCAGTTCTGCCGGCTCTCGGGGAGCCGCCTGACACGGTGAACGGGCCACTAGGTTAGTTTCCGTAGTCTGTAACGCAGCTCCCGGCCTCTGACTTACCGCAAGTGCTCCTTTCTTGACGAGAAGGCTCTCCCAGGTCTAATGGCGTGTGAGGGGGGGCGCCGGAGCTGGCAGGTAAGCTCCGCCCGGCCCTCCTCTTTGCAGACTGGGCTTCACGTACCTGCGGCTGAAGGACAACTACATGGAGATCTTGAATAGAGAGAACGACGTGGAGAGGTGAGCGCACCGCGCGCCCCTGAGCCCACGGTCTCGGTGGGGAGAGCCCACGTTCGCTGCCGCGCTCCCACGCCGGCCCCGCTTCCTCCGCCGCGGCCCCGGACTGTCGCACGCGGGCCGGCCGGTCCCAGACGAGGCTTCCCGCGGGAGTCCCCGCAGCGCGTGGGGTCGGGCCCCGGGTGGCCCCCGACGCTGTGTTCCCGGAGCGCCAGCTTCGCGGTCGCGGGACGCCTGCACGCAGGCTGAACCCGGGGACGCTCGTGGTTTCCGTCCTGTCTCCAGGCACCACGCGTGTCCCGCGTTTGTGACCGAGTCCGTCAGACGAATGGTCCCACACGCGGAGGCCGTAGCTCGTCTTGACTCGGGGCTCCGTCTCCTGCCCAGACAGACCTTCGATAGCGGGCCCAGAAACAGGAGCAGGGAACGTGAGGCCTGGTGGCTGTGGCCTCAGACTCCCTGGATGGTAGCGTTCCCTTACGGAAAGTAAACTCCGCGTCGGCAGGAGTGGTGAGCCCCGGGCCGGAACCGGCGGCCGGTCCTCGGGCGCAGCGGGCTTGTCCCTGGGGTGCTGGCGGCTGCGGGGGCTGCGCGAGCCCGGGGTCGGTCTCCCCCCGAGCCGCCGCCGGAGTCTGTGGACCCCGGGGAGTTGCCGGAGGCGTCTCTCCGGGGCGGCTGAACTGCTTTCGGTATTTCAGATGCCGGCAGAAGTCACGGTCTCCTGGGAACAACCGTACAAGCTGACCGCCTATCGATTTTCTCTGCTTTTTATTTTTTATTTATTTATGTATTTATTTTAAAGGTTTTATTTACTTATCTATTTAACAGAGGGGGCGGATCACAAGTAGGCAGAGGCAGGCAGAGAGAGGGGGAAGCAGGTTCCCTGCCGAGCAGAGAGCCCGACGCGGGGCTCGATCCCAGGACCCTGAGATCACGACTTGAGCCGAAGGCAGAGGCTTACCCACAGAGCCACCCAGGCGCCCCAATTTTATTTGCTTTTTAAATGATTTTTATAAACTCCGAGGACACCGATGTGTTGCGGGGGGTCACAAGTTCAGACACGGCCTGTGAGCGTGTGTTTGGAATCGAGGGCGTGGACGTGGACTTTGTGTGCGGGACAGGTGCCCAGGGCACCTTGGCCGGGGGGTGAGCCTGCGGGAACCTGGCCTCGGCCTCCCGTCCTCGCAGCCCCGGTCCCGACCCTGGATCCCGAGGGCGCCCCCGGTGCCGTGCCGCGGGGAGCGCTGTGCTAACCCAGATTCTGGGACGGCGAGAGCCGGACAGGGATTAAAAGCGATTTGTGATCTCTTTTTCAGGTTTGAACTGCTGGAAATTTTGAGTTTTGACTCAGTGAGAAGGAGAATGAGTGTGATCGTAAAATCTGTTACAGGTAGGAACGTCTTTTCTCTTTAAGTATTTGAATTCTGTGTTGTGGTTTTACTCTCACGCTCTGTAGGAGCTCCAGGATCTAAGCATTTGTTTTCTTAAAAAATACACGGCGAGCCCGCAGCCGCTCAGGGGCCCCCGGGCTCCGTCCCCGGAGCGGGCGCCGGCCGATGAGCCCCGTGTAGTTGGCGGAACCTGGAAGGTCTCCGCTCCCACCCTGCGGCCTTCCTGTCTCCTCCCAACACGTCCGTCCGAAGGACCCTGCCGGCGCCCCAGTGCACCTGCCGGGTCCGCAGACGCTCCTGCACTGACCCCCTGAGCTGCCTTCCCGGCTGCTGCCCAGGCCGACCCCCGACATGCACGGTTCCACCCGAAGGCTGCCTATCGGGGCCTTTCCACCCGGAGGGCCTCTGCCTATTGGGATTTTTCCACCCGGAGGGCCTCTACCTATCGGGACTTTTCCACTGGGAGACCTTCTGTCTATTGGGACCTTTCCACCTGGAGGCCCTCTTGCTGCCGGGACGTTTCTGAAGGCAGCCTGGCAGCCGCCTTGTGGGGCGCGTTCCTGGCTGCTGAGTCCAGTGAGCCGTTGGTCCCGGCCCTGGACTGCGAGCGCCCCGCGTCCGGAAGCTGGCCTTGCGTCAGCGTGTTCCCCCCCACCCCCGCCCGTGCAGTTTACTGAGGGCAACTGCGGGTTCAGAACGGCTTCTTAGCAAACGAGGCGGGATCTTATTCCTTCTTGTTGCTTCAAACTCGGCGCTCCCGGCTGTGTTTGTGTCTTTGGAAAGTTGCATGGTGAGCAGGCAGACACCGCCCACCGCCCTGAACACGCAGGAACTCAGCCACGTGGGCCATTGGAGGCACGCCAGGGAATTCTGGGTCTGCCGGGGTCGCTCGTGACCCCGAGGCACAGGCGGCTGAGGTTCTGAAGCAGGACCCTGACGACAGTGCTCAGGGTCACCTGCCCCAGCGCGTCGTCTTCCCCCGGCCGCAGGGGACGGTGTGCGGGGTGTGGGACGTGTCGTGGGGCAGAATCCTGGGACTCGCTTCCCGGGGCACTGGACGAGCCTGGGCAAGGCTCGTGCGGCTCTGGGCGCGGCCACCCGGTCCCCACCCCCGCACCCCGGAGCTCGTCCTGGACGCAGCCCAGCCAGCGCGACGGTGCCGTGTGTCTCGGGACATAACGTGGTGGGGAGACAGTCTGCCGCTGGGCTCTGCAGGTCGTGGGAAGGAATCACGCCGAGGAGCCCACCCCGGGGTGCCGGCCAGCCAGGGTGGGCGGCTCCACCGCGCCATTGAGGCCCCTCCCCGGGGTGGAAGCCGCCCAGCGCCCTGGAGGAAGGGCATCGTGGGGAATGGGACGCGCCTGGCCCTTCGCCCTGTGGGTTCCCCGCGGGGACGGATGCGCCATCTGGCAGCTGAGTCACGTGTGGGAGGTGGTTCTCGACCCCAGGCCCGAGCGCACCGCAGGGAGTGAGGCGGCCGCTCCTCAGCAAGCCCCGCCCCCTCGGTGCTTCCTTGGGGCTGGGCGCCCGCAGGGTGGGGCCCTCGGAGACGCCCGCCACCTTCCCGCAGGAGGGCACCGCGGAGCTCCGGAAGGAGGGGGGGGTCCCGTCAGGAGTCACGTCCGCGGCACTCAGGCCGGTCCCGGGGCCCCCTTCCCTGGGGAGACGTCCGCCCGTCCCTGGGCGCCCCCGCCGCTCTGCAGGCTTCCCGGGACCGGGCATGTGCCGCCCGAACCAGCCGGGGCACCGACGAGTAACAGGAGAACGGGTCGTGGGAGCGCGTCCCGGGGGCGGAGGCTCAGGGCTCCGGTTTTGCAGCCTGACGGGTGCGGGGACCACGAGCCACCATGGCCCCTGAGAGCGTAGCGGCTCCTGAGGGCCGTGAGCGGCCACCGCTCGCTCCGTGGCAGGGGACACGCCTCCGCGTGGTGGCTGCTCGCTTGCTTCCGGAAGAGCCGCGGCCCAAGGTCTGAAGAGCCGCCCTTGTTCTGTGCAGAGCAACGTGATTTACCCTCTGGACGTCTGTACCTCAGAGGCCAGCGTGACCGAGTCCCAGGGCCGAGCGGGTCGCACCTGGGGCGCGCAAGCGTGCAAGGGTGACGTGAGCCCATACCATAAACGCTCGTGATTTTTGTAGGAAAAAGCGTTGGAGAGCGCATTGCAATGTCGCCTCGACTGCACTTGTGGCTGCAAACCGCGTCTGGAGGTTTGGTCTGGAGTCGGACCAGCTGCCCCCAAGCTGGTCGTGGGGCCAGCCCAGCCCCCACTCTCCACGACTGGTGACCGGAATCCGGCCGCAGGCCCTCACGTTGGCGGGCGAATCCTGGGGATCGGGCTCCCCGCCCCCCATCCCTGCCACACGGGCCCCATCCGGCTCCGTGTGCTGGTGGCCCAGAAGTCACAACGCCATTCTTTCTGGCCGTGGGTTGACCTGAGCCGTGGTCTAGTCTCGGGACACTCGTGAGCATCCCTTGTGCTGTTTGGGGTGTTTCACTCTGTGCCGCAGGAGCGCGTCCCTGCGGGGATCAGCGGGGCTCCCGGGCCGCGTGCAAACACAGCCGGCCTGGCGAAGGGCTGCGTGGAGGGTCGTGGCTAGAAGAGAAGGGGCCCCTGCCTGCAGGCCCGCCGACCAGAGCTGGCCTCGTCTGTCTCGCTCTCTTCTTCTCTCCTCTTGGCCGTGCCGGACTCTCCCTGCTCGTCTGGAAGAGAAAATCGGTTTATCTCGGGGGAGGCTCGGGTCTGCCGCACAAGCTCATGCGGGGGTGTCGGGATGTCACCTGAGCTGCGGGGGACGCCTCACGGCAGGCGTTCTGTGGGTCTCGTGGGATGAAGGTGGCGGACCCTCGGCGGCAGCGTCTCGTCGTGGGGCCCCGCCCCCGTGTCCTTACTTCGCCTGGGGCCGGACAGCACAGGGGACCCGTCCTCCTCCGGGTCCTCCGCTTCCCGAACAACCTGGGGCTGTGGGTCTCGGGAAATGTCTACGACCCTCTTGGCGCCGATGGTCTTGTTTCTGTGTCTTCGTAAAAGCACACCGTGAAGGATAGTCTTTCGTACGCGTGATTAATCATCTTTGTTTCTCTCCTTTTTTAGGAGAAATCTATCTGTTCTGCAAAGGAGCGGATTCGTCCATATTTCCCCGCGTGATAGAAGGCAAAGTCGACCAGATCCGGGCCCGAGTGGAGCGCAATGCGGTGGTGAGACGGGGCTGGGGGGTGGCCCGCGCGTCCCACCAGGAGGGCGGCTGTTCTGTGCCCCGAGGGACGGGCTCCGAGGGCCGCACGTGCCTCACGCAGAGTGGAACCCGCCGGAAGCCCCGTGGGCAGTGCCGCTGACCCGGCGCCCCTGACGGCAGCGAGCTGTCCTTGTCGGGGGAGGGGGCACTGGGGGGGCAGGGTCAGCATCTAAGCGCGTCCGTGGCGATAGCGTCGGGGTCCTACGGGATCTGTGGTGATGCGCTCCGTCACCGTGAAGCCGCTCCCCACGGCGCCTCCCCTGCGTGGTTCCCCAGCCGGCGCCCGCCTGCCCTGTGCCTCCAGCAGCACCGTGTGGTTGGCCCCTGGGGGGGGTGCATCTCTGACCCCGCCCTCCCCACCAGCCCCTACACCCCCGTCGGCGGCCCCGCACGGCCTTGTCCCTGCTGCTGCAAACCCCAGAATTCCACGTGAACCAAGGAGGGTGAGCCGTGCTTTCACTCACGGATGAGAGGATGCTCCCGCCGCTCTGGGGTCTCTGTCCGCCCCCTTCCCCTGGGGGCCGGGGGTCCACGCCAGACTCAGTGTGCGCCTCCGAGACGGCGTTTCCTGGGGACCGATTGTGGCGCCGGCCCTCACCTGCGCGTGGGGAGGTCTGCGGGGCCCCCTACGACCGACCGTGACCAGCTTGAAACTGTGCCCTCTACGCTGCTTAGTAACCTAGTCTCTGCTGCCGAGGACCACGCCGGGCGTTCGTCCCCCGGGGCTCGGTGACCTCCGGAGCAGCTCCGGGGATGGATGGCGCTCTGCGGCGGTGCTGGGGTGACCGTGCCCAGACGCGTCGGGGCGCGTGGGCTCCCCGTTGTCCCCTCTGGCTCCGGCGCGCCCACCCCCATCTGTGGCTGCGGGGCGGCCCCTGGAGGGACGCCCCTCGTGACGTCCCTGGGTCTTGTCCCGGGTGCGGCGGCCGCTGCTGAGACGCACTTGCGCTTCCTTCCGCTCGAGGGGCTTGCTGTCGTTGTTCTGTGTTTGCGGCCGTCTCTGGTGGCCGCTTTTGGGTTCACGCCTGCTCAGGCTGCTCAGGGCTCTTGGGTCTGGGGGTCTGTGGTTTTTTAAATCAAGCTGGGGAGTTTTCAGCTAGTATGTCTTCCGATATTTTTTCTGCCCCTTTTCCCGGAACCCCAGTGCCCCGTGGGGTAGTGTGCTTGGTTGTTGTGGGGCCTCCGGGTCTTTTGAAGACGTCCTTGGTTTCATTTTGGGTACTTTCTCTCGCCCCGTCTTCACGCCTCTCCTCTCACAAGTCGCGTCTTGTTGGCCGCAAGTCGTAGCCGGTCCATCCCCTCCCAGACGCCGGGGGCTTTCTCTCGCCCGCACGTCTGGATCTAACTTCGGACGCGTGGAGCGTGAGGTGGCCGTTGGTCGTGTTTCTTTGCCAGTTCTGCCCTTGGTGCTGGGTCTGCGTCCACCTCGGCCGGGAGTCGTGTCCTCGCTACGGGTAACGCTCTCTGCCCCCTTGCGTGCTGCTGGCCTTTGACGGGACCGGCCCGGGATGCCAGCCTGTTGGCTGCGAGGGGCCCGCGTTCCCCTCAGGCACGGCTTGGCTCCCGGAGCAGTTCTGTTGAGACGACGGCCTTCCGACGTGTGATGTGGGCGCAGGCGTCACTGGGGGACATCGAGTTCCTCCCCCGGCCGGACGCCCCGGGAAGCGTGCGGTCTCCCGCCTGGCTCCTGGGACGGCACCGTCCTCCCCCTGACAGTTTGTCCCCGGCCTGGGGAGCCCTTCGTGTGCCCACCAGCCCTCTGCAGACGCGCGCAGGGCTGCCACCGTCCCTGTGTCGGCCCTGCTCCCGGCCCGAGGTACAGAGGTGCCAACACCGGCTTCTCGCAGGCCGATCCACGGTGTGGATGGACGCACCGCCGTCTCGTCCTTCTGCTGGGAGACGTTAGGGCTGTTTCAGCGTAAAGCCGCCAGAAATAAACCTGCGTGGACTTCCCTCCGGGTCGTGTGGACATAAATTTTCCGTCTCCGGGGCGCAGGCCTGGGAGCGTGATGTGAGTGTGCATCTAGTGTTTGACGAAACTCCCCCCGTGTCTGGCGTCCGGCCCCGTCGGCGCCCCGCACAGGCAGCGGACAGCCCTCAGCACGTGCGCTGCGTCTCTGCGGCGAAACGACCCTGCTGTGTCTTGCCCGCTTTTCTCAGAGGATCATTTGGTAGGATTTTGTTTTGTTTTGTTTTGGGGTTGAATTTTCAGAGTTCTGTGAAAGCTGAAGATGTTAACTCTTCATCATATTTGTGACTCGCAAGTTTCTTCCATTTCCAGCGGCTTCCTCCACCCTCTCAACAGGGTGTTTTGCAGAGCAAACGTTTCTAATTCAGAGGACGTCCGTCCTGTGCATTTTCCCTTGTGCGTCCGACGTGGGCGCCGCGCCTGAACTCTTTATCATCATTGGGCACCGAGTGTGCTCCTGTTTTCTTCTGCAAGGTTTAAGCTTGTGTGTTTCACGTGTAAGTCTGGGACCGCTTCTCGTCGTGGTCGGTTCGTGGGACCTGAACTCGGCCAGGCAGCCGTGGTCAGCGAGGAATTCACTCCGTCGACCATAGCCATCACCCCAAATGGAAACCGTACCCACGAAGCAAACCCTGCCCCTCGCACGCTCCCCAGCCCCTGCTGACCTCTGCTCAGTCTTCCCTCCCTGCACACTTACCTCTGCGGGGCATCTTGTGCGCGTGGGCTCGTGCGGTCCTCGTCCCCTCGTGGCTGCCCTCCCTCACTCAGCATCGCGTCCTCCGGGTCCCTCCAGGCGTCGCTTTCCCCGAGCCTCGGGCCTTTCACGGCTGAACAGCATTCCGCCGCGGATCTGCTGCACGGGCCGCGGTTTGCCCCTCCGTGTGCAGACGCACGTCTGGCGGCTGGAGCAGCGATGCGGGCGCGTTGGTGCCGGCCTCTGTCCGGGGCCCTGCTCTCGGGACTCCGCTCGCGCGCCCGGGGGGACTCCCGTGCGTGTGACTCTTTATAAACCTGATAAACCGCCGCGTTGCCGCCTGCAGGGGCTGCACCACCACTCGTCCCGCCAGACGTGTACGTCCTTGCAGACACGCGCTGGCGTCCGTGGTTTCGTTCTCGTGCTGGGTATGCAGGTATGCAGTGGCGTCCCATTACGGTTGTGACCGCATTTCCTTCATAGCCATAGGTGCTGGGCGTGTTTTCTCGTGCTTCCCAACCATTGGGGGGGTCTTTGCAGAAGTGAATATTCAGACCTTTTGCCCATTTTTAAATTGGGCTGTTTGGTTTTTTTTTGTTGGACGGTAGGTGTTCTTTATATATTCTGAATCCTAACGCCTTATGGGACAGGTACGTGATTTGTTACTACTTTGTCCCATTCTATTTCCCTTGATAGTGTTCTCCTGCAAAAATGTTTAAGTTTCAATCAAGCCCAACTTATCTCTTTTCTTTTGTTGCCTGTGTTTTTATTGTCACATTTATAAAACTACCGCCAAACCCAAGGCACTGAAGATTTTCCCGTGTTTTTTTCTGAGAGTCTACTGGTGTAAGCTCTCACATGGGGGCCCGTGACTCATTCTGAGTCAGTTTTGTAAGTGGGGGGAGGAAGGGCCCAGCCTCATTCTCTCGCAGGTGGCCGTGCAGTCTTCCCAGCACCATTTGTGGGTTCGACACCCTGCCCTCTGGGATGGTCCTACCCCGGCCGTGCACACAGGAGGCTCAGTTCTGCCCCATTGTTCTCTGGCGTATCACCAGCGGCATGGTTTTGATGACTGTCCCTTTCGGGGAAGTTCGGCAATCAGGAAGTGTGGGTCCTTCAGCTTTGTTGTTCTTTTACGAAACTGTTGGCTGATCTCAGAATGTTGAGACACCACAAAATGTTAGGATGTGTGTAGCCCTCAGGCTCTTGCTGGGGGGGGGGGGGCGTCCTCTGACTCCGTGGAGGGCTTCGGGTGGTGTCCTTAGGCCTGGGACTCTCCCAGCCCACACACTCAGGCACCTTTCCTTTCCCTTGGTCTCCTGAAATTTCTCCCGGCAACACATTGGAGTTTCCGGTCTGCCAATCTTTCACCTTCTTTTTTTTTTTTTTTTTTAAAGATTTTATTTATTTATTTGACAGAGAGAGAGATCACAAGTAGGCAGAGAGGCAGGCAGAGAGAGAGGGGGAAGCAGACTCCCCGCTGAGCAGAGAGCCAGATGGGGGGCTCGATCCCAGGACCCCGAGATCATGACCCGAGCCAAAGGCAGAGGCTTTAACAACCACTGAGCCACCCGGGCGCCCCAATCTTTCACCATCTTAACGCGACTATTGTGTGTTGACTTTGTATTTTGACCATTTCCTGAATTTGTGAGCTCCGGTGTTTTTCTATGGAATCTTCAGGGTTTTCACTGTAGCTTTGAACAGAGGTAACGTTCCCTCTTCCTTCACAATTCGGATGCCTTTTTTCCCTGCATAGCTGCTCTGGTTAGGGATCCCAGGGCTGGGCTGAATACAAGTGGCCGAAGTGGGCATCCTGGTCTTATTCCCAATTGAGGGGCAAAGCGTCTCACGTCTGATGCCAGCTGTGGGGTTTTCATTAACGCCTCTGCGGTATTGGGGAAATTCCCTTCTATTCCTAGTTTAAGGAGTGGTTTTTATCATGAAAAGGTGTTGGATTTTGTAAGATGCTTTTTCTGCATCAACTGAGATGATCATGGGGGCTTTGCTTTCCTTCCGCCGCGACCGTGTGGCCAGTGGACGGACTCCCTTGCCGAATCAGCGTCGCCTCCCTGGGAGAAGTCCGTCGGTCATAGTGCGTGATCCTTCGCATATGCTCTTGGATTCCATTTGCTGGTACTTTGCTAAGGATTTTTGAAGCTGTATTTGGAAGGGACGTTGTTCTTTAACTTTCTTTTCCCGTAGCGTGTCTGTGTGGCTTTGTTGGTATGTCAGCGTTGTTTTATGTGCGGTGCCCGGGGCCTGGCGAGTACTTAGGAGGAATCAGGGAAGGTTCCACAAGCAGGAATCCCATATCTACTTCTAGAAACAAACTTTTTTTATTTCGGAAAGTTTTGTTTACCCTTCACACCAACTCTTTGAAGAACCTCCGGACATTAGGAGAGACCAGCCGCGCTGTGACGGGGTCCGTCGGCCGCATTCGGAGATCTGAGGACTCGTGAGAAATGCGAAGGGTTTTCTGGCCCTTATGGGAAATTTGAATGCATATAGTGGAAAATCCTTTTAAAGTCTTACAAACCAGGATTCTCCCAGAAGTTGGACTGATTATACAGGAGGACTCAGGCTCTTTTCCTGGGATTTGTGGAGTCGGGGCCAAAAGAACAGGGAAGACAGAAGGGAAGTCACCCTTAGAGCATCGGTCGGACCGTTGCGATGATTTGCTTTGTCCTGATGGGAAGGAAGCTTCTACCGATGGGATCAGGCGCCTCTGCGTGTGGCCCTCGGGCACCGGCGGCGGCTCGCTGGCTGGTGGCCCGCACCTGTCACCGGGGTTCGATCACAGTAAATCCACTGTTCTCGGGCCCTAATTTCTCTGCCCCGTGGACCCCGTAGGTTTGACAAATAACTGAGCAATGTCCCTTCAGTGAGACCCGACTGCATTACAAAGTCCCCAGTAAAAAATGTCACTTTGCAAATATCTCTTAACGTTTACAGTAGAATCTGGAATTGCTACCCTTAGAAAAAGAGTTTCACACTTCATTTATCAGAGTAAAAGAACAAAGTATTGTATTTTCACAGCCTCGGTGTGTGTTACTCTCACGCTTACCTGCGTGAAATTCTGTAATCTGTCAGGATTGTGTGTCTTTACCGTGGGTGGAAGTAATTCGGGCAGAATGACTAACCCCTTTGAGGGCCCGATGGCTCACAGTCCCATAGTGAGTCCTCTGCTGAGAGAGGGGATGTGGGGAACGCTCTCGAAAGAGCACATTCCCGCAGAGCGACGCGCGAGTTCACATTCGGCGCTCTTCTGTTTTCCGCAGGAGGGACTCCGGACCTTGTGCGTGGCCTACAAAAGGCTCGCTCCGGAAGACTACGACGGCGTGGCCGCGCTGCTGCAGGCGGCCAAGGTGGCTCTCCAGGACCGGGAGAGGAAGTTAGCGGAGGCCTACGAGCAGATAGAGAAGGACCTCATCCTGCTCGGGGCCACGGCCGTGGAGGACAGGTGAAGTACGCGCCTCACCCCGTCCTCAGACCAGCAGTGGCGCTCGGAGGCCGTGGGGCCTGCGGGGTGCCTGGGGGATGAGCTGCTGCCCCTCCGGTCCTCCTGGGGACACACGTCCACAGTGGGAAGGGACGGGCTCGGGGGGCGTCACCAGGAGGGCGTGCCTGGATGGTGTCTTCCAGTCCGTGAATGAGGCCACGACCCTCACGCTCTGCCGGAGGGACCAGAATGGTTGGTACGTCCGCACCGTGCCATCAGTCGTCCAGAGAGGTGGGCATTTTTAAATCATTCTGGAGGCTTTGGTCAGTAATTCTGTTCCTCAGTTCGTCACTAGCCCTCTCCGAGTTCAAGTGTAAGATTTTAGATGTGAACGTACTCGGTGTATTTGTCATTTCTCGTTGAGAAAACGTAAAACCGTGAAGTAGAATATTCCAAGAACCACGACCAGTGACTGGGAAGGCCACCGAGCGGGGGCCTCCCCGCGCTCCTGGGACGGGGCTGTTTCGCGAGAGGCGGGACGTGAGTTCAGTCTCTGTGGTGACGCGAGAGCGCAGGTGGAAAGGAAAAGAAAAAATGCCCCAATTTAACAGAATGAAGCATAAACTTGAAGGCATTTACTGAACTTTATTCCCCATAAAGGTTCAGAGTCTTTAAGGTGTGAGGTTTAAGTCCTACTTGAAACCTAGTTTTCCAGTGTCTCTAATGAGCACTCCACGGCTTCCCAGTCTCCAGTGGGGGTCGTTCGACTTCGATCTGATGATGTAAGTCCCTCCTGTCGCTCAGGCCGGGTGGGGGTCCAGGCACCAACCCAGGAAGGACACGCAGCTTGTGATCGGGACAGGCCGTAGAGCATGACCCTGCCGAGGGCCCACTGTGCTAGAGGGAGAGGGACGTGCCGTGTGGCGTGTTCACCGTGGGACCATCCTCGCGGGAGGTGCCGGGAGCGGAGGGTCCTAATGGGGGAGTCACGCCTGCACACCCTCAGGAGGGTCGAGGGAGATGATCAGCTCCACAGGGAGTTGGGACCTCGAAAACAGAGTAGGTTCCCAGAGGCAGGTGGGGGCCAGTGGCCTTGAAGCAATGACATTTAGTCACAAATCATTTCCCTAAAACCCCTGACCAACATCTCTGCAGATGGACCTTTCTAGTCCTAAGTTTCCATTTTTAAAAAAACCGATGAAAACAGAGATGTTTTCCGTGCATCTGGAATGCTGAGGTCCTATGAGCTCCGGCTTTACGGGGAAGGCTCTCCCAGAGTCTCATGGGGCACCCCAGTTGGGATCCGAACCCGTCGGTGCTGGGCAGGGACATGACACGTTACTTCACATGCCTGTCATGACCCCAGACGCTAAAGAAGACGTGTGTCTTCTTTCTGGAAAGAAGGCAGGTCCCAAATGGGGCAGACGTCCACGCACAGCACGATTGCCTGACCAGCGTGTGAGCCGCTCACCCTCGCACGAGTCTGTCCCAGCCCGGGGTCGCTGATGGAGGCTCGCCCCCTGAGCTCTGGTGAGGGGGGCATCGTGGGCAGGGCTTCCCACGGCCTCGGACACGTGCCCAGCTCGTGAGGCGCGGAGCCCGTCTCGGAACCTGCTGGTGGTCTTGGTATTTCACCGTGTTTACGGCCACTGGGCTCCAGCGTGCTAAGTAGCTGAGTTACAACAATTCATGGCAGAGTGAAAAGGCAGTGAGTCCCGCTGACCTACCTCTCTTCCTGGTCCCATCTTCCCCGGGCTAAGACTTCCTTTGTTGGCGGGGACGGCCCTTGTGGTCACTGCCTAAAACCCTCCTCAAGTTGGGGCCCCGCTGGAGAGGGCACCGCACGCTCACTGAGTGTCGATTGTGCAAGAGCAGTGCTTTCCTTCGTAGTGCCGCGTGCATTCCTCTGCTAGGAATTGGGAGGCACTTTCTCATAAAGAGTTAACACGCGAGCATACAGGCAGCTTCGGGGGCCTCCCGGTGACGTCCCGAGCTGGCCGCGTGACGCTCTCTAGCTCGTGGGGACGGAACGTGTTCGCTGGGTGACCGGTGTCGGAGGCGCCCCACTCAGGCCCGCGGGTCTCGCTCCTGCTCCGCTCAGGCTCCAGGAGAAGGCTGCCGACACCATCGAAGCGTTGCAGAAAGCCGGGATCAAAGTGTGGGTCCTCACCGGGGACAAGATGGAGACGGCGGCCGCCACCTGCTACGCCTGCAAGCTGTTCAGGAGGGGCACGCAGCTGCTGGAGCTCACCACCAAGAGGATCGAGGAGCAGAGTCTGCACGACGTGCTCTTCGAGCTGAGCAAGACCGTGCTGCGCCACAGCGGCAGCCTCACCAGGGACAACTTCTCAGGGTAGGTGGCGCCCGTGCCCGCCGCGGGGGGGGGGGGGGCGCGCACAGCCGCGGGGGTCCGACCCCGGGGTCCTCACGGTGCCCACGTGCTCGCGGCCAGAGCTGGTCTTCATGGCAACGTGATGTGTTTTTGCAGAAGAGTTTCGTGTCTGGGAGTGTGTGTGTGCGTGTGTGTCTGAGTGTGTATGTGTGTGTGTCTGTGCAAGTGTGTGTGTCTGGGAGCATGAGTGTTGTGTCTGAGCATGTGTGTCTGTGAGTGCACACACGTATCTGTGTGTGTGTGCGTGTATGTGTGCGTCTGCGTGTTATGTGTGTCTGAGCATGTGTCTGAGTGTGTTATGTGCGTCTGAGCATGTCTGCGAGTGCACGCACGTGTGTATCTGTGCGTGTGCAAGTATGAGTGTGTGAGTGCATCTGCGAGTGTGAGTGTTGTGTCTGAGGATGGGTGTGTGAGTGCACACACGCGTGTATCTGTGTGTGTGTATGAGTGTGTGAGTGTGTGTTCACTTGTCAGTGTCGCGTGAGGACACAGACGTGACCGACTTAGAGAACGCTGGGAGCGGGATCGTTCCCGTGTGCTTTAAGGCACCGGGCCGTGCGGTGGATCCCTCGCTCGGGGCGGCGGTCGGTGCAGACAGATGTTAGTGACGCGACACCAAACAGGACGTGCTCAAGAGTTGTTTTTTCCAGCAAGAGTGAGCCGCTTTTTCACATTTTATCAGCACTGCCCTTGCTGGTATCAGATGCAAGGCTACGGTTTTGTGGGAACCGTTTTGGGTTTTCGTTAAGGTAGTGACGTGAAAGCGGCTCTCGTCGTACGCGAGCACTAAGTGGCCCGTCACCTGACCCGCAGGACTCCTCGGGGGTCGGGGGTGTTCTTGGGACTTAGAAACGCGGCAGAAAGACGTCCGCCGACCGTGCTCTTTCCAGCTCCCGTCCTCCAGCGGGACGCCCAGGGGAGGTCCGCGGCGAGGTCCGCAGCGAGGCCGGGGCTGCGGGAGTGAGGACGGAGCTCTGCGGGCCGCGGGGTTTCCGCGCTCGGCCTGCTGGGCAGATGCGGCGGGACGAGCTCGCGGAACCGCAGCCAGGGCTCGGTGTTTGCTGGGCCTCGGCGGCAGGAGACTGTCCCAGCACAGCTCAGTTCAAACCTGGGGTCCGGGGCGCTGCGCGGGTGCCCTGGGGGCGGGGGGCGGTGACGTCGTCGAGAACGTGGGGCTGCCCCGCGAGGTCTGAGCTCACGCCGAGTGACGTGTGTGCTTCGCGCCCGGACAGGCTGTCGGCCGACCTGCACGACTACGGGCTGATCATCGACGGAGCCGCGCTGTCCCTGATCATGAGGCCCCGCGAGGACGGCCGCTGCGCCAACTACCGGGAGCTCTTCCTGGAGATCTGCCGGAACTGCAGCGCCGTGCTGTGCTGCCGCATGGCGCCCCTGCAGAAGGCTCAGGTCGGCCCCGGGCCCGGCGCCCCTGCTGGTTTTGTTGGGTCCCTCGAGGCACTGCCGTCTCTAACTAGAGGCACAAAGGGTAGAGACGTCCCACCTGGATCGTCCTTGGCTCATTGCGATGCGTGGAGGGTTGGCTGAGTCAGGGTACGTCGCCCGCTGGAGGCCGGCGGTCTGGCCCCGCACGGCCCCTCGTACAGGGGAGCCCCGTTTCCGAGGCTCCGTGGGAGCGACAGGAGGGTGCAGGTGCGTTCCCGTGGGGCGGCCGTGAGCCGGCCCAGAGCGGAGCCCGTCGGTGGTGTTTGCTGGGTGCGCAGGGGCCATGCGGAGAGCTGGGCCAGCCCTCTGCCAGGACGTGTTTGGAGGCTCGCGGTCTGCACACGGCCTCCAGCCCGCTGCGCTCCAGACTCCCGAGCCCCAGGAGCGTGGCCGGGATCCCGTCCTCGCCCCCTCTCCTGTGACGGCTACAACGGAAACCTGGGTCATCCCGTCCACAGGGGCAAGCTTAGGACTTTGTGTCCATTTTCATGTGTCACGCGGTCCCTTTTTTCAGTTTTTAGCAGACGTTCCCAAGTGTTTGCACACGTTAGTGTTTCCAACTCTCCTCTCGAAAGGGCAGGAGGTCCACTCATTTCTCCTCATCTTCTCGGTCTTCTCCCTGAACCGCAGCCTTCAGAGCGGAGATGGAGACAAAGTTGGCAAAGAACTGGACCACCCACTCGAGATTATTAATCGTATTGAATTTCCAGATGGGATTTGCACGCATGACAGATTTGAGCGTTAAAATAACGAGAAACAGCTTATTTAGAAGACATAGGTGCTCAGTAGCAGGTGGCCTGCAGGGCCGTGTCTCCTAGCCGGGCGTGCTGACCGCGTGTCCCCAGGGGCTCGCGTGGACCCTGTCGGCTGAGTCACTCAGCCATGACAGACTGTCGCACACCAGCCGCCTCCGGGGGATTTCCTGGTGATCGTGCATCGGCTGCCTTCTCTGCTGCGCGTGCTCGCGGCGCGAGAGGGTTTGTCCTGCACGCAGAGAGCACACTGAACGCCAGTTCCCGCCGAGCCGCTTGTTGTCCCGCTGTCCTTGGCCGACCTCACCTCTGTGTCCTTTCCGCCTAGGTGGCGATCTGTGCAAACAGTAAACAGAGAAGATAAATTCTGCGTTTGCTTACTTTCCAGATTGTTAAATTAATCAAACTCTCAAAAGAGCACCCCATTACTTTAGCCATCGGTGACGGTGCCAACGACGTGAGCATGATCCTGGAGGCGCACGTGGGCATCGGTAAGCGAGCCTCGTCCGGGAGCCCGCGGGGGCGGGGGGCACGGCGGCGGGACCCAGGCAGGGGTGCATGGCGCAGGCAGGCTCGGACGTTTCCGTCCCCTGTGCTTGGTGGTGCTGTGTCTCGCCTCCTGCCGCTTCCCCTCGTCCGGCGCTGAGGGCGCATCTCCTCGCGCAGGCGTCATCGGGAAGGAGGGTCGCCAGGCCGCACGGAACAGCGACTACGCGGTCCCGAAGTTTAAGCACCTGAAGAAGATGCTGCTCGTTCACGGGCATTTCTACTACATTCGGATCTCCGAGCTCGTGCAGTACTTCTTCTACAAGGTGCGGGTCCGGGCGCTGAGCGCCGTGCTGGTGCCGGGGGGGGGGGGGGGGGTGTGTGCCCCAAGAGAGGAGGGCGGCACGCCTCCGCGCACGCCGATTCGGTGGGAAACGGCAGGAACCTCGCCGTGGTCAGGTGGTCGAAGGAAGGCCATTCGTGCGTGCAAGAGTCCTTGTCCCTCACGCACTCAGACTCTTTCCTGGCCGCGCTCAGGCCCCGCCGTGTCCCCGGACGCGGCCCCATCGCAGAGCGACCGCAGCTCGTGAGTTAAAACGAGAGCCGTCACCGGCCCTCCTGGGAACACAGGACGCTGTGGGGTCGCTTCCTGCAGGCGCGGGTACCCCGGGGCCGGCTGCGGAGGCCCGTGGTCTCGGGGCTGATGAACTGACCAGCCTGCGGCTTTGCCTTTCAGAACGTCTGCTTCATCTTCCCGCAGTTTTTATACCAGTTCTTCTGTGGGTTTTCACAACAGGTGAGGCCTGCCCTTGTGGGTGGTGACGGGGGAGCGGGCGGCAGGGGTAGGGGGCGGGCCATGGGGGGAGCGGGC
>CM052810.1:663625-693051 GCA_028533885.1 Nasua narica
GCCACTGTGAGGGTTGGGGTCCCTGACCCGCGGTCTCCCTCGTCCCCTCACACAGAGATATCGCCAAGAACGCTCTGCTCCGCTGGCGTGTGTTCGTCTACTGGACGTTCTTGGGAGTATTTGACGCTCTGGTATTTTTCTTTGGTGCTTACTTCATGTTTGAAAACACGACGGTGACCAGTAACGGTCAGGTGAGTATCGAACCGCGTCGTGCGGGCTGGGCCGCGGGGTGTCCCGTAGGGGCGCGGGGCGGGGTGGCCTGTGGGGCCCGGTACTGGGCTCCGTCCCAGAAGCGCCTCGAGGCCCCGGCGCCTCCGCACCGCTGGGCACGCCCTTCCCGGGAGCCCAGGCCCGTGGCACTCTGCCGGCACGTTTCCGTGGCTCAGGCGTGGCTCGTTTCCTGTGGGAGTTAATTCGTGTTTAACAGGCTGTAGCTTCTGTTCGCACGTGTTCACCTTAAGTGGGTGCCCTTTGCGATGAGTAGATTCGAGTCTGGCGGTAAGCGGGCAGCTGCCGGCGTGTTTGCATATCGCGCGGGTTGTTTTATTCCTATCTTGCTTTTGTCTTTTTGCCGCGGGCTTCTCTCCCCGCTCTCAGATAATGACCACCAACACGCACATGGTAAGAAAACTGTGGGTTTGTCCTTTATGTTTTGGAGTGCCTTAACAATAAAATATTTCTCGAAATATTTTCCCCTGTGACCTCTTCTGTGTGCTCTGTCGGTAGAAGCCCGCCAGCTGCCGCCGCTCCCACAGGGGGCCGGCCGCCCTGCACGGGTGTGTCTGCATCTGGTCCTTCGTACGTGCTGTGGCTTCTCCGGGTTCTGTGGCGGCCGCCCGCCAGGCGGTGGGGGCTTGTTACTGATACGTTTGCACTTCCGCGCGTGGCGCCGGCAGGCTCAGGGGGCCCGGTGGGGGCGCCGCACTGAGGGCGGCGGGCACTCGCGGGGGATGCGCGGGCGCGCTTCGGGGCCGTTCCCCCCGAGCGCCGCCCGGGTTCGGTGGCCGCGGGGCGTGAGTCCCTCCCCACCGGCGGCCCGGTGCGCGGGGGGCTGTTCTTTCTCGGCGTTCCTGAAAGGGGCCGTTCTCTTTCATTGCCGCTCGAGTCTGCTTTTGCTAAACTGGCGTTGGAAACGTTTTACAGACCTGGTTTCACTTTTCTAAAGCTTGGCGCTTCTCCAGAACGTACTCTGTCTTCCTTTGCTTGGATAATTCACGGTGCCGGCCGGTCCCCGACCCGTCCCTGCGGGGTCTCCACAGCCCTTCCTGCGGTCAGGCCCTGTGGGAGGCTCCTGCCTGTGTCTTAGCAAGAACTAAGGTTTCAGGTCCCCGGAGCTGGGACGTCGGGACCGACTTAGCCTGTTAACGCCCCGAGAAGCCGTCTGGCGGGGTGCGGCCCGCCCTTGCCTGGCGGGAACGCCGAGGCAGCTGGCGTTCAGATGACGCGATTTTCACGCACGCGGGCGCGAACCGATGTTTTGTGCGGCGCCGGTGGTGTTCCGCGCGGCGCCTCCGTTGCCCGGTCCCGCTCGTACCCGGTGAGATGACCGGTCCCGCCCGGCTTCAGCGGGGAGTGGACGTGCACGAAGACGTGTGTGGCCCGTGCGCCCTGGACGCGGTCTTGCGCGGCGTAGTCCCTCGTGAGGCCCGAGCAGTGTCACCTTCTTGTGCTCGGACCCCCGGGGCCCTGACGTGCCTCCAGCCAGACCCCGTCCACGGCACGGAACACCGGCCCGGCGGGGGCCTTGCCGCTCGCTGGCTGAGAGCTTCCAGGGCCCTCAGCCCGGCCGGCCTGTCCGGACGTGATACGCAGCTTGTTGCGGGAGAGGCTGCTCGGGAGCCTGGTGATGCCGCGGACCAGGCGCGGGCGGCCGGCGCCCAGCCGGCTGGGAGCTGAGGTTTTGTCCGCCGCCTTTGAGACGCGAGACGGCCCGCAGCCACAGCGTCCCCGCCCACGAGTGGTGCTCATTTCCATCCCGTATCCCTGGGTGGACAGGAGCCCCGGGAGGCTGGGGTGGCCCAAGGCCGCTGCACACAGAGCAAGGCCAGGGTTAAACGTCCTGTGTCTAAACTCTAGCCACGTCCCCGCCCCATGCCTCCACTTCTCCAAGTGGAGCCTTTCTTGTTTGCTTCATTGATAAGAAGGTTCGATCCCCCACAAAACTGAGACGGTGTGATAGTCTGGTTCTGTAGTAACTCAGATAAACCCCAACCCCGAGTGCGCCGGGGGCTCGTCTCCGGTGGCCGATGATGCCCTTGGCTCACGGGCAGGAGTCGGCGGACGGTGATGTCATCCCTCCCGGGATGCTCCCCCTTCCTGCTCGGGGCAGCTCGTGGCGTCACAAGGTTCGGAAGTCCCGTCCCACTGACGGTCGGCAGAGGAGGCCCCCTTTCCTCGAGGGCTCCGTCATCCTGTAGGGACGTGCAGAGAGCACGTGCGGCGTTGGGAACCCTCAGGGTAACTTCTTGAGAAGAAATTCGCTGCCGGACGCCGGGAGCCAAAGTCACTCCTCCCTTGACGCTCGCCGAGCTCACGGTGGCAGGAATGGACGTCCTCACTCCGCGGCAGACGTGGTGACGCAGGCCAGCGGAGAACAGACGGCGGGGGCCGTGCGGACGGGGCGCGGACAGGGTTCTTAGGGCCGTGATCTTGTGAAAACGGAGTTGTGTTCGTCGGGGAATGTTTTTCCGTAGGAAAATGAAGTTGGTCTGGGTTCGAGGGCTTTTAGGAGCGGAACGCTTTCCGACAAGATGCTTCCGGGAGGGTAGAGGGGGCACAGAGGGCGAGTGAGGTGGGGCGCGAGTCACAGGCTCCGGAGGTGTTCGCGGTTCCGAAGGCCGGGAGGCCCTGGCAGTCTGCTCCCAGGGGCCTGCTCCATTATCGGGGGGCGGGTGGGCGGGGACAGAGGTCATTCCAAAAACAAATCCTCTGGGCACGCTTTCATCTCCCAACCCCAAAATCCATAGAAATAGTGGCAAATACGGCGCCTGGGTGACTCGGTTGGGCGACTGCCTTCGGCTCAGGTCGTGATCCCGGAGTTCCGAGATCGAGTCCCACGTCGGGCTCCCGGCTCCGCGGGGAGTCTGCTTCTCCTTCTGGTCTTTTCTCCTCTCACGCTCTCTCTCGCTCTCTTTCTCTCTCTCTCAAATAAATAAATAAAAGCTTAAAAAAAAAAAAAAAGAAACAGTGGCAAATAACTTGAATGACAAAAGCCCAAAGGCTCCCCCCCGCCACAGGTGAGGACTTGAGAGAGTGTTCCAGAGCTGTCCCCCTGCCCGGCCGTCCCAGGGAGTCGGAGACCGCCGGCCGAGGGCATAGGCGGCGTCAGGGCAGACGCGTCCTCGTCGCCACAGCTCGCATCGAAATTCGCAGTTCTGGAGCCAGCGCGGTTGTGCGGGGTTGCCGCGGGCCTGTGGAAATCTCCGCCGGCCCGGGCGTTCCTGCTCGGTCACCCCGGGGCTGCCGTCCTTTCCAGCTCTACGAACCGGCCGGTTCGTGGTGCTGTGGGCGAGCCCCTGCCCAGCGGCTGCGTGAACGCGGGCTTCTGCACCCTGCTGATCCCTGGCCCTTCCAGGAGATTGCCGGGTTCCCTGCCAGGCAGGGGTGGGGACCGCGGCCGCCGCGGTGGCGGGAAGCAGAGGGGGCCGGCCGTCCTGCAGGGCCCCCGCGGATTCAGGGCCGCGCCCGCCGGGCTGGAGGCTTACCTCGTCCTTGGTGTGCGGGCATCAGCTCCAGGGAACCCAGACGGCAGCGTGGCTCCCGACCCCTGCTGGCCAGGCCTCTCGTGGGCTGCTGCCCCACTGCTCCCGGGCCCCGAGCACCACAAAGTGAAACGTTGACGGGACAGCACTCTTTGATTGGCCTCTGGGGGCTGGGGAGTTCTGGTCCCCGGTCGTGGGTTCACCCTGTGCAGGCAGCAGACCCGGCCCTAAGTGGGAGAAGCTGGGAGCAGCCCTCTCCCCAGCGTGGCAGCCAGAACCGTCCTGGGCCTTGGCGGGGGTCTCCTGGGGACAGTCACCCCGTGTGTGAGTCTGAGTAGGGGAGCCCTGTTCTGATCACAGCGGGTGGAGTGGGGAATGAGGTCCAGATGCTGGTGGGGAGCCGTGGGGCTCTGTGTCCTCACCTGCGTTCTAGGATCCTACCTCGCCGAACGTACGCAGAGACCTAGCCTCCGTGTTCGCCTGCGTCTTCTCTGTTGGAAGCTGAGCATACAGAAAGCCGTTTGCGTTCCAGGCTCTTCATTCTTAGCGGAGTAGAGCTGTGTGCTTCTAAAGAAGCACCAGGAATGCCTTCCGAGAGGCGCAGTTCCCAGAAACCAGAAGGGGGTCTGTGCTTAGGGGATTTTGGAGAAATCTGGAGAAGAATAAAATCTCCAGCACGCTGATTTTTCCCTAGGAGAAAGTCGATATTTCGTTTTCTGTGTCTGTGTCTGTAGTTGAGAAATGTCTTGTTTTCGTGATCTGACCCTGTGTTTCCACCACGTGCGGCTTCACGGCGCCATGCTGGGGTGCTCTCTGTCTCGGGGCTGTCGCGCATCCGTGGCTCTGGCCGTCACTCCGGCTGCCGGGGCCTCTGTGCAGCAGCCTTGTCCGCTTCTGTCCCCCTTGCCCTGGGAGCATCCAGGGGAAAGCCCACCTCACGGGGTCACCCGCGCGGGGCACGGTTGTCCCCTCTAGCTGCTCGCCAGCGACCTGCTCCTGCCGTGGGTTTCCTTCCAGAGCGGGCAGGGGTCTGAGTCAATCTCGGAGGTGGCAGCCAGTGCTCCTGAGGCCGTTCTTGAGCAGAAGGTGCAAAGCCCGGGGGCCGGGTCGTGTCTCTTCCCCATGAAACACGACGTGGGAGAGACACGGCCGGCACCGTGCTCACTAGCGTTCCCGCTCCCGGGGGTTTTCTCCTCTCCGTCTGCCACATTAGGACTGATGTTTGTGGGGGGTCGAGGGGGCCAGTGTTGAGGGGTCCATGCAGGAGCGGCTCTGAACCCACCCCCGGATCGCTGGCCTGGCCCCCGGGGGTGGTGCGGGGGCCCTGGGGTCTGGGGTGCCCAGGGTGTCAGTGGCCGGCTTCTCTCTGTCCCTGTGTCGTCAGGGTCTGGAGCGCGGGCCCGCAGGGGCAGTGGGTGCATTCTCTAATGTTCCCGAGCGTAGAGGGGAGCGACGTGTATTAACCGCAGACTCCTTGGACGATTTCCCCCACAGATCTTTGGAAACTGGACCTTTGGGACACTGGTGTTCACTGTGATGGTGATTACAGTCACGCTAAAGGTAAGTGCTGGCCGTTGTACCCGTGCCCGGGCTGGAGCCCCCCCAAGCCCCAGGCCACCCTCAGGGGTCATGTTCGGTCATTTACCAAGTCCAGGGGGGATGCAGCATGCTGGGCATCCCAATATGTGAACTTAGGTAAATGAGGAAATGAGTCAGGTTAGAATTCCTTTAAGTGACAAGCAGCCTGTTCCAATATAATTGAAATCAACTCGAAAACAAATGAATATATTATGGGAAATTTAGCTCTTTTGAAAGGCAAGCCAGATTTTGTATTCAGGGCCTTGCTGAGCATCCTCAGACTTTTGCCCCAGGTCTCTCTGGTGGGATCACAGGGGGCAGGACGGCCGGGCGGCCCCGGGGCAGGCTCCCCGGGATCACAGGGGGCAGGACCGCCGGGCGTCTCCAGTGCAGGCTCGGGCTCCCCGGGATGCTGGGGCAATGCCTTCTGTCTCTTCACTGGGACCCTCCCTTTCTGTGCTTCCTCAGCAGGTTCTTGTAGGCATTTTGGCTGCTGTGGGTCGGGGTGGTGTGTGTCCTCGTTCTCTACCGCGGCGGGTGCGCGCTGCCGTGGTTCCTTCCGGCCCCTTGAGGTCCCGACTGACGGCCCGTGTCTGTCTTTCAGCTGGCGCTGGATACGCACTACTGGACTTGGGTCAACCACTTTGTCATCTGGGGGTCCCTGTTGTTCTACGTCGTCTTCTCCCTGCTCTGGGGAGGGGTCATCTGGTACGTGGGGGAGGAAGGCCGAGGGGTCCCCCTGGGCCCACTTTCTTCATGGCAGGTGATCTGCTGAGCGCGGGGCAGCCGGGTGCTGCCGCAGGGACCTGCTGCCGATGGCAGGTCAGACGAGTCTTCCCGAGGGAGTCGTTCTCGCTGCGGCCTGGCCGGGCGTCACCCCCGCGCCGTGGGCTGGGCGGCCTGAGTGCGTCCCGGAGCAGGGCGCGGGCTGAGTGCTTGTTGGGCACGGAGGGGTGGCCCCAGGGCCCTACCAGCCACCGGCAGACCGAGCCCTGCTCCTGGGGGGGCACCGAGCATCCTCTGCGGAGAACGGCAGGGTCCAGTGCTCCGTGGGAAGTTCGCCGTGACTGCCAGGTGGAAAACAGGACGATGAAACCGCGGTGCTGGTTCCGTGCCCTCTGACGCGGGCGCCAAGTGGCTGCGTGTGGCCCCTTCTCTGGGGGATTTACCGTCACGCCTTGGCTCATGCTGCTCCTTCTGCCCAGGCTGTGCTTTCCCACCAGCCTGCCCCGTGAGCTCCTACGTGTCCTTCAAAACCCCATGCTCATCGCCCTCCGTGGGGCTGCCCTCGAACCCCCTCCCAAGCAGGCGGTCCTACCTCACACCTCAGCCCTCATCCCTGCCCCCGTCTCGGCACACGCTGGGCCCCTGCCTCTGTGTGGAGCATTCCCTGAGCACGGCCAGGACGTGGGAGATGCGGGGCTGTGACCTGTGCGTGCCTTCCCTGGGGCGCCGGTCTGGGCGGTGCGGGTCACCTGGGAGCAGGGCTCTTCCCCGCCCCACACCGCTCGGCGCATCGCTGACCCCTAGTGGCCAGAGCCGCACACTGCGGGTCCATTGGGCCCCGCAGGTGCCCTGTCCCCTGCTCCAGTTTTGCCCCGCTCCCGGCCTCGGATGGAAGAATGGCGGAACTACCCCAGGCTCCCTGGCGGTCCCCTCCAGCTGCTCTCGTGGAGCCCAGCGTAGATACTTTCCTGAATCACAGATCTGCCTGGAAGGGGGGCCGTTCGTGCTGTTTCCATGGAAACAGTGTCAGGTGTTCCCCGAGTCAGCCTGGGGTCAGAACCGGTGGGTCTCGGCACGTTAGCAGCTGTGGGGCAGGCTGATTTCCAGGGACGGCCTCTCTGTCTGGGATGACTTTGTAGAACTCCTTCCTCCTTCCCCACTCCCCGCTGCCGGCCCGTCGCTCACGAGTGCGTAGGCGCACACACACCCGAGAGGGTCAGGGACAAGAGCAGAGGCTCGGGGGACGGGTGGGCTCTTGGCCAGCAGAGAGCGCGGTGTCCTCCGGATGACCTCCAGCCTGTCCGTCTGTCCTCTCTCTAGGCCATTCCTCAATTACCAAAGGATGTACTATGTGTTCATCCAGATGTTGTCCAGCGGCCCTGCCTGGCTGGTCATCATCCTGCTCATCACCGTCAGCCTCCTGCCCGACGTTCTCAAGAAAGTCCTTTGCAGGCAGCTGTGGCCCAGCGCCACGGAGCGCGCGCAGGTACCGGCGGGGCGGGGCCTCGGGGCGGGGCTATGGGGAGGGGGCGGGGCCTCGGGGCTGTGGAGATGGGGCGGGCCCGTAGGGCGGGGCTATGGGGCCGCGGGGCTATGGGGAGGGGGCGGGAGGGGGGCGGGCCAGGCTGCAGCTGCTCTCTGTAGGGAAAGCTGGAAAGGTTTGTGTTGGGAAATGTGATCAGTGCAGGGGGTGCTGATGAGGTTAGAACGTGAACGCAGGGATGCGAGGTGACCAGCGTTCCAACCCGAGAAGCTAGTCCCCAGAAGTAAGGGAAGTAAGGGAAAGATCTGGAGAGAAGGACTGAGCCAACGCAAAAGGAAGATTATGTTGTGTAAATCTAAAGAAGTTTTTAAATGGGATCATTGCTTGTAAAGTAAAATCGCATTGGTGTTAGGAGTGGTGAATGTGGTCCCAGACGTTAGCATGTACATTGGGAAATTCTGGCGAGTACTAGGGTCAGTTGGTTTCCACGATCCCACGTCAAGGCCACCAGGCTGAATTCTGGATCCAGGAGAGGAGTGAGACGTGCATCATGCCACCCCGGCTTAGGGACAGCAGCAGGTGTCACTCGGAACTGCTCGAGTTCTCAGGGAGGGCTCATCCCCCTTCCTCCCTCTTCCCTGCGATTTCAGGGAGAACATGCCCACCATCCCCTCACCCCAGCAATCTCAGGGAGGGCACATCCCCCCATCCCCTCACCCCTGAAATCTCAGGAAGGGCACATCCCCCCATCCCCTCACCCCTGCTATCTCAGGGAGGGCACATCCCCCATCCCCTCACCCCTACTATCTCAGGGAGGGCACATCCCCCATCCCCTCACCCCTACTATCTCAGGGAGAACATGCCCACCATCCCCTCAGCCCTGCAATCTCAGGGAGGGCACGTCCCCCCATCCCCTCACCCCTGTGTCCTGCCCATGTTGGTGCAGAGCCTCCGCAAGAAGAGAGGCTCCCACCGAGTGTGCAGGAAGCAGAGCAGGGCTCTCCCTGAGAACGCAGGTGGACGTGCAGCTGGAGGACTGTCCGCGCACCTGAGGACCGAGGGAAGGCCTTCTGGACGGCTCGTATGGCCCGGGGCTCCGCCTCCCGTGCTGTCGGCCGGCCTCGGGTGGGAAGCGGCCAGGCCACTGCCGGGTTTGCAGGGAGTGAGTTTGGGCACCACGTGTGCCCATCTCCGCCCGTTCAGTGGTTGATCGGGATCCTGAGGTTGAGGGGGCAGCTTTCCCAGAAGTTGGTGCTGACGGAGCGTGCCGGGCACGGCGCCCCTGGTTCCCCACGGCTCCCTCCTCAGTGCCCGTGTGTTGGCGGTTGGCACCAGCTTTGCACTGAGCTCTTTAATGAGCGAACACGAGAGGAGGTGTCGGGGCAGGAGGAGAGAGACAGCAGGGACGAGAGGCCCGCGTGGCGCCAGGAGGGCAGCGTCCGGGGAGGACACGGTTTGCTGAGCGCAATGGGGGGGATGCGCGAGGGAGGTTCCTGCCATTAACTGGGCTCAACCGCCTTAACTTGGTTCTCTTTTCCCTTCCTCCTTCCTTTTGTCTCCAACCTCTTTGCCTAAATAACCGCTCTCACCTGTCTCGCGATGTGCGTGGCCCCTCGCCCCCTGGGACCGCAGACTAAGAGCCAGTGCCTTTCTGTCGAGCAGCCCACCGTCTTTATGCTCTCTCAGACCTCCAGCAGTCTGAGTTTCTAACGGAACAAGGTGATGCTTCTCTGTCGTTTGGCACGGTGGGGTGACGGTCGCAGGAAGTGGAGGGCTGACCGCTCGCTGCGCCGTCCGGAGCTTCCGGGGTGACCCGAATCCAAGATGCGGGGTGTGCGCGTGGCCCGTGCTGCTCTCTGGGTCCGTGGGAGGTCCCAGGTCCCGGCTGCCAGGGGGCAGGGCCGCCCCGCGTGGCACCGGCTGGCGGGCACCCGCGGCTCCGGCACATAGCGGCGTGGGTGTGGTGGCTCCAGCCCACGTGGGCAGAGTCCACGCCGCCCCGCCCCCGCTCCACAGCCGATGGTGGACGGCTGGCGAGACCTCCTCACTCGCGCAGCTGTGCGGACCCATTGCACGGACAGGGAAGCCGAGGCCCCCCGATCGAGTGTTGCCCCACAAGGCACTGCAGGAAAGACCTGGCTCGCGCTGAGCCATTCGGGCGGTGGACAGACAGGAGAGATGTGTTTGGGCCGTGTGTTTTCCAGATTCCCTTTTCACTTCTCTAAGTGAGTTTCTTCAAAACTCTGGTTGTCCCTAGAGAAAGCTTCTGCGTCGCTGTGAGCAGCCGTGCTGGCTTATTTCTCGGCCACGCGGAGCCGCGCGCAGGGCCGCCGCCCGGGACCACGGGCTGCTCGTGAAGAGCCGCGTCTCAGGCCCAGCTGTCCCGGGGCCCGTCCCTGTCGCTGTCTGTCCACGCGTCTGGACGACACACTCCCGGGGCCTCGGCATCAGCGATGCTCGGAGGCTGCTTCCTGAGCAGCTGGGCTCAAGAAGAGGCGCCCTTTCCTTCCAGTGACCTCTCTTTACCTTCTGAACACTTTTTTAACTAAGAGGATGGGACGTTTTTAAATTCCTGGTCATTATCAGCAATCCAAGTTTTCCTACTCTGGTGCCAGCAGAATCTGCCAGAGTAAATGGCATATTTTCACCTCACTGGGGACATGCTTGGGAACATTTAGGATAAAGTTCTTAGGGACATGTAAGTCACGCGATGTGCTTATGAAACTGATTAAATCTGGCCAACTCTGAGCTAAAAATACCTACGCTCACTGTTGACGGATGAGGTTTGCTAAGACTCGCTCTTAGAAGCCTGCCTCTGGCTGCTCGGGGAAGGTGGGCGCCGGGCGCCCTGCAGGGTCCGCGGCCCGCAGGCGTGCCCACAGCGCGCCCTCCTGGAGCCCCCGGCAGGCACACCGGCACGCGCGTGTGCTTCTGGGAACCTCCAGACGCCTGCAAAACTTTGGAGGAACAGAGCCCGGGCCAGCCCTCCCGTCAGATGGACGGTCGTCCCCTTCCTCCTGCTGTGTCCCAGACGAATGTCTCGGCACCGGTCTCGCGTTGCACGTGTGGCCCACGTGTGCGTCTTTGTACACGTGTGTCGCTGCGTTACCGGCTACGCTTCTGTCCCTGCAGAGGGCCGCACCCCCTTCCCCCGGTCCGTTCACCCTTCTCGCCAGAAGGCATTCTGCGTCTCACACCTCCTGCTCCTTCACCTCTTGAGTGAAGTGAAGAGATTCCCTTCTTGCTGCTTCCCGAGGCCCCGGCAGGGCCGGATGAGAAAGCCGGCGTCGGGCTGTGGCGCTGGGACCGCTGGGCCCGCAGGAGTCTGGCCCCGGGGTCAGGGCCCAGGACAGGCACAGAGCGACGGCAGGTGCAGTCCCTCTCGTCGGGGCGAGCACCGGGGACACCGCCAGCCCCCCGGCCTGTGCTCGTCTCCGCGCCCTGGCCCGCCCCTCGGTCTCTGCCGGGGGAAGGCTGTTAGGAAGACCCGCTCCTCCCCTGGTGGCGCCCGCCCGCTGCCCCCAGCTCGCAGCGGCTTCTGCGGCAGACCACGTGCCCTTTGCCCGCACACAGCCCGGCAGCGGCACAGGCCCCTGTCCTGCTGCGAGGCCGGGTCGTGCCCCCGGACAGCAGGTGCTTCGGGGCGCAGCCCCTCTCAGTGTTTCTCCTCGCCTTGCAGCAGAGCACGAAACTCAAAGCATCGGTCGCTGCTGCGCCGGGCACGGACAGGCCGCTTCTGAAGGACCTCTTGCCACGGCCGGGGCGCCGGTAGCTGAGGATAGGTAACCGTGTGCGCCGCGCCGCCTGGCGGGCCGCCTGGGTGTGCTGCGATCCTCCCGAGCTGTCTGGGTTTCCTCCAAAGTTTTGCTGTGCTGTGCTAGTTTTGATAACAAAGGTTTCTGGTGGGGGAAAAAAAAAAGCTTTTTATGCACACGTGTGTTTCTGTCCCAGGTAGGTGACTGAGTGTGTCTGGGCTGCAGGTGGCGGTGTGCACACACACACACGCACACGCGTGTGCCAGCGTCCCTCCACGCGCACGTGCGGGGTCCCCCACGCGCTGTGCTCAGGGCTTGGTTTGCCGGAACGAAGCGCGTTCCTCGGCCTGCTTGTGGGAGCCGCGCCCCCGGAGTCTGTCGGGAGAGACCGTGTCTTGACAAAACAGGGGAAGGTGGTGTGACCGGCGGGCAACCTTGCCCCAGGCAGACGCGTGGCCCAGGTCTGCGTCCCTCAGCTGACACGTGGAGCCGCGTCTGCCCCGGAAAGACACAGCCGTGCGGCCACGCCTGCGACGTGCCCCGAGCCGGGCGTCCAAGGTGGGACAGGCTCGCTGCCTCCTCTGCCCGGGGACGCTTGTCCCCGAAGACCGATTGCTCCAGATGGCTTCCCCTGCCCCCGTCCCCGCTGCCCGGTGAACTTAGGGAGGTTGCTGGCCTCCTCGTGCATGGAGGTGACCGCGCACCCCAGCTCCCGCCCGGGGCCTCTGGCGGAGACGTCGCACAGGGACGCACATCGTCTGTAGCTGACGATGGAGCCCCCAGGGGAGCCGCTGGGGGCTGGAGCGCGGTCGCTGTGCTGGCTCTGTCCTCGGCCGCCTGGGCCACGTGCCCACCCCGTGTCGGGACGGGAGGCCCCGCGGGCAGCGTCAGCACAGGGTGGGCGGGGTTCTCGCGAGGGTCGCGGGGCTGACGCTGTCCTTTCCGTTCTCTGACAGAGCACACGTGTGCGCGGCCAGGACTGCCTCCCCGAGCTCACCCTCCTGGCCTCCCCGCAGAGCCCCAGCCCCTGGGCCGTGTGGCCGGGCCCGCACGCGGAACAGGGGACGCTGACGCGGCCCCCCCTCGCTGGTCTCCTGCGCAGCCCTCGCCCTCCTGGCCCTGCGCCTCACTGGGGGGCCACTGGCGGACAGGCCCCCGGCCCAAGCCTCTGAGAGCCGCACGTGTGTGCTGCTCCCCACCTCAAAGCAGGGATGAGAGCAGCGGGACTTGGTGGGGACGCGTGGCCAGCCGCCGTCACCTCTCGTGGGGCTGACGGTCCGTTGGGCATCTGGTTGGGTTGTGAAGAAGGGCGCGCACGGCCCTCTGCGTCCCGGCCAGGGCCTCCAGCCCCACAGGCCGCCGGCGGAGGGCCCCTGCGTGGAGAGGGGCCGTCAGCTGGAGCGGGGGCGGCCCCACCACCGACTGTCCCAAGCACAGGGGCCTCGTCCTCGCCGGTGGACGGGCCAGCTTTGCCTCGGTGCCTCCGGGCCCAGCCCTCCCGTCCTCGTGCTTCTGGAACTGGCCGGCCCGGACCCCGGCGTCGCCGTGCTCCACAGCCTGTTGGAGTTCTAGACCGAAGGACTCGCTTCTGTCCGAACCCGCCTCCTAGCGAAGCTGCTCTTCAGGGTCAGGTCCCAGGCGGACTTTGTCCCTCCAAGGGGGCATAGCACCCCCTGTGCGAATCCCATCCCAGCTGCCCCTGCAGGGAGAAAAGTATCGTGTAAAGAACAGACGGTACCGTCCACTCAAGCCTCCCGGTCCGAGACGCGGGGCAGCCTTCCTCACGCGACCCTGTTAGAGCCGCGCTCTCGTCCGCACAGCTCTCCCCCACCGGCTCCAGAGGACGAGGGTGGTCAGGGGCCCGGGGCAGAGCCCTTCGGTGCCCTCATTGAGGGGGGGCCTCCAGGGGCCGCGTCCATCTTCCGAAGTCTGTCTCGGACCCACGCAGGTCTGACAGGCGGCATCCTAGTCTTGAAAAGCGGGCTTGCTGCCCTGGACCGCTGCCCATGGCCAGGATGGGGCCCCAGCCCCCCGCGTGCCCTGTTGGATCCGCGTGTTAGGTCTGCCGCCCGGGGGTCTCCGGGGCAGGCAGACCTCGTGGACAGCCCCCGTCCCTTCTCCCCACCACCGTCTGTTTCTAGAAACAACCTTCTCGACGTAGCCTTAATGGTCTGCAAAGAAGACATTTCAGTCTGAGGTTCACAGTGTGGACGTGGGAGCGGGTGCCTTTGAGAAGAGCATCGCCCAGAAGCTCCGCGGGCCCCCGGCCTGCTGCTGGGCGCCAGGCGCCGGCCCCGGGGGCGCGGTGAATGGACGCGGAGCCGGCCTCACAGACGGTCCATGCAGGCCCTTTGGGAGGTCCAGGTGTCACTACTTGATTGTATGATGTTTTGCCTATAAATTATTTATCTGAACTAGGGGATGAACCGACTGCGCACACGGAGTAGTTAGGGCAAGTTCAGGTGAAGCAGAAACAGCAAACCAAAGACCGGGAGAAAGGACGCCGGGTCTCTGTCCGCCTACCCGCCAGCCGGCCCGCGCGCCCCGCCGCCGTGGGGGCACCCCGGCCGAGCTAGACGCTGCCAACAACGGCGTGTGCGTTTTTACAGCTGTTTTTAAGAACCCGACATGGGTATAAATGTAATACCTATAGGGGGACACATTCTCTGTATGTTTAGTTAACAAATTCTTTGTAACGTATTTTTTTAGAAATCTTAAAATTGCCTTTGCACTGAAGTATTTTCATAGCTGTTTCTATCTCTTTATTCGTTTATTTGTTAACGTATCATATCTAATTTTTAAAGTATGTTTTTAAAGCTTTTATTTTTTAAGTTGGTGAACTTTTGGCCACTTCGCATTTAAATTCTGGTGGGAGTTTTGGGGGACTGTCCCTGTGTCTGCTGAATGTGAAATTTCAGATTTGATTTCCGTGCCGGTTTGCGTCCCTGGCGGTGGCGATGAGTCGAAGGCCTATTTAGAGCACGATGTTTTGCTTGCTGATTCTTCACCGTTGATTGCGATTATCATCTGCTTTTTGTTTTGTTTTTGGTTTTCGTCCTTCGGCCTTAAAATAGAAGCTTCTCGAGGGATTGGGTTCGGTTCCCTCTTTCCACCTGGACCAAGATGGGCACCATTTACCTCTGATAACACACGTCTCGTTGGGAAAGTCACTAACCCCTTACGTGCTCTGAACGTCTTCTCTGAGACTGTTGGGGACGTCCTCCGTGAACAGGCTGACGAGGACACGGCCCTGGGGCGGGCGGGAGGGAGGCTAGCGAGCCCTGCGGGTGTGCGCTGGGACCCGGTGTGACCTCGCCCCTGCACTAGTTTCTGTTCACTTGCCTTAAACTGCCCTGAAAGCGAGTCCTGTCAGCTTCGAGCGTTCGTCTTCGTTCCGAAGATCTTGTCCGGACGACACCCGTGAATGCATCTCCCCCCGGAGCCCCCACAGTGGCCCCGGCGTCTGGTTCCACAGCCGCACGCCATGCCCCTCAGGGGGCCACACTAACGCACAGGTGGTCCCGACCGCATCCCTGTCTCCTGCCTTCAGCTCCGTGTCCGCTCGGGGCCACACGGTGCGCACACATACACGCTCCCTGGGCCCTGGCCCTCCTGCCCCCTTCCTGAGGGGCCCTGCCGGGAGCTCCGGGAACGCGGGACTCCCTGGACCTCGAGCCTCGTGCCCCGGCAGGACGCGGGAGGTGGGATGGACACGCTGCCGGCCGCCTCCCCGGGAAGGCCCCCCGCTGACACCGCCCCGTGCGGCTTTGCCCTCGGGACAGACGGCAGAGAGCAGCGTCTGGACCCCGTTCACCTCCCGGAGCCGCGGCCGGCCCTCTGCCGCGGGCGCCTCGGCAACTCCGGTGCGAACCCAGCCCGACCGTTGTTCCTGTGCGGGACTCCAGGGCGCCCCTCGCGGGGGCCCGCGCGCCCGGCTTCTGCAGTGCCGGGCTACAGAACTGTCGCTGGGCCTGGAGAGGTTTCGCAGCTTTAAGTACAAAAGCGTCTCCCACATGTTCCAGTTCGTCCCCAGTTGTCGCAAATCAACCAAATGCCCTGTGTGGCCCGCAGGGAGCTTCCCGGCCCTTTTCTTGGAAACCACTAAGTCCGCCTGTGCTGCACTGACTGGGACGGCCCGGTGCAGCCCTCCTCCTCCTTCCCTTCAAGAGTCACGGTATTTATCAGCAGCTCCGCGCCACATTTCTGTGTGCAGGTTCTTGCCTTCTACGTTTCTTTTGGACGCTTCCCATTTAAAAACAGGAAAAATGTCAGTTGGCGAATGCGTTTTTTCAAGTGAGGGGAGGTGAATGGGAAAGAGAATCATTCTGAAAATTGTCTGTAAACAAAGCTTTAATGAAGATGCGTCAGAAGTATTATTAAAGTGTGATTCTACTTTTGCAGAAAAAAATCTAAAGATCCGTTTATATAGCTTTATTTTTTATCTTATCAAAATATACAGAATTTTAATATGCATATATCATCCCTGACTTAAAACTATGATGTGTGTCTGCATTACCATTTAAAATGTCCATTCATCATGTAACGTGATCGAAGAGAATCTTCAAAACGTATTTAACACGAGTGCTGTCTGTAGTTGCCGTCGTCATAAACACCGGAATTTATTTTTAAAGTATCGAACACAGTAGGTGCGGTTAAGGTTGGCTTCTAGGTAGTCCTGTTCAATTGAAAATGATTCATTAACCCGCTTTGAAAAATTAAATTGTGATTAAACCAAATCTTACACTTCCGTAAAGTTTATTTTGTATGCTACTGTTTTTAACTTTTATTTCTGTAGATGAAGTATGACTAAATAATATTGGACTTTTCTGCAGATTATTTAAGCAGGAGACTTGAATCTGCTTGCAATAAAGAAGAAAGAAATGTCTGGCTTGGTTTCTTTATAAATTAAAAAAAAGAAATCAGTTGGGCTTAAATGTTTGGAGACAGAAGCCACAGGGGTGAAACCTCCCAGCCCGAGGGTTTGGGCCGCAGATGGGCAGGGGTCCCGCGGCCGGCCGGGCGGCGCCCACCCTCACCGAGGCCCCACGCAGCCCAGGCGCTCCGGCCGGGAGAATGGCATCGTGGGATGGCTGGCCAAGCTGCCCCGGGGCCACTGGCCGCACACGCAGTCCTACCCGAGATCCGTCGGCCCCGGGGCCGTGAAGCCCGAGACCGGCTCGCTGGCCTCCCTGGGGGCGCCCATCCCTGGATCTGCATCCGGGTGGGGCTCCCGAGGCCGTGAGGGGGGCTCTGCTCCGGGCTCCATCCGGCTGCCGGCGGCTGTTGGGGTGACCACACCGTCTCCCGCCTGCGGGCGCGTCCCCATGCCTCGTGGTCGCGGCGCGTCTGCCTGTGAGTGTGTTTGGGTCCAGGTGTCCCTCGAGAAGGACACGGTCGGGCTGGGGTGCGGCCAGTCCTCGGCTTAGCTTAATTGCCTCTGGAAGACCCTGTTTCCGAATACGGTCACACTCCGAGGTCCTGGGAGTTAGGGTCTCACCAGACCTTTCCGAGGGGACACAGTTCACCCCGTAAGGCCCTGCTCTGGGGGGGCCTTCTGGGAGACTGGCCAGCCCAGGGGTGGGCGAGCACAGAGGCCGCATGTGCCGGGCGCCCCTGCAGAGGTGAGCAGCCGACGGCCGGGGGTGCTGAGCGGCGACAGCCCCGCTGGGAAGACCGCAGCCTGGCCAAGCCGGACCCCTGCCTGGGCCCTGGTCAAGGTGGAGCCTGCGTGAGGAAGGGGAGGAGAGCGGGACTCGGGCCGGCCCGGGGCGCTCCCTCCTCCTCCCAGAAGGGAGCAGGGCCGCCGGGGAAGCCACCCCGTCCGCTGGGTGCCTCCTCGCCCCCCGGGTGGCCCCCTTCCACACTGAGCCCTCGTGGCCGTCAGCTGGGCTGCATTCAGGAAAGGGTCTCCGTTCGCCCCCTCTGTACCGCCGTTCTTTTCTGACCCACCCTAACTGGGCTCTTGTCTCCCGCTCCCCCGGGAAGGCCTGGGACAGGCCTGCACCCGGGGCCCCAGGCGAGCTCCCCACGTGTCTGGGCTCACGGCGTGGCCCCGGCCTGCGTGGGGCCCGGACAGATGACGATGCCGCCGCCTTGTCGGCCCCATCTGCCCGCTGAGCTGGCTCCTGGGCTGCAGGGCGGCGGCTGGGGCTGGGCTGGGGGCGGGCAGACGGGCCCTGGCCATTAGCTTCCAGAAGCGGACCCGCGGGAAGGCCCCCATGGCGGCCGGAGCTGGCCAGCGGGGAAGCAGGTCCACCCGAGGGCACCTTAGCTTGGGAGAGACGTCCGCTGCTGCGAGCGTCCGGCAGGCTTGTGGCCTCGGGGGCCGGAACGGAGACTGGGGACCCCATCTTCCCCCCAAGATTGCTTCTCCGAAACCCTAGGCAGCCCGCAGAGGTTGGCGAGCAGGCCCTCACTTGTCCTTTCCCCAACTTGGACCCTGCGTGGTGAGAGCAGAGACACGCTGAGGGGACCCCGTCTTTCTGGGGGGGATGGGGAGGGCCCCGTGCCTCTTCTCCGTAGCCCCACACGGAGAGCAGGTGTGTTTACCCCCAAGGTGTTACTGCTTTTTCTTAACAGACTTTTTGGGGGGCGCTTGGGTGGCTCAGTCGGTGAAGTGTCTGCCTTAGGCTCGGGTCAGGAGTGGGGGTCCTGGGCGCGTAGGGCTCTGCACTCAGCCTCCCCCTCCCCCCCCCCCCCCGGTCGTGCGACACACTCTCCTGCACTCTCTCAAATAAATCTTTTTTAAAAAATAGAGACCTTTTTGGGAAAACAATCTTTTACATAAACAGTAAATCTCAAATGCTAGTTCCAAACAGTAAATCAGAAAAATGGGGACAATTTGGGAGACCGATGGACCGTCCCAGGCACCGTGACCCATGGGGACCTGGACCGTGGGAGCCCTCGCGCTGGGCCACCGTCTCGCAGGTGCTGAGAGCAGTCCCAACCACGTTCTGGACGCAGAATCGCAGGCCGGCGAGCATCCTCTCCGCCTCCGGGACTAGCCGGCGTCTGCGGCCAGAGCCGGGAGCGTGGCCCCGGGGCCCCACGCGCTGCGCTCTGCCCCCGCAGTCTCCCCGTAAGCAAGGGCCCGTGGTGCCAATTCTGCTCCACGGGGCACTTCCTGGGGCCGCAGCTGTGACGGTGACTTCCTCGTGGTTCCGGGGGGCTGGGGAGCGGAGAGCGCGCGGACCCATGAAGGGCTCACGGCCGGAAGGAGCAGGAGGCCAGCAGGGGCGGCTCAACCAGGAGGAGCTGCTGGTGCTTTTGTTCTCGGGGGAGTTCGTTTCCTCTCGAATTACTTCCACTTTAGAAGGAGCCCTAACATTTTCTGAGCAGCTCAGGGATCTTGGGGTTTGCCCTCTGTTTTCATTGTGTTGGGGACCAGGCACCGAAGCAGGCCGCTTTCATGTTCCGGGATTGCTGGCTTGCTGGTCCCCAGGGCTGCCGGCCGGAGCCCGAGCCGGTCCTGGTGTGTGTCACGGAGTCGGTGAGGCAGGGTCCCAGCCGGGAGCCCGGCATTGGGGCCCAGCGCACCCGGTCAGGAGCCCACGCCCCGCTGGCCTGCACACCTGCCCGCCGGGTCACCGGGTCACCACACGGGTCACCATCCCTTTCCCTTCGTTTTCTGCACCAGCGGTGCCGTCTATTTGGACTTCCTGCCGGCGCTCCTCTCAGGGAGCCCAGGGGCGGCCTCCCTTCGCGCTCTCACTGCTCGGTTCCGGGCTATTTCCTGCGGCCTGGCCTGGAGAGTCTCTTACCCGCGCCTCCCCACGCGGTCCTGGGGACCAAGGACTTGCTCTTAGAAACAGGCAAACCCCAGCACACCCGTGGGCCTCGGGGAGAGGAACCCCTCTGGTCCCGGACGGTTGGAGGATCTCGGGGTGCCGCCAGTGACCAGCCCCTCCCACCTCTTCTGCTCCCAACCAAGCAGAGCGGTTTCCCCTTCCTCTAATTTCCTGTTCCCTCAAAGCACCCCTCCTTCCTGAGCCAACCTGCCCCCTTCCTTGTGAGCTCTGCCCCGGCCCGCCCTGTGCCCACCGTGTGCCCGGGACCTCCCGGAGAGTGTGGCCCCTGCAGACCCCGCGTCCTAGGCCCGGGGGGCAGGGGGGAGTGGGCGCATCCTGCAGAGCTGCCCTCGTGCTAGCCAGCCACCACAGCGCTCCCCTGGTGCACGCCGACCTCCCGCGCGCCCCTCGGTGCTCCCCCGGTGCACGCTGACCTCCCGTGCGCCCCTCGGCGCTCCCCCGGGCCCCTCGGTGCTCCCCCAGTGCACACCAACCTCCCGCGCGCCCCTCGGCGCTCCCCCGGGCCCCTCGGTGCTCCCCCAGTGCACGCCAACCTCCCGCGCGCCCCTCGCCTCTCGGCGCTCCCCCGGGCCCCTCGGTGCTCCCCCGGTGCACCCCGACCTCCTGCGCGCCCCTCGGTGCTCCCCTGGTGCACGCCGACCTCCCGCGGGCCCTTAGGCACTCCGGGGCCAGTCCCAGAGGAGGGAGGAGGAAGGTGTTCCTGTGGTCAGTGCTGGGCACCTTCCAGGCCCGTGTTGCCGTGCCCTGGGGTGTCTCAGGCCGCACCCCCACACCTTGGGCACTGTGTTGCCTGCTCAGAGCGGACAGTCTGGTTCGATGTAAGCCAGCCGCCCCCTCGGACCTGCTACACGTCGTGAAGCCTCCCCTGAATGAGGGGTCTGTCGTCAGCGTTCGGGGGTTTCCCTCACAGCCATGGTCACGGGCACGGCTCGGGTGCCCTGGGGCTCCCTGCCTGCACGGACGGGGCCCGGAGCTCCCGCCCACTCCGGGCCCTAGATAGGACGCGGGGCAGTGCTTCCCGCAGGGCCGGAGCCGTGGTCCCGGTGCTGGGCCGCACCCCGGTCATCGGCCCCCCGCAGCCACTGCTCCCCCAAGCACAGCCCGCAGAGGGCCTGGCGCCCCGCACAGGCTCTGTGGTCACCCCGCCCTGCTCCCTCCCGAGAGGGTCCTGGGGACCCGGGGAGCCTGGCCTCAGGGCTGGGGGAGGGCCTCAGGGCTGAGGCCCAGCGTCCTGCTGGCCGGCTTTGAGCAGGTCCCTTGAGGCGGGCGGGACCCTGGTCTCAGGGGTCAGCAGGGAACTGCAGTCAGGCAGCAGGGAGCCCCGGCGCAGAACTCCGTGTCCAGCCTGTGTCCCCTTTGGGGGCCGGATAGGCGCCTGGTCGGCTCTACCACGCTGGGCAGAGGAGGGAGCGGGAGCCCGGGCCCTTGGCCCAACCCCTGCCCACCTGATGTAGGGGGAGGAGAGGGCTGGCTGGGGCGTCTCCTCCCCCTCTGGCGCCCTCCCTCCCTGCCTCCCTCCGCCTCCTGGTCCCGCCCCTGCACCAGACCTTTACCCCTTTCTCTGCTCCTCTCGTCCCCCTCCGCCCACAGGCCTCCCTTCCCTCCTCCCCCTCCTCCTCCCCCACGTCCCCGCCCCCACCTTTCCCGCCTCTCTCGGCACCCCCTCCTCTCCTCTGTCCCTCCCCTGCGGCCGCAGGCATCAGACAAGGCCCCTGTGGTTGGTGGAGGACGCGGGAGGACTGTCCAGGCGGGCAGGTGTGCCGGGGTGCGGGCCGGCCGAAGGGGTGGATGGGGGGCATGGGTGAGCATCCGCAGGGGGGAGGGCCTTACCCGGGTCTGGGTGGGGGCGCGGCCCTGTGGTCACAGGCTGGAGGGCCCTCCCCGTGCCCAGAAGCCCCTCCCCATTGTCCGCGGGTGTCCCAGGCGGCAGGTGTGAGAGAGCAGAGCCACACCCCAAGCTCTGAAGGCCCACTGACCCGTCAGGTGGTCAGGTGTCAGGACAGGTGCTGGGACAGGTGACGGCCGGGGGCGTCAGCCCCCCCCCCTTCACTTCCAGGGGCCCCCAGCCCAGCGGCGGGAGAGGCGGGTGGCCCAGTCTAGCGGCCTCGCCTTTGAAAAGGGCTACTCAAGAGAGACTCCCACAGTTTGAAAAGAAGAGCAGCTTTTCTCATTCAACTTCAAAGGGGGCCCTGTCGCTGTCGGCTCTGCGCACTTCAGGGAGGGGGCGTCTGGGGAGGGGCTGGGGACAGCCTGGCCAGCGGCCCCAGCGGGCTGCCCGCCGGCCCCGGACCAGGAAGGGGTTAACGCAGCGGCAGGATGTGTGGGGGCTGCTGTGGGAGGCCCCAGGATGTGCAGCGCTGGGAGCCGCAGGGGCACCACGAAAATAGAAGTGCCTCCCCAGGGGCCGCTGACTACGGAGTGTCCAGGCCCCCAGGCCGGCGGAGGACCCCCCCTGGCAGGTTGGTGACGGGGTGCGGGCCCCGGGGGGAGGGAGCCCCTGGCCCCGGCCCGTGTTCTACGGTGCAAGTCCGTGGGATGACAGCCCTAAGCTGGGTCTCCCCGCCGGGGGCCAGCCTGCACCTCCCGTCTGATGCCACAGTCGGGGCCTCGGGAGGCCTCAGGGTGCCCCTGTGGCTATCAGCTTTGCCTTCCGTGACACGGGGTGACGCCCACCCCGGCTGCCTCTTACAGCTGCGCAAAGACGGTTGGCGCAGACAGCTGCTGGCACGCAGGGGCCCGGAGCCCTGGCCCAGCCCTCTGTGCAGCACGGCCCCTGACGCTTCTCAGGGCGGTTACTCTTACCGGGGACGTTTTGGGACGCTAGAAGGAGGCCGTCCGGCAGGGGTCACGTGAGGCCGGCAGAGCTCGGTGCTGGGGCAGCTGGAAAGCCGGCTTGGACTCCAGCACACTCTCCCCCTCCACCAGCCGTGGCTCCCGGCGCTCCCAGCGCTCCCGGCCCGCAGGTGACCCCCCCAGCTCCAGGCTTCCCACCACGGTCTTGAACTGGAAACAGGACATTTGTCGGGGAAAGCAGCACCTGGCGAGTGGAGGCGAGGTCACGGTCACGGTGGAGGGACCGCCGGCGGCGCCCGGTTACTGACCTCCCGGGACGAGGAGAGAATCGGCCGTTGCAGTGGAGGACGCGGAGTGTGTGTGGATGGCGGACGAGCCGGCCCGGGATGCTCCGGACCGACAGCTCGTGGTCCCCGACTTCGTGGATGTCGGATTATTTTGAGAGGCTCCTGGATAAGTAGTTACAAGCGTTTGCTTCGTCTGTCCTTCGGTATTTGCTCTCGAGAACATCGGTGAAGATCTTTGCTGGCGGCGGGCGCCTCGCGGGGCTGGACACACGCGAGCGGCAGAGACGCTCGGGGCCTGCCCTCTGGCGGGGACGCGGTCAGCCTTCACCACAGCGCCCGCAGAAGCGGCCGTGGGCCTGCACCGGCTCGCGGGAAGGCCACGCGGGAGCGGGCGGAGTCGGGGACCCCTCCCGCCGGCTGCCCAGGGCCTGTGACTCCCCGTGGGCTCCGGGCTGGCGTCGCCCGGCCCGGAGGTGGGGACATAGCCCTGCTTGCTCCCGACTCCCTTCAGTGGAACTTCCAGGCCTCCCAGCAGTAGGATCCGCGACTCCATGGTTACCAGGAAGCGCGAGGACATCTGTCCTCTGTGGCCCAGCGGGGCACGGGGGGGGGGGGGGGGGATGACGCCCCTCCCCCGCAGCTTCTCCCTCCTAGGACCCCTTCCTTGCTTTCCAGTGAGGGCACTGTGTTTAATGTTGGCGATTCGTACCTGCCACTGCGGTCGCGTGAGGGACAGCGGCGCAGTCGGCTGTGGCAGCCCGTCTCCGGGCGTTTCTCTAGTGCCGGCGCTCCGGTCGGTGCAAGAGGAGAGCCGGCTGTCCAGTCCTCGGGCAGCGGTCTCGTCAGTGGGAGCGCGGTGCCCCCGGTGCCTCCCTTCATGGGTCCCTCACCGGTCGGGGGACGGCGCTGAGCACGAGCGCCGCCGAGCCCGGATGTGGGTGTGCACGGGCCCCGAGCTCCCGGAGGGCGGGCTTGCCCGATGCCCTCGGCGCCCAGGCCGCCAGAGCAGGTGCGCAGGGGGTGGCCCAGGAGAAGCGGGCGACGCGGGCTGGCGTGGGTCTCCTCCGTGCTCGGCCACGGCCCTGTCACCCGGCCCCGAGTCCCCTGTGTGCTCGAGGGGGCCGTCTGGACTCCAGACAGGGACCGAAGCAGGCCAGGTGGCCGCCGCCGCTCCAGGTCCCGCCCCGGTTACGGCCTGTTCAGCGGGGACAGAGCAGCCAGAGGCCGGCGACAGCTTGCTGCTCGGTGGCTAAGCCTGGAGGGTCTTGTTAGTTTTCTTACTTATTCATTACTTTTATTTTTGTACAACAGATCTATCAGAGAGAGCGTGTGCAGGCCTGGGCGGGAGGGGCCGAGGGAGAGGGAGCGGGTCTCGAGCTGACCCCCCGCTGGCCGTGGAGCCTGACGCATGGGACGGGGACCCCGGCCGGAGCGCAAACCGAGAGTCGGACGTTCACCCGACGGAGCCCCCAGGCTCCCGCAGCCTGGAGATTTCCCCAGCGATGGGCCTGCCGTCTGGGTTGGAGCTCCATGCCCTTGGGGTGACATAGCTGTGGGAAACCACACGGAGATGCCACCCTCCGCCCCGTGCCCCTCTGCCCGGGGGCTTCCTGGGGGTGGCGGGGCCCGGAGCCCCTGGAGAACTATGGTCTCGCGCTCAGGAGTCACCCCCAGGCCCCTGGCGCCAGCAGTCCTCGGGGTGCTCGGGGCTGGCCTGCCAGGAGGGGGGACGGCGGCCAGGGCCTTGCTGGTGGCAGTGGGGACGGCCGGAGGGCATGCCTTTGAGAACAAACGCATTAAAAGCCAACCTCGGCCATGTTGCTGGGGTCCGGGAGACGGAGTGGCTGCATCTCCCACTGCGGCGGGCGCTGAGGCCGGGCGGCAGCCGAGCTCTCCCCGCCGGCGGTGGGGACGACGGCGGAATCACACAGGGGGGCCTCTGCTATCCCGTCCGGAGGTTCAAGATTACCGTCAGTCTGCTCACGTTTGAGATTCTCTGAGCAGAATTTGGAAGAAAGGAGGCAAAAACACGGCTTTGGGTTTGGTTTTGTTTTAACCACAGACATGTGCCTCCTTGTTTTCAGTGTCAAGGCCAGACTGAGGCGATCGGAGATCATTAGATTCGGTCTGACGGTGGCCGCTGTCCACGCCCTTCCCGGAGCGCGGTTTGGTCGCCCGGGAAGGTGGCGCTGGGCCGGGGCCCGGGGCCTCTCGGGGGAGAGCCGCGCTCCCTCCCTCCCTCCCTCGGGCTCAGCGCCAGGGCTCCCGTGCTGGTGCTGGGCAGAGAGGTCAAGAGAGCGTCAGCGGACCCGAAGCGCGTGCCCGGAGAAGGGACGTGAGGGACGTGAGGGACGCGCGTAGGTGACAAGCAAGGTGGGGCCAGCTGCGGAGGGACTGGCCATCGTGGACAGGCGGGGGAAGCCCCGAGCCGTGAGCGTGTTGGCCGGAAGAGGGGGAGGAAACAGGGCCCCTTGTTGGGCAGGGCTGTGGCGCAGGTGGTGCCCGCCGCCTTGGGGGATCGCGCCGTGTGTCGGCGAGCTCGGGTTCCCGCCCGGCCTGCTGGCAGCTCCTTCCTCCTGCAAAGGCAGGCTGGCCGTCGGGGCCGGCGGTCAGGGAGAGCCTTGAGCGGGAGGGGCTGGGCCTGAGCTGGGGCCGGGAGGGGCTTTGGTGGGTGGAAGGCGAGTGGGGGGGCTGGGCCCCGGGGTGGCCTCCTCTCCCTGGGGCGTGGCTTGAGGCCACAAGTGCCCCAGAGCATCAGGCAGAACGTAAAACGCTGAGGCAGAAAGGTGATACTGTCTGCGGGAGTCCGCGGGAGGCTCGTCCGCGTCGGATCATTTCCACCTTTACTCCGAGCGCGGGGCCTTCCGGGCGCCGCGTCAATGGGGGACGTCCGGCCCGAAGCCCACCCGGGCTCAGACACAGCACAGAACCTCGAGGTTGGGAGCCGTCTGCGAGGGGGGCCGTGCGCCCCACGGTGACCTCCGGTGCGTTCTGTCTCAAGCGTCCTTACTAGGTGTCTGTTTAAATCCACGACTGCTTCCCCCCAAACCGGGCTTGAGTTTCTTTTGCTGGATTCTCATGGGAGGGATCGTACCTTAATGTTTGTTTTGGAACCCGGGAGGACATACTTTGCTCAGAGGATTTCACGTGCTCCTAAGTAACCTGAATGAGCAGCCAGCAGTGGTTTTGAAAGTGTGCCAGTTCGGTGAATTAGAGTGTGACCTTGAAACCGGGGAATCAGGGAATTTTATATCCTTGAAACAAGAGCCTAAATGTCAAGGGGAAAATCGAGGTCTTTGTTTTTCTTAAGCAGGAGTAAATAATATTTTTGTTTATGCAACCTTTATTCCGTGCCAATATCGTAAAAGAAGGTTGCTCGTGTGACTGAGCGTTGACGCGGTAGAAATTCATCGGAGAATGAATTTCCTTTTGAACGTCCTCCCTCCATTTCTGAATAAACACTGCAAATGGCTGTGTCTGCTTGTTTGGGCTTCGAGAAACGACGGCGCCGTCTCTGGGCTCGCGGCCTCTGAAAGTGTGCATCTCGCCTGCAGACTCATGTTTGACTGCTGGGGACTTCTGCGCCGGGACACTGCACGTGGCCGTCCTTCCTCCCGGAGACACCCCGATGTGGCCGAAAAGGAAGAAGGTGACCCTCAGATCGACGTACCCGACGTCCTCAGGCTTGTCGGGGACCCACCGGAGGGGTCACACTCACACGCAGGTAGGGACCGCTGTCAGCCTTAGTTTGACTCGGGAGCTCCCAGTCCTGCCAGTAGCTCTTCTGGTCCTTGTAGGAGATGAGCGTGTTTTGGGTCTGGAAGGACAGTGTCCCGTGTGGCATCCACATGGTGTCTGCGTGGCGTCAGAGCGATGTCCCCATAGCATCCCCGTGGCGTCTGAGCGATGTCCCCATAGCGTCCCCGTGGCGTCTGAGTGACATCCACGTGGCGTCCGGCGGCAGGCCCGCGGCTGTAACCTGCACACACTCGGTGAGGAGCTCCCAGGACGCTCCTGACTCGGTCCTGGAGGTTATTCTGATGAGCGGGTTCACGCGAGAGGAGAGAAGTCCTTCGGGGTGAGGGACGAAGCTCAGTGCGGCGGGAGGGACCCAGCGGCAGGCTTGGCTTCGGTTCTCGAAACCACAGGAGCTGCTGCTGAGTTCGGTGGGACGCAGCCGTCACAGCTCAGCAGGTCGGTGCCGGCCCGGAGGACGGAGCGCGTGTGACCCGCGCTGAGAGCCCCGCGCTGACCCCGGCGTGCCTGCACGGCTTCCCCGCGGGCCCGCCAGCGCCTGTTCACGCTCGTAGGTTCACAAACTTGCTTTGTGTCGGTGACCGTCGCGAGCTAGAGGCTGTGGTCTCCCCGCCAGGGGCGTGTCCTGACTCACTGCCCCGCGTGGCCCCCGATCCTTGGTGCTCGCCGCGCTGAGCGGAGCCTTGGCACAGCCGCCCCGGGGAAGGCGAGGGCGGGAGGGGGCCGGGGCCGGGCCGGCGCTGGGAAGGGCACTTGGAGAGGCGATGGGCTTCCTGCCTCAGTGAGAGCGTGGTTCCGTGGGGCGGGCCCTGGGGGGCACTGACCCCCGCGGCTGGAAGGCCAGCTAGTCTTTCTGTGCTCAGCTGGGCCGCCGTGGCGCGGGCTCCGGGCGGGACGCCCGGGCTGGAGGCTGGTTGTCGCTCCGTGACCGCGAGCGCGGGCCGGTGGGAAGGCTGTCTGCGGTCTGGTGACGGCAGCACCGCGTAATCATGAGCTTTACGACGTGCGCTCTGTGACTAAGGTGATGCCAGGGCCCCCTGCTCCTGACGGTCACGTTTACGCCAACGAGGGTTTGGGGGAAGTGCAGTCACGGCATTGGGAGCCTGGTGATGCCCTTCCCTCGTTTCGATGTCGCCCTCCCGCCCCCGCCCGCTCTGGGGCCTAGAACCTGTGTCGCCTTAGAAATCCGAACCTGAGCCAGCTCCTGGGGGCGCTTTTTAAAGGCGGCCTGAGAGGGGCGCCCTCCCGCCAGTCGCGGGGGCAGCTTGTCCGTCTGCTGGGACTGCGGCAGCCTTGCTTGGATTTACCGACGGACTCCTGGGAGTTGCGGCGTCCTCCTCCTCCTGAGGGTTCCCTTCTCACCAGCTGGAACTCACCGGTGAGCAGAGGCGTCCCCCCGAAGTCCCCGTGGCCGTTAGGCGCAGTGCACGGGACAGGAGGCACACGGGCTCGGGGCTCGTACCTTCCCGCGAATCTGCCGGTTTCTAGGTTAGCGAGTTTGCCGTTGGCATCTTCCCAGGGTTTTTCAATACCGCGTTAAACTCTTACAAAATAAAATTTAAGTGAGTAGGTTTAAAAGATCTCGTTGGGTTTGCTCGAGAGATCGTTGAGGGGCAGCGTCCAATCACAGGTGGGAAGGGGCTCACGCAGGTGGACAAGGTGAGAGGCTCCTTCGGCGCAGGAGCGGCGGACGAGGAACGCGCTCTGGAGGGAACTGGGGTGGCGATCGCGGGGTCACCACTCAGGGGTCCATCGGCAGGTCACCCGAGGGACTGGTGCCAGGCTCCCTGTGTCTGGGGGATGCGAAGCTATAATGAAGTCTCAGTTTTGTGACGGCGTCCGTGTTGGTCCCGCTGTCATATTTTTAACAGAAGCAGAAGTCTTATATATTTCAATCCACTCCAACTGTTGGTGTGGGTCAGACCACCCTGTCCGGGGCCTTGGGAGCCTCTTGGTGCCGGCCTTCGGGTCCGCCAGGCCTGCTGCCTCGTCCCAGGAACGTCCTTGCAGAGGGGAACACGGGCGAGTCCTGGGATGCGCGGCGCATTTCAACCTCAGACAGCTCCCGTGCACGTGAATCTGTGCCGCCAAGTTCTCCTGCGCACAGGAGCTAACGCGCTACCTGCTCGCGGGGGCCCGGGCGGGTCTCAGCGATGCCGAGGGGGGACGCGCACGGTGCCTGCGGTGGGACCTCAAGGACAGGAGGGGCTGGGAGGCGCCTAGCGGGTCTCTCCCCCTGGGTCGCACCGCAGAGCCGAGGGCCAGAGGGAGGGTGGGCTCGCCGTGTGGCGGGCGACCAGCACGCACGTGGGTCACAGCCCATCCGCGGCTCGCGGGGATGGCAGCCTCTCCCCCCGCAGCCGGCCTGGGAAGGAGCCGCGCAGAGTTCCTTCTCGCTCTGTCTGCCCTCTGGACCCCGTGTGGCCGGGTCTGTCCTGCTCCTGGCCTCGCCGGTTCCCGGGGTGACGGCGCGCGGCTCCTCTGATGTTTCCTGCCTGCGCGGCCGGCGGTGTGAGCAGCAGCAGCCGCCCTGTCGGGCCGCGGGGTCATAGCGATGGCGGAAAGCTGGGTTTAGATATTGGGCCGTGGGGTCTGGGACTATCCCGCCAGCAGGAGACAGTTCCATCACCTGTCTTAAAGTCTTGAAATCCTCTGTGTGTGGCCGGCAGCAAGCAGAGAAGGAAATCCCTTTGTTTTATTTTTCAGCGATTGCCATTTTATTTAAAGATTTATTTATTTGTGAGCGAGAGGGAGAAAGAGAGCACGAGCAGGGGAGAGGGGCAGGCAGAAGGAGAGGGAGAAGCAGGCTCCCCGAGGAGCAGGGAGCCCCACGCGGGGCTCGATCCCAGGACCCTGAGATCAGGACCTCAGCCGAAGGCAGACAGTTTACCGGCTGAGCCCCCCGGGCGCCCCAATGATGCTATTTTAAATTTCCATTTTTCTTTTGGGGCCCGTGGGTGGTCCAGTCAGTTAAGCGGCTGACTCTTGATTTTGGCTGAGGTCAGGATCTCAGGGTCGTGCGATCGGACCCCTTGACGGGCTCTGCACTCAGCGTGGAGCCTGGTTCTGGAGTCTCAATCTCCCTCTGCCCCCCCCACCCCGTGTACCTGCTCTCTCTAAAATAATTAAATGAAGTTTTTTTGATTTGCATTCTGCCTGGTAATTATGTAAGACGACCACATGTTTCTGAAGCAAACATCTCTCACCCAGGGGCTCTGGGCTCCATCCCCTGTCCTCCTTCGGTTCCCCCTCCCCTCGACTGACTTTTCTCCTTTTCAGGTTTTGACTTTCCTTCTATTGGTGAGAGTTTTTGAAGTATAAGCACTTAGTCTTATACCTGCTCTGATTTCTGTAATCAGCTGATATGACGCACACTTCCCTTACCGTGCTCTCCTCTAACCCGGTGAATTTTGGACTGTGACACCTGCCCCCCGGGTCTGTCCCCCTGGTGTCCCCCCGGCGTCCCCCCCCCAGCACCTGCGCCCCGGGTTAGCAGGTGCTTTGCCTGTGACACTAAGGCTGTCCCCGGGCACCCGGCC